>VXBL01002922.1:301944-342047 GCA_013400195.1 Aramus guarauna
CTGTGTGCTTGCAAAAGCACACGCTTGCTTGTAAGGGAAATGTAAGTGGAGGTGTGTGCCTGCTGTGGTGGGGTATACAAAAAGGAGCTGAATCTTTTGCAGCTGCGTTGGCTACAGAAGGAATCAGCAGTTTCTTCATACACTAAGGGAAATTAATTTCCCTGTCCTGACGCTGCCTCTTAATCCTTTTCACATACGTGTCTGATCACCATCTCTCGGTGACTACCTATAGTGCATAATGCTGGCTAACACCTTTTATGTCTTCCTGATTTAATTGATCTCCAGCTGGTTTTTTTTTCCAGCCTCTGGGCTCCCCAGCCAGTCTGTCCCACTCAGCTGTCCCTCCTCTGCCCCACGTCTCACGACCTGGTTTATAGCTCAGAGTCCCAGATGTTCCTCTGTGGACCCTCTAAAGCAACAAGGGGCTGGTTTTGATCCTAATGCCTGGAGGGATTTCTAGTTTTAGCCTTCAGAACTTGTTCATGTTGATTGCCCAGGATGAGCAGTGTATCTATTTTAGAAAGGCTGTGGGGGAGCCAACATGAGTGGGGAGAAAGAATCCAGGTAGGAAACCTGGCGTACGTGGGAGAATGGAAGGTAAGAATGCAGCTGTAACGTAGTTGTACGGAAGCTAAGGACCTCTGCAGAGGTCCTGAATGCTACAGAGCTGCTTTCCAGCTTTCTGCCTTTTTCTTCTATCTTTTCCTGTCCAAGAGTCCTACAAAACTTAATGCCCCAGAAAGTATCCTACTTATCTCACAATTCATGTCATAAATCTTTCTAATATTAAGCTTTTCATTTAGCTAGCTTTGTCTCTGAGCCTCCTGGTTTTCTACTGCCTGGATTTAAGATAGCTTGCTTATTTGTTTTATTTTGCCCAGCAAGGTAATTACATTTTTTTGGACCTTAATGCTACTTTACTGACATTTTGTCACATGGAATTTTGTATGTATTATCTTGGTTGGAGAAAAAAAAAAAAAGGTAATTCAGTTCATCAGCACATGTTTTCATATGTCTTAACCATTTCTAGTGTAACTTGCGTAATGTTTTCATAATGCGTACTCATGCTGGTAGAAGTCAGTCTCCAGACACTAAGGGGAGAGCCAGTGTTTGGCTTTTGGACCCCTCACCTAAGTGAGGAGTTTAGGCACCCCCTTTACAGGAGAATCATCTCTTAGATGGGCAGCCTTGCCCTGTGGCTGTCTCTGTCCTTTTCTATTATCCTCTAAAGGGAGGGCTTACAGTGTTGACTTTGCCGCCACTCCAGGTTTAGGCATTTCCGTTCGTCCCTTAATTTGGTTGCAATGAACAGGGGCAGTATTATCCGCACAGACACTCTGAGTTGCCTCCTTCCCGCATCAGTCCTGAACTTAAAACTTGATGTGTGGAGATCACACATTGTATCACGCTGATCCTGCAGTTGGTAGGCTTTGTATGGGGGGGGGGACGACACCACATTTGAAAGAATGTAAATTGGTAATGCAGAGGGTGTTAGTGTGGTTACCTGTCACAGCTGCCTGAGAAAGACTTTCAGAAAATTCGGTCCTGAAATACCCTTTTGCTATCTAACACAGCATTTCCAAGTATAATTCCTTCTAGCTATGCCAGTGATTATTTGCATCAGTGATAGTGGAGCTGATCACAAAGTAAAATTACTAAGCTATTTAGGTCAGGTCAACCTAGCAAATTTTGTTTCATGGCTTAGAAAATATCTTTGACTGTCAAATGCATTGTATAAATATTTTAAAAAACGATAAGATGTCAAAACCACGTGTGTAAAAGTTAATGGATGAAAAAAAGAATTGACTCTTGTCTACATGAATTTGGATTAGGCTTCCCATGACACAGAAATATGTTTCTTACATAGGTTGCCTGTCTCATTCTCTACCATAGATAAATGTCACTAAGTAAGTGATTTTTTAAAAACTATTTTTCTTCTAATCTGTGTAATTCACTATGTGGTGCCATGTATTATTTATTGCCCAGCATTCAAATCCTTTATTGAGCACAGAAGTAACAGGAATATTTATTATTACTATTTAATATTAATGAAGAGTTGAATGAAATGTGAAATATATGCCCTGTAGGAAGTGACCACATCCTAACAACCACTTCTGTCAAATTAAGGCAAGACACTGAATTCCCTTTGAGTCAGTAAAAATTCAAAAGAATTAGAAAATACATAAATGAAATACAAAATTTTCTGAAGATTTCCAACTCCTCCCAATCATAATTTATAATAACCTTTAATACAGCTAGCACATTTTTGGTTAAATTACATGTCATGTAATCACATCTGTCATGTAATCACATCTGTCCTGTAATCACATCTGTCATGTGATTCTTTTGCTCCACCACTCAACTGAGGCACAAGTTAAGGCTTAGTACACTGTGTGGCCACATTGTCCTCCCCAGAGGAGAGTTAATACTTTGTGGAACCCCAACATGGTGTCCATAGAGAAAAGCAGGTTAATACTTCTGTTGACCTGGTTGGAAATGAAATATTTTGCATCAGTTTAGAAATCCTGTCACTGCAGGATTTTAGATTTCTACTATTCCTCTGCAAATCACAATTCAGAGAATGGAAATGAGATGCAAAGATTAATACCAGTTTATCGAATTCAAGGTGTTTAATATTTTACATCACCATATATGCTGAGCACAAAGCTTCTGTTAAAGGTAGTTACAGCTGTGGCTATTCAGTGCAACTCTGCCCTGAATGCCTCAAGTTGGGTACCTAGAAGAAAAGGGCTATACAATTCATGATAAGCTGAAAATGTAATTTGCATGATTTGCCTCATGTAGGAATCCTATACATACCGTTGGTACACAAGCAATATGGGAAGCTTTTACAGGAACTCAGTGGCAGATGGAGGGATGGAGTAGAATGCAGCACTGAGCTGGCTTAATCCCATTTCTGTATGGGCAGACTTGGGTCATATCGAGTAGAAGATTTATGCATGTACCAATTGAGCACATCAGTGCTGAATTCTGAGGTGCACAGGTCCTTTATAAAGCCTGTTCAGAGCTACACATTTGGAGAGTTGATGGTAAGGCAGCAGGGTGGTGAGGAGCTGCCTAAATCTAATCCCGCCACAGCCATCTGCCCTGGGTCCAGCACCTGAAGTGCCTCCCCGATTATGTGTGTATCTCACTGGTTGAAGAACTAATCACCAAGAACTGAACCACTTTGAAAAAAGGTGGCAGTAACCTTTTATATAATAACCTGATGGAAGTCACCTCTCCTTACTCACTGGGAGGGATAGTGTGGAGTGGGTACTGCTGTAGGATGTTCTCACCCACGCTTGCACTGTTCAAGCGTTTGACATTACACCTATGGCTGAATCACCACGAGGCCCACGGTAGATAAAATGGAATCCAAACCTGTTTACATCTTAGAAACAATAAGCATCAGAAAACAGGATCATAATGGAAAGTATAGTGTAACTTTAGCTGTAGGTTACCCTTTGAGTGTTCTTGGGCAGAGGTGAATGGGAATGATGGAAGAGACTGCAGCAAAATGTGTTTCTCTGTGAGTTCAGTTCCACCAAAACACTCTGAAGAGGCATGACCGCTGATGATCTGAAGGAAGACGTAATTTAAGGTCTGGATGAGAGAGCTGCATGTCTGAAGTATTGCATTGTTTTGGCTAATGGCATGGTGGTGGGGTTTGTTTTGGTGCTTCAATAGCTCCCTTCTATCTTTAGTTTCCTCCACTGAAGTTCTACCAACAGGTGTTTCTAGCATGGGACACCTGTACACATTTTAATACAATTTTGAAGAAAGCTATTTATGAGTTTAATTTTCCAGAGCATCAAACGTTCTGTTTGTGATTTCTTGTTTGGAAATTATGCAAAGTATAGCTGTGTAATACGTGAGGTACAGAAACTAAGATAATTTTAAAGCAATATGGTTGTATATACCTCCACATGTATAGTGAAATAAGTTGCAAAATTTATAAATGTTAATAAAAAAGTATGTATATATGAGTCCAGATTAACAGGGATACTTTATTAGCTATGATGTTATAGATAAATATGTTAAAGATGTTAATACTTGCACAGATGGTGTAGTTTGAAGGAACTTTTAAAGTCTGTAAAGTGAATATATAACTTTCAGGTATATTTAATTCTAGCTATACATTTTTCTTGCTTTATGCTGTGTGGAAAAGGATTTGTATAAAGTGATAAAAAAATGCAATGAAGCAAATGCAAACCTTTGAAAGTGCCAAATCATCCATATAGGCAGTTCTCTTGAGGATATCTAGCAGTCCTGGGAGCCTCTACTGTCTCTTGAAGGGGCTATGTAGTTACTGTGGTACACAGCTGGGTGTCAGGGATAGATACTTCTGTCCTTGTCATTCAGGCTGGATTCACAGTTAATTAGAGAAATGAGGCTTTTGCAGGGATAATAAAACCATCATTAATTCTACAAACCCTTGTTTGGCCAGTGTACTTGCTCCAAATTCTGTTTTTCTGTAGAACTATTGACAACATTCTCTAGTATCTTTCACTTGCTTTTACACTAGTGAAGCTTATGTGATTTATTTTCCCTCATACTAGTGAAGCTTATGCAACATGATTTCCTTAGCTCTGGGGTGGACTTGAAGAGGCACATCTTCACCCCGCCGCCTGCTGTCCTGTTCCCTGTGGTAGGTAGGTAGATAGGTGTCTTGTGCCCTCTTGTGGTCAACACACCAAGGGAAACATAAGGCAGGAAGCCTGGCATATTTGGGCCATGTAAAATCATCAGCTTGTTTAGATAAAGACAAAAATATCCATTGTTACATGTACAATAAGTCAGGTAATAATTAGCACCATAGTTGGTTAACCTACTAATACAGTCATCTTTAAATCTGTGTTAGTTAGACATAACATGTCCAAATTAAGTATCAGAAGAGGCCAAGAAAAAAGTGCTTTGATACAGTGTTAACATGCTAAGGCTGGCAATGTTGTTGAAAGTGGGGGGAAAATATAATTTTTGTAGTTCTGTAGTTTAAAAGGTCGATTTTAGCTGTGTCTTCATTACAATAATAAATTGTCTTCAGTGGTAATGCTTCCAAGTTTTAAGTTGTGTATGTGCCTGTGCTGAGTTGGAATGTAGCCATTCTTAAGTTTATCCTTCTATTGCAGTGCCTGAAAAAAAGGTTTATTCTAGGGAGGGCTTAGTAGCACGGGCAGTTAGCAGAGAAAATATTCAAACAACCTTTAGCAGAGAAAAAAATATTCAAACAACTTTAGAAGTGAGACTTGGGCACTGTTAAAAATATTCCTAGTTGTCAGTTGTATGTAGGATAGTGAAAGGAAAGATCCCTGTTAGAGAAAGGTTCGGGGTAAACATCACTTCACTGTGCTTAAGTGTACTGAACTTTCAGCATTTCTACAAAGCAGATAATATCTTTTGAGCTATTTGAGTTGGCAAACAGAAGCAGCAAGAGCCATTTCAGGCCCTGGAAGAAACAAAATATGCAAAGGCCATATGACACCAGGAAGGCGGGTGTGTGTGGTGGGAGGGGGAAAGAGTGTGGTTTCTGGTCCTCTAACCAAAGGCAACTGCTCTGGTCTTCCCTTTTCCGAGTTCAGTATACTTCTCATGACAGCAAACAGCAGTTTTTCAGCTCATTTCAGTGGATAGTTCCATCAAGTCTTCCCCCCCCGATATGTTCCTTTGAAGGGTGGTTGCATACAATGAATTGAAGACACCAACTGGAGATGACCCTCTACCATGTGAACTAAGTGGGCAATACTTTTCTAAATGCTTACTCTATTTTATGTGTCCCTTCAGAAAATAGCAGTGGAAAAAGTACTGAAATGGGAGCGCAAGACTTGTAGGTGTTGTGGATGTTTGGTTGTAAATGATATAGTAGCTTCTTTTGTTCAGTTACGTAGGATGACTCCTACACAGAGCTTATTACTGAAATGAGCATCGGGTGGAACACCTGCTCCCAAATGTTTTTCACACTGTTGCTCTCCTTTGTCCCTTGTAGGTATGGAGAGTGCAATCACACTGTGGCAGTTCCTTTTGCAGTTGCTGCTAGACCAGAAGCATGAGCACCTGATTTGCTGGACGTCTAATGATGGCGAATTCAAGCTACTCAAGGCAGAAGAAGTGGCTAAGCTGTGGGGACTCAGAAAAAACAAAACTAATATGAATTATGACAAGCTGAGCCGAGCGCTCAGATACTATTATGACAAGGTAAATTTTGTTATTCTCATGCTGAGTAAGAAAATAGAAATGCTACCATTTAATATTTCACCTCTATGTGGAAGCTATTCAAAAGTTGCTCTTAACTAGTTTTTATAACAGACAACAGTATTGGAGACAACCACAGTGGAGGTAAGAGGGCAGCTAAAACACTGCACATCCCATTTCCTGAGGAGGGGAGGTTTTCACCTAGGTTTATTTACACTTACTGATGTTTTCATGTGTTTATGCATTTGGTTACCCAATATTTTCTGTAGCTTTTGACAACAATAAAATACCTGTTGATAACGGAGAACTGTTTGATTATTACAGCCTGCATAGGATCTTCTGGAATGCAGGGAGGTGGTAGAAAGCAGTGATACTGCGATGCAGGAGGCAGACTGGCAGCTTTACCAGCAGGTATCACCTATGTCAGAACAAGGAAAAGACACACAAACATACAGCATAGAGGACGGGGCTGAGTTTTCAGTTTTCATGGGACACAACTTTTGGAGCATAGATCTTGTTGGCCAGAGTTTTAGCTAGACTTGCCTGAGCTTTCTGGTAAATCTTTTCTACAACTCTATTGGGTCCTAATTTATTAGCTGGAAGTACAACACTGAAACACTTCTACAGCTATGACAGTGCAATATTACCTCAGCAGGACCTCATTGTAACTATTCCTTTGTTAATGCTCAGTGTTTCTAAGAGTTTGGAAATTTTCCACTATGTCATTTTAGGACAGAATCTGTGTTAGTTTCAACAGGAGTCTAGATTATATGTTGCTGTCATTTAATTAGGAGCAGTATATATGAGAGAGCACTAATGTAGTGTCTTACTGGATGAAAATGCAGAATAAGAGTAGCAAACAGAGGGAGAAGGGGGTGTCAGAGCAGGGATATGTTTGGGTCTATTTGTCAAGGTAGTAGTCTCATGCTGAGCTCATCTAAGGTGGACTGTATGTGCTGTAGAATGTTAAATTTACTCCCACTTGAGAACTTATCTTCTGGGTGTCTCAAGTCAAAATAGTGGTAGGGGTTTCTTCATCAATTTTTTCTGCCCTCACAAGACCTACTGAATTTTGCCTCTCCTTCACGGAGATATCTGCTGAGGTTTGATAGAACTAATAAGACCCAAGGAGTCAGCACAGTTTAGGCAGCAACCTTATAACTGGCAAGCTGTGGTTATTTGCGTGCTCTCAGAAGCTGGTTACAGGCAGATAGTGTAGGCATATACTTGGTGTAGGGCTGTGGGCTGTTGAGAACTCCACTTTCAACCTCTTTATTTACAACTGGAATCTGAAATAGTAACATATTGAACATCGTAATCTGGAATTATTTAGATCACTCAATTTGGTTCTGATTTTCAGAGATCATGAGCATGCCCACAATCTGGCAGAGGTCAGTAGAGGTTATTGGTGGCTAGCACCTCTGAAAATAAATTTTCTCTGGGATGGTGAGAGTTCATAAGATCACTGTAACTCTGATGAAACTGTCCTTCACTTTGACATTTAGTCCTTGGTCTTATTCTTCAGCATAAAGCAAGGTGGCAACAGTACAACAGAGAATGCAAAAATGAGACCAGGGAGTAACTGGGATATGTATTAGATTGCTATAACAGGAAGATATTTGAAGGTAATCTCTCAGATGTGTCAAGAAGGAAAAAAATATAGAGCACAAATACGGAGGTGCTAAAATATCTTGAAGCTTTCTCAATTTTAGACTCCAGCAAATTCAAGGAGTTTCTAAATTGTTTCTTCAGCCTTTTTTTGAATGAACATTATATTGTTTTTACTAATTAATGTTAAATATTTTCAGGATTAGCTCCCCTTAAATGGATTTTTTTTAATAGTTTTTAATAGTTTGTCTAAATTAGTAGGTTTTACTATTTCCTATATTCTTGAAGATTAACATTAAAAAGAAGGACTGTTACAGATTTTGCATATTAAAAACTTCATAGCCATGCTAGTGGTCTGTTCTCATCTTGATGTTCAGCGCAGTTACGGCATGCTTGCTGCCTGCACAAGGCAGAGGAAACTAGATATTGTTCCTGAACTGAGCTCAGAGTACTGTTGACATGTATTATTTGTAGTGTACTATTTCTTGAAGGACACAGTGGGGTTGGGTTCTATGCAACCAATCTAACACAGTAACCAAAGCCCATGCTGATTGCAAATTAAATTTGTACAATTTGAAGATCAGACTTTTTATTGCTCACATTGGAATTTGGAAGGATTCCTTCTTCTCCTGTAAGAATTTTCAGTTTCAGATTTAGAGCTGTAAATTCTGCAATGAAATGTTTTTAGTATTTTGTCCACTAGAAGTCAGATTTTTCCACTTAACATCTTTCAAAGGTGGCCTGACTGAGAAGGCGCAAAAGGATTCAGAGAGGACAATGCAGCGGCTGTTCCAAGTAGTTGATGTGTTGAATTCCCCTTCACTAAGTGCTAAAAAGGCTTCTGCTCAGCATGGGGAAGCTCGCTTCATTTTATGACTCCAACCCCTTTGATTATAAACTTGACCAGGATCAATGGAGACAGAGTGCCTGCTGGTGGATGAATGGCATATCCAGGCAGAGTCCAAACACACAGTTAGTGACTGAACAGACACTGCTTAAAAACAAGGGATGAGCTATTTGTAGCACTTGTCCTTTGAGATCTCTCTGATGTCTTCAAATCAATGGAATATAATGTTTCCTTACTTGAGGCTCCCATTCTTGTTCTACCCCTTAACCTTTTTTTTTTTCCCCTTGTACTATTTTCAGTTGCCCCCCACAGTGCACACGCACCTTTGTCATCTGTTTCGTCTCTGCTCATGCAGCATCTGCCAGAGGAGTGGCTGTACAGTTTCTTCACCAGGGCTGGGGCTGAGGTGATTGCTTGCTGTTCTCACAGCTGCTTTCTTGGACTGTGTGCTCTGTCTGCAAATTTTATCTAGCTATGGCACAAGGATTTTGGTTGGTTTTTTCCAGTTCTGCAGCCCAATGGAGGTTGTAGCTCCTAGATGGAAAGAAGGATAAGCTCTTTCTTCCCTATGTATTGCGATCAAGGTTTGAACCCTAAATTAAAACCATGGCTATTGCTATTTAAATTTAAGGAGTAACTCCTTTAGCAGGAAACAGTGGGAGCTTCTCAGTCCCTGTGTTGATATGGTGTGTTGGTTCCCAGGCTGTGGAGAAAGGCAAATTATTAGGAGAGTGCAGAGGGACAGCGGAACTTGCTGCAAGTTTTGAAGTGAGTGAGATACTGGCATAAGATAGCAGATAATGAATCGTAGTAGGCTGGCAGGGAGCGTTCAGCAGTGGGTTCAATCCTAAACACTTCATCTGCCTTCAGTTCAGTCTATGCTTCATAGTACAGAAAGGGAGGAAGTCGAGGAGGGAAGGAAAGGGCTCCTTGTCATTCTTCTTTCCCTTCTGCAGAACAAAGGGGAAGGACTGGTGAGGTGAAAGAGCCTCTCTCAGACCTTTGCATTCCTCTCCCCTGGATCATTCACCAATTTGTGGGATAAACCAAGAATGGTGTAGCCCCTGAGGTAGCCTTAAGGAGCCTTCTGTGATCCCTGTCCTCTCCCTTGCTGTTGGCAGTGATGGACGTGTTGGCACAAATGGGATGCACCCTGGGCAAATGGGATAAATGTGCTGCAGGGTGGGGAGTGGCAGCAGGAAAGGCAAGAGATAGAACTCTGGACAAGACTTCATTTGGGTTGTGGAATTATCAGTATGGACTTCTTTACCTATAACCCAAATGATCTGGCAGCATGTGAGTTTGAGGCAGAGAGCAGTGATTTATTTTTTTTTTTAGAAATTTTGTTGGCACATGGGATGGGCCTCCCTTTCTCGGGCTGCCCGCTGCTGCGCTGCATACAGCTGACACTAACTGAGCTACTGCTTCATGGTTTGTCTTTGAAATTATTCACCGTGGAGAAATAAAAACTGATCACTGGATAAATGGAGGTTTATGAGCTCTGCCATTTTGCTTGAGGGGGGAACACTGGCTTGTTAAAATTCATCATCTGATTCATCTGAACTTAAAAGTAAATTAATTCCAGTACTGGAGAAAAATAACACAATTAGGACAAGTTCCTTAGCCTGACTTTGAAAGCAAGCATGATGTGCTGTTGAGGCTGATGGCTAGATTTATGTTAAATTCACATATAAAGCACCCCAGGAAATACAGTGTGGCATGCCTTGATTGTAATTTGCTACCATGATTCTGGTTGCTAAAGGTTTGTAGATAATCTGAAGACTTTCCATTTCCTGTTTAGTTTCTTATCCAAATTCCCCCCACCCCCCACCCCTTTTTATTTAATACATTTCCCCTGTTGCCTCAACAGAGCAGCAGAACAGATGACAGATAGCACTGAGGAAAGGCATCCTGCACTCTCTCTACCTACAGCTTGAGCAGCATGTCCATCGTGTCATACGCTTCTGCTGGTCAGAGATCTCTTGTAATGCTTTCAGGCAAGGAAACTCTTCACGTTATTGCCGTGCAGGGCACTTTAGCTTGATGTGTAGAATTAAAACACCTTTATAAGTAGGATTAGTAGGTTTCTTTATTTGAAGTTGCCCAGTTACTCTGTTTTTCTGATAGCTGTAATGACAGATACCTTTTGGAAGTCTCTAGAGGTTCAGGATTACTAAAGGTCCCCATGAATATTTCAAGATGATACCACAAGAGGGAAGCTACTGAGATTTCCCTATGAGAGGAGGAGGACATATCCAAGAAATTACATACAGATACCAACATTAGTAGGATGTAACAGTTGTGGCAGTCAAGCCCTCAGAATTTAGGAAATGCAAGAATCGCAGTTCCCTGGGTAACCTTAATGTTTGCATGAGTTATGCTGCATCTTTAATTACACAGTCACATACTGTTGTGATGAGCAGCTATTCAATATTTTTGCATCCTCTCTGAACAGTATGTGGCCCCGGGCTTTACTCTGAGTGCTATTCAATCTGTCTCCTAAAGACAGAATAAATCATTTTAGTTTCAGTTAATGGCTGCCCACTTGTTCAGATGGGTTTGCAGTATGATGTCTATAAGTAATAAGGGCTTCTTTGTGCTTGCTGCAGTGCAGGGGACAGCTGCTCAGGTGCTCTTAGGATTTGGAGGTGTCCACAGCATTCCCTCTCCTCCCATAACAGGTCAGACCCAGTAGTCTGGTTACTAGTTCCTATTTTTAATGCCCAAGTGTGGGTGGCAGTGTAGAATTGTCTTGGGGAGAGGGTTCCTTGCTTGGTCTGCTTACAGAACTTCAGGATATAAAGTGGTAATGGAAAGTACTGTTTTACTTTTGGGAAGGTCTTCTCTTGAGTTTACCTCAGGGAAAATAGAATATTACGATGAAACAATAGGGGTATGATGGTGCTAAAGTACCAGCTGTACGTTTTGTGGTTGTACAGCTAAGAGGTGTTATAAGGAAATACTTGAAGGAGCATTAGAAAATAGCTTTATAGGGAACTGGAAGGCTTTTCTTTCAACAGTGATGCATGGAAGTCAAGAAAGTGCTTGTCTGAAATGGCATAAAAGTGGTTATTGAGTGCTGTCCTGATGGAAAAATGGGAGTAAATAATTTGATAGTAAGAGGTAATGGGTAGAGGAGAAAACCCAAGAACCCCCCAGAAAGGAGTGACAAATAGTTCATGTTAGATGTGAGAGATAAGGGATGCGCCGTGAACTGCAGCAGAGAGAGAGCAGTGAACCTGGCCAAAGATGCCAGCCAGAGGAATGGCCTTTGTCTTCCGCGTGGAGATGGGTGAGGAAAGACTGAAATCCCACTAAATGAGAGTCTTGCGCTTCCGAAAGTCACTACCAGTGCATGATCCTGCACCTGTGCCTCCATCAAAAAATTCACAAAATCTAGCTTCAACGCATACAGTATAATAAACATAAGTGCATAAAGTATGATGTTAACAGAATCTGCCTGCCTGCACATGCTGATGCAGACACACGCCCCACTGCTTGGAGCAAACCATGCCACAAGTACCTCCTGCCAGCTTATGTACTTCAGACATTGGAGCGTGAGCAGCCCTCTCTCTGGGTAGGGTTCCCAACAGCTGGATGCAGCCCGACTCCCTCCTCAGAGTTCCCATGAGGAATTCATAGCCTAAGTGTACCTACATGTGTTGCATCCCTCAGTACCCTTGGAGCCAGAGAACTTGCAACACATCCAAGTGGGAGTTAAGTGCAGCAGCTACAGCTTTGGCCCTTCTTCTTTCCCAAGTGGGGACATTTAGTACCTATGGTCAAGTTCATCCTGTTCTGTCATAAATTTCGAGATCTCGGGCACCCTGATTATAAGTCACTTCCAGGGAGGAGGAAAAAAAAGTCCCAGTCTGTCTTCCTGCCCCTGAGGCCCCTCATTAGTCTGAATTTCAACTAGAAACTGGGTCCCATTTCGTAGCTCAGTCCCTGAGTGGCTCCTGCAGCCAGCAACCTTGCTAGCTGACAGGTTTGAGCCAAGCCACTAAAATCCTTGTGTCACACTGGTAGTGTAGTTACACCTTAGCTCTAAATGGCTTGAAGAGGGAGTGAGAATCATAGAATGGTTTGGGTTGGAAGGGACCTCAAAGATCATCTAGTTCCAACCCCCCTGCCATGGGCAGGGACACCCTCCACTAGAACAGGTTGCCCAAAGCCCCATCCAGCCTGGCCTTGAACACTTCCAGGGAGGGGGCATCCACAGCTTCTCTGGGCAACCTCTTTCAGTGCTTCACCACCCTCGTGGTGAAGAATTTCTTCCTGATATCTAATCTAAATGTTCCCTCCTTCAGCTTAAAGNAAGTCCTTCTCCTCAGGGCTGCTCTAACTGCATTCTCTGCCCAGTCTGTAGTTGTGCTTGGGATTGCCCCAACCCATGTGCAGGTCAGTCAGAACTGATGAAAATAAAACACAAACATAAAATAGAGGAACTGAAGTCTGAGTTGTACTGATATACAGGAAAACCTTGAGGAGGGGGAAAGTAAAAAATGGAAAGAAACCCAGAGGTCATGTGCTGTTGAGATGGACAAACAGCTCCCCTGTATTTTGGGAGGGCTTGCAAAAGTAGTGCCTGTGCATAGTTGACACAACTCCCCCCCACCACCACCACATTATAGCCTGGTTTAAGCTGCAGGAGAAACCAGGCCACTGAGGCTTTGGCATCTAGTTCAGCCAGCTGGTCTGTGGAGAAGGACAGGGGAGAGACCCATCCCTCCAGCTGGTGATTCAGGGCACTGGGGTAAGGCACCTGCTCCGAACTGGTTTTGGAGGCACTCATAAAGTGAGCGCCTGGAGTGGTGTGACTAAGCCAGAGCTCCCTAACACAGCTGATGCGCTAGAACAGACGTCAGGCAGTGCTGTATCCAGGTCGTATCAGCAGCTTCCACAGCACTTTGCAATGGAGGGTGGTCAAAGTTGCTGTAGTCGTTTTATATACAGAGGAGAGGAAGCGTAAAGTGTTCAAGTGATGAAACCAGTCGCGAAGACAACAGAAGAGGGGCATTGCCAGCTCCCTGCCCTCTAACTAACTGTCAGAGAGTGCTGTCTCTTGATAAGAATTTTTTTTTTTAAAAGCTATTGGCCTGGAGTCCCTGCTCCTGGCCTGGCTGCCCAGTTCTCCTCCCCAGCAGCTGCACTGGCCCAGCAGTCACCTTCCTCCGCTGTCCCCGAGCTCCCCGCAGCCCTGGCCGGCAGCCACAAGCACTCATTGCAAGCCTGCTCACGGGGAGAATTCACCCAGAATATTCAAACAATAACAACAAAAAAGGGGCTAAATGTGCACATATACTTACTGTCCTGCTACCAAGCAAGTGGTCTAGCCTCCCTGCAAATGCAGTCCTTAATAAATAAGGAAAATAATCATAATAAAGAAGCCTTTGCCCTTTCAAACTGAGGGTGGGAGACCCCTGCTTGTCATGATGCCTGTCACTGTCTTCTGTTGTTTGAACCACTGTCTGCAGCTCAGAATGATGCTGACAGATCACTGAGGTGATGGTAAAAATAAGCTGCTTTTTACCTTTACTTCAATTATTTGTCAAAAAAATTTAGAAAAGTCAGTGGCATTTCAGAGGCTATTAATTAATTTGCGTCCTTATTTTCTCTTACACGCTGATGGAGTTTTCCTCAGGCTCCACATTTAAGAGAAGCCTGCGAAGCGCTTGAGGAATCTTGCACTTGAATCCTTTTCATCTCCAGCCATCATTAAGTGGCCTTTGCTGCAGGCTTATGGAGTCAGAGGAGCTGCACTGAGACACCTTCTTAAAATATAACTATATTTAATAATAACAGATTTAGTATAAACTCACCAGCCAGTTAGGTTGCTTTTTATAGCAATGTTCCCCTGTTTCAAGCCTGCACCAGTGTAAAAGTGCCACCCTTAAATACATTTAATCTTCTTCTGCTGGGAGTCACATTTGCCAAGTAGGATCTCAGTTGCCAGTGCTTGATGTAACAATAACTGAAAGCTGCCAGGAGCAGAGGGGAGGGATTAGTTTAAATTTAAATATATATATATATTTAAAAAAGAAAATAAAATCCAGTTGGGATGGTTTTTTTCTTTTTGTATATGAATAGTTGGGAGGTTTTGCCTTTTTCAAGAAGAACTTAATATTGAGAGTACAGAAAAAGTGTGTTCAGCCACTGTTTCACCTAATCAGTACCCCAAAAAAAAAAAAAAAAAAAAAAAAAATCTAGGCCAAGCCCAAATCCATGGGAATTAAAGCTCATGTAGACTGAGATGCTGTGGACTAAGTATATGACCTGAACATTTGGAGGGCAAAAATATGCATTTCAGGATCCACCAGGTGGGTGGACGTGCATACAGTTTACCATGGAAGAGGACAGTTTTGTGCCTTTAGTCTGAGCTTGTGGAATTTAATTCTCCTCCTTGCTACAGATCCCCGTTATCAACTTGGGAAACAACTTTCTCCATTTATGCCATAGCTACTGACCTGTGAAGCAAAGCTACATCCCAGGGCTCTTTGTAGGCTAAATTTTGTATTCCAGAAGGTGCCTGAATGAAATGCCAGGACATTCAGCTAGAAGAATCACAGAGTGCAGTAGCTCAGCTGAAAGACAGCTGAGGGTCCGATACCCAAGTGTAGACTCCTCTTTCCCAAATCCAGCCTTGTTTTTGTGACAAGAAAAGGTGTAGTGTGGGCACTGCAAGCACCCAGAACTAAGTACTGTCTGTATATAAATAGGGATAGTGTTGTATTCCTATTCCTATTTTTTTCTTTTTTCTTTTCATTTTCAGTCAGTTAAACAACTGTTTCCTCTACTAGTCCTGCAAACTGTGGTAGAATGAAAAACNCATTTTCAATCAGTTAAACAAGTGTTTCCTCTACTAGTCCTGCATTCTGTGGTAGAATGAAAAACAACTTAGATTTTTAGGAATAATATAAATATTTACATACCCATATGTACAGCAAAGCAAATGTCTGTTTGCAGAGTATCAGCTGGAGGTACAGCAGATGTGTGCCCAGCAAAAGGGTAACTTCTTGGAAAGGGTTTTTCAGAGATGACTTACAGACAAACTCTTCACCAATTCTCTCAAGAAGAAATATTGCTTCTTGTCTTCCACAGCACTTGGCTTAGGATGGTAAATGTTCCAGTCCTTTTCCTAGGCCAGGCCCCTGCCAGCACCTGGTGTTGTGAAGGTCCCTCTGCAGGGGAGCTCACGTGGCACCTTGCATTGTGTTGGAGCAGGCAGCATGCCCGGCTTTGCAGTAAGAGCTAGGGCTGGAAGCGAATCCTCAAGGATTCCTCAAAGGGAATCAGTTCTTTCCATAAAGGAGACACTTTTATTATGCCAAAGATGAAGAAAAATAATAATTCTACAAACCTTTGAGAGGTTTGGGATCTTTTTTTCAATAATTAATTTAAATAGCCAGTTTACACTCATGAAAACCTGTCTGCAGCAGTGAGCACCCGGAGCCTAATGCAAACCTGGAGAGAACACAGCAGGACACAAGTACTTTTCCAATCCATGCAAGTGATTGCATTTGTCACAGGTGTAGCATGGGACTTTGGAAAGAAGGACAGTAACTACCAGCCCAAGTCAATCCTTCTGTGCATGGGCAGGAAGAGAGGGTTAATGACTGGAATAGGGAGGCTGTGGTGATTTTGTCCCTTGCAGACATTTCAAGAGTGTTTCATTCTCCAGAGTAGTTGGTGTCACTTTTGGGAGGCATCAATGACAGAGTTTGCCTTCATTGTGAAATGCAAATGGTGGCATGGCTTGAGTCTGCAAGGCGGTGAAATTGTTTTTACTGGAAAGAAAATATTCCCAAGCTGCCTCAGAGGAAGCGGGGGCCAATCAGCCCACCAGTAAGTCTTTATCACCTAGTAATGGTGATTTTGTTAGGCACCATGAGGAGCAGGGGTGGCCGCCCTGGCTGAGCAGAGGTATGGGAACGAGCCCAGTATGAGCAGCATTAGGACTCCCACTGAAATGACCTGCTCAGCCCGAGGGGGAAGCAGTGTCCCCCTGCCCTTATGTTTGTTGTACTCAGTGCCTCTAAATGCTGATCTTTCTAGCATCTGCTTTTGTATTTGCAGAACATCATCAAGAAAGTGATTGGACAAAAATTTGTGTACAAGTTTGTCTCCTTTCCTGAGATTTTAAAAATGGATCCACATGCTGTGGAAATCAGCAGAGAGAGCCTTTTGCTGCAGGACAGCGACTGTAAGATGCCTTCCGAGAGCAGGGATCAGCACAAGCACAGCTTGTCAGCACTGAAAAGCACAAGCCGTAATGAATATATCCACTCTGGCCTGTACTCTTCTTTCACTATCAACTCTCTGCAGAACCAGCCAGACCCTTACAAGCCAATCAAAACAGAAAAACTGGAGGAGAAGTCAGAAGGAAGCACACCAGTCGAAGAAGTTCGGACTGTTATAAGATTTGTGACAAACAAAACAGACAAACAAGTTATGAGGCCCATGGTGTCGTTGCCTTCCACTTCCGAAACAGCAGCTGCCTCTGCTTTTCTCAGCTCGTCAGTATCAGCTAAAATATCTTCCTTAATGCTACCCAACAGTGCCAGCATTTCATCTCCGTCGTCATCTTCCTCCAGGTCACCGTCTCTGTCTCCCACCTCACCCCTCCCTGCAGAACACAGGAGCCTCTTCCTTGAGTCCAGTTGCCACGACTCAGATTCCCTTGAGCCTCTGAACCTCTCCTCAGGCTCCAAGACAAAATCTCCATCTCTTCCCCCAAAGGCTAAAAAACCCAAAGGCTTGGAAATCTCCGCCCCACCTATGGTTCTGTCCGGCACCGACATCGGTTCCATCGCCCTCAACAGCCCCGCGCTTCCGTCGGGATCCCTGACTCCAGCTTTCTTCACTGCACAGGTAGGACCAGCCTGTTTCCTGCACCCTTACTGTAGCCAGCTCTCCCTCCATGTGGCCAAGAGCTCTCTGGGTCTGTCATCCTCAGATGGAAAAAAAAACCAACAAACCAAACCACGTGGGGAAGAGGGAAACAGCAAAGGTCTGAACAAAGGGTTGAAAAGTTCCTCCCAGGGTTCCTATGTGAGTGTGGGAAAAGCCATTGCAGTTCACAGAGCGCCTGGAAGGATAATGAGATGGGCAGCCGTTAGGTAACACAAGTGGATCACTTAGCAGCTCAAACCAGGTCTACAAAACAAACAGGAAAAAGCCAAGAAGAAAAAAACAGGGGTTTTGTAGGTCGACTCGAGCATGTGCATTGTGGGATACTTGGTTAGATTTTTCTACTAGATGTTGTAGCCATTCAGTGGGACCTATTCATTAGTTTTTGAATACAGAGCAAATTAGTTTGTTTCTAAGACAAGGCTCTTAAGACAGTTTTGATTTCCAGAGTTTTACAGATCCACAGATCTTCCTTTCAGCGCTTCCTTTCAGCACAGAACCACTGAATAACCAGTAGGTTATTTTGCTCTTTTTAATCACAAATTTGTGGTAATTAATGGTAATGTGAGTTCTCATTTTCAAGCAAGTCTAGGAAAAAAATCTAGCAGTTCAGAGCAGAAGAGGAACATCACATCAATAATGACCTAGTGTGGTCATCGGTGAGTTTTGTCTTATGCTACCACTGCAAAATCAGACAAAAAAAATCTAAGAGTAAAATTATCCCAATGGGGAACACCTAACAGTTGATGCAAATAGTAGCATTGAACAAAACAACCGAACAGTAAATAAATAAATAAAAAGGCATGTATTACAAGCTCTCCTTTACTTCGAGCTGCCTAGGGCTCACATTGTATCCAGAATCCCCTTACCCTTCCCTGTTTGAAGAAGTTTTGCAGGAGTCATTCCTGCAGTGCACCCAGGTGTTAGAGGCCTTTGAGCTGGCCGCAGACAGCATCACGTGCCTGCAAGGCACACAGGCCTGGCAGAGGTGAGAGCGACGGCAAGTGCTCTCGGCCAGCACAGCACTTCTCTTACTGAGCTTTTCAGCTGGCTGCAGAGCAAGTTTGTGCAAAGCCATTGCAGTTCAGACACACCTGTAGGCCGCTGAGATATGAGGTTGTGTCGCAAAGAAAGAGGATTTTGTGGGCCGTTACCTGTTATTTTTGACATTGTGAAGCCTCTAAGTGAAGTTATGTTTGGCAGGAAGAACAGAAGTGTGGCAAACCAAAATTGAGGTGCATCGACAGACTCCCAGAACCTCTAACTGTGGTATAACCACAGTAAGTATTTTGCTTGCAGGGAGCAAATCTGACAAATCACATCAGATGCCAACCAGACACAATGACAGCATGAGTTATTACAAGCTCGCTTTAATCTACTGCTGCCCCAAAACTCAGTATGAACAGAGATTTCTCTGCTCATTTTGTAATTATTTCTTCGAACACTTAATTTTCTCATTCCTCTATAAACCAGTGTTCCTACTACCCCTGAAAGACGTTGAAGGGAATTAGGTAGATGACTGTGGCCCTCCTTCAGCAGGAGTACTAGCTCAGGCCATGATGACTATTAGCCAACTTAATGCCATTACAAATCTTTTTTTACGTGTTATCCTATCACAGAAGAGGCAGATGGCACCTGTGTGGGGTATTTCCTGGGTCCATTTATTTAAACTTGTGGCTCTACAACAACATAGCTCTTTTCCTCTCTTTTAGCCTTCTATTTCTAGTGTGGATAAGAAGCACCCTGCATCCTAAATACTTGACCTAGTGAATATAAAATAAAAACTGTATAACAGCTGTGGTCATATAACTGCAATACCACAATGCAAAATAACTAAAGCCATACTTTAGGCTGGAAATCTGCAGTTCATCGCATTATCCTAGGAAGAGCGTGCTTCATATCTCAAACGATCTCTGATTTATCAGGTCCAGTCATAGACACCTGCTGCCGCGGGGCAGGTGCAGAACAGGATGTCACACACCAGTTCCTGCTCCAGGAGGGATGTAGGTTCGGAGAAGGTGCTGCTGCCGGAGGGGGTATTTCAGAGGGCTTTCCCTTGTACCTGCCGGTCCCAAGGAATACCCTCGTGTGGAGCCTTGTGAAAGGGCACGTGACATGCACAGCCAATTTCAGAACAGAAAAATGGGTTTGAAGATGCCAGTGCATACAGTACAATACTTTGGGAGAGAAATGCCAGCTTTCCCTTCAGTTAGCTTCAAAGAGACATATTCAGATTTTGTTCAGTACTTGCTTCTTTTACAGATTACTTATGCTTGTTACTTTTGTCGGCTGTCCCTTGGACAATGTGGATATATAATTTTGACCGCTCTTTTCTTCAGGCCTCTACTTTGGCATTTGTAACATTTACAACATGCTGTTGCCTTATGCATGAAGTAGTGTGTGCCTGCAGCCAGCACACGTGTGGTCTGTATTGTATCTACATACGCTATCCAGGCTGCAGCACGTGCCTAATGACCTAGGAAGGAACCAACGTGTGACAGCATTTGCCCATTATCTGACAGCTGGAAGTGACAAGAAAGATTGTATCACACACGTTCTTTGTCAGAGAAGTCAGGAGCGATGAGCATTGTTGCTTAACCTAATCCTCTCTGTGCAATGAATTATTTCTATTTAAACTGTTCCTACGCTTAGATGATAATGATGTTTTTTAAGTAGGAACTTTCCACTGGGTTCCACATCTAATACCAGATGTACAGCTGCATGAGGGCAGAAAATGAATTGACACATCAATTTCCGCCAGTAATTTAAGGATAGCCTTTGCTGTGGTGTTGTTTACACTTATGTTTCCTCTGGTGGTTTTGATGCTTGGCTGATGGCGATACTGAGAACAAGCCTGGGAGGCCCTGTGCTCTTTTTGCATTAAATATTAACAGATTGGGAGGCTTGCTTTGGCTGGCTCATGGCTCTGGCAGAACTTGAAGATGTTAGTGCTCTGATCATCAGAGAATGTGAGCTTTTGCTTACCACTGTTAGACATGTTAACATGCTTCCAGAGATGAATGGAGGACACCTCCGTTGCAAATCTCTCTCTCTGAAGACTTGTTCTGGCTGTAGCTAGGTATGAATAATCACTTCCAAGTTTTCCTTATTATTTTCAAAAGACTCCCTCAAGAACCACATTTTCAGTTCTGGCTATCTGCAGCATCTTAGAGAAAAAATAAAGAAGCATGGCATAGCTCAGTGGAGCTGTTAGTACAGTTGGCACAATACTGTGTCCTTAGTTGAATGTTGCTGCGTCTTGCTGCTTACACCTTTGGTTTTAAGGTTAGTAGGCTCTTCTCTAAGTAGATCTCTGAGTATTTATGCTGACCTAATTAGGTGTATTCTTTGTCAGTCTTGTAAATCCCCACTGAGAGCCTTCAGCCTGCGGAGCGTCAGCTTGTAACATGGCACAGGAAAGGTGCTCTCACTAGTGCTGCCATTTTCCTGCCCTATGAAAGCACCGTGGTCCTGGGATGAGGGCATTGGTGAAGGAGCCCATTCACAAGTGCCCACTTGTCAAGTATTTTTTGCAAGCCATCTTGAAAAGAGCTCTCCCTTGATGTGATCAAGACAGAAGTTTTCTCCTTGCCACTCTCCCCTTTTGTTGTCATCCAAATATATCCAAACCCTGACCTCACTGATACTCCTGTGACCACCATACCTGCTGTTTTACTGCATGAACACCTTTTGCTTTCCCAGCAATGCCACCTGATTATTACTCCTTGGGACATACCTGTAGTTTCTTCCACATGGTTCGGTATTTCTGATCCACCTTCTTCAGCACAAGGGAGATGGCAGTGTCCTTTCCCTTCGCATTTCTCCATGAACCTCACTTCTTTTGCGATTCCTTAGAGAAGTCAGCCCCTTCAAGAGCAGCCAAAGAGCAAGCTCTTTATGTAAAACAACCTCTCAGACATCTTGGGACAGAATTGCTGGGAGGACCTTAATGTTTGCTGCTCCGTGTCTCTCCCGCTGATGTTAAACTAATTGTTTGACCCTGTTGTGAACTCCAGTGCAAGCACGTCAGAGCAGGTTCGTATTCCTGTGCGTTTCCACAGAGCCTCCAACATCACAGCCAATCCTTCAGGCATCATTTCGCAAATAATATGTCCGTCATATCTGAAAATACACATGGCCTGTGGTACCTGCCTTTCTGAGCCTACCCACCGATGAGTCCTAGCAACGTGGTGTAAGCAGTTGTTACGTGAGACCCTGGTTGTAATCACCATATGTGGGATTTTATATTTCTGGCCTGGTGGGAAGCTAGCAGGTACTAGAATGCATGACGTGCTGGTTACTAGGGAGAGATACTCCTGTCTTCTGTCTTCTCTTTACCTATTTTAAACTCTAGTCAAACCGATGCCCCAGTTTAGCAGAGCACTGAGGCACTTGTCCTACACAGCAAAACACGTACTTACTTGCTAAGTGTGTGCTCAAATTCCACTAAGTGCTTTGCTAAATAGGACTGATTTTGATAACTGGCATCAAGATTACTGGTGAGATTAACTCATTATGCCAAATACTTTGTTCAAAACTGTCACATCGCCTTCATGTTCTTTTTTGGAAAGATAAAAGCTACTCTGGATACAAAATAATTCATGTGACTCTTCCTTTGAATGGAGATCTGCATGTGCTTTATCACTGCCTCCTCTCCAATTGTGCTTTAGACGTGCTGAGACCATTCCCAGCTCTCCTCGTGCGCCGCAGCACTGGAAGGAGTCACCTCCTTGGGAGGTTGGGAAAAGCCTTGGATTCTTAGTTCTTGCCATTTTAGTTCTTTTCAAACAATTAGCTGTGCTCTCCGCAGTCCCTCTGGGCACCTAGCCCCTACACTTGCGTCTCGCTGCGTCAGCCCCGTGCACTGCCAGTTCCTTGAATCTTCTTCCATTTTGAACAGGCGCCATCAGAGGAGTAAACTTCAAAGGCCAGCCGTGGTTCTTTTGGCTCCACATGCAATTGCATTAACGCTTCACAAGCTGCAGTCAGTTCAAGCAATTGCTGCCCTTCAAAAGGTACAAAGTTATTCTGAAGGAGACCAGGCTGTGTTTACAGACTTTGGGGCACGTGTGGTATTTTATACAGTGGCATGAGCATGGTTCAAATAAAGAGTAACTGTGTTTCCCTTAAGCAAATCACAATAGAAATGAAATCAATTTGCATATGAAGGAATATTAAATGTGCAGGTATCCAGTAGTGATGGCTGTGGAGACAGGATTGAGGGCTGGCTGGACAGTTGCTGCCAGGCAGTACACTCAGCATGCCATCTGTCTGAGTGAAGGACAGAGTCATAGCCCAGGCTGGAGGGGACGGCCAAGTGTAAGACTTTAGGGGTTGTGACTGCTCTACGGAACTGTAACTCCTGAGACATGCATCATGGGGGTTTTTTGGTGGTTTTTTTTTCTTTTGTCTTGCAGACTCCGAATGGATTATTGCTGACCCCAAGCCCATTGCTGTCTAGCATTCATTTCTGGAGCAGCCTCAGTCCTGTTGCTCCTCTGAGTCCTGCCAGGCTGCAGGGACCAAACACTCTGTTCCAGGTAGGTCTTTTTTCAATGCACAGGTTTCATTTCTGAAAGCGCATATGTGGAAGAGACATCAGGGGAACATTTCCTCACATCATCTGGAGCTTCTCAAATAGTTTGAGACAATATAGCAGTTAATTGGCATTGTTAAAGAGAGGCCTATTTTCTGGTACCCTCTTTAAACCCTTGGCAGCACAGTTAGAACCTACAGGGCGGTATCTGCTGCAGCAAGGACACACATATTGTATGAAGGAAGCAGAAATACACGCTGAACCCCAGAAAAAACAGGTAACTGAGCACTCAGACCTTCAGGAAGAAAGCGCAGACCAGTCAGGGACCAGCCAGGAGAGCGGTGGAACAGGGACTCTGGGAAAACCAAGGCCAGTTTGGGTCTCACACAGTAAGGTGGGTGTAGGTTTATCCTCCTGTCTTAATGAGCTACTTCTCCCTCAGAAAGATAGAGCACAGTTGTATTTACAATAAGGGCACTGAGCCTGAAGGCTCCATTTCCAGTTTCCCTGCACATTATCCACGTCTTCAGCCAAGTCACTTCATACCTCTGGGCATGACCTCTCCGTATGTAAGAGGAGAAAGGCAGCTTTGTCCCCTCTCTCTCATGGGTACTGGGAGAGTAAAAATCTCTGAGTTTTATAGAGATGTGGTAAATACAAAAGTTATTAACTGCGGTGGCCACAGCACTCAGCTGCAGCATTTGCTCAAGGCTTAGGAAGAAGATGGAGGGGATGGTATTAGCAGCTCCAGATGTAGCTGCTGCAAAACAGCTGATGCAGCAGCACTGTGTTAACGAACTCCCCGACTGCTGTGGAGGGCCAACACTAACACAGGAGAGGGCTTCTGCTATACAGGGTCCTGTGTTACTCTCTGAACCTTCAGGGAGACTGACTGCCCAGCTCCAGGGCCAGGCCTTAGCTCAAGTGCGCTGCTCAGGTATGATCCTCACTGGGGTAGTAAGTCCTTCTGCCTCCAGTGGGACAGCTGAGCATGGAGCCCTGGGACTCCTCACTTCTGTTTCAGATAAACTCCTTTATCAAGTTGCACCTTAGTTTTGCGCACATGGTTAAAACCAGCCAGGCGTTGCATTTGAGAGGGAAGTGTCTGAGCCATGACCCAGAATATGGACGTACACTGGCCACCCCCTGGGGGACCTGAACGTGAAGAGTGGCCATGGCTGTCTCCCTTCCAAGAGAGCCAAAAGACTTTCTATGAACAGTGTTTGATTCAGGCAAAGGCCACAGTGACAACTAGGAAAGAGCAACCGCAGCTGAAGCCTAGCCAGCCGCACCGATCACTGCTGGGTTGGCCTGCGTAGCTGTCGGGGCAGAGCACTCCCTGGGCTGCCGGCACAAGCCAGGCCGTGCTCCATGCAGCTGGCCAGGGAGTGGCAGAAAGGGCTGGAGCTGCTTCACATGTTGCTTTTGTTTTCACCTGGTCATTCACCCTGGCAGCTGAAAAAACATTTGGTTCTTGCTGAAGGAGTCAAAATCCTGCCAGCAGCCAGAGGCCAGAGCAGCTCTGCAGCTGCCTGCCTGCCTCTGCACCCGCGCCTGCTGCCTTGCACGGAGGAGACACGAGGCTCCCGTGTTTCTTTTTTTTTCAGGTGTGCGCTGCTTTTCACAATAGCACCATGCTTGGCACTGCCTATAGTTCCTTAGTACTAGTCTTTATATAGTACCAGGACCAGAGCGGGAGCCATCCGCCTCCACGGTCCCACTAAGCCCAGAACAAGCCTATGGGAAAGTACAGCCCCTCCTTTAACGAACCAGGAGCAGCCTGTTCTGGCACTGCTGGACACAACTACGTGCGTACTCCCTCACAGAGCACATAGATGCTTATTAAGTCGTAAAAACTCTCCTTCAATATTTATAAGGTGAAAGCAACTCCCATACACCTACGCCTATACAGCCTATGTAGAGCACCACTGAGATCTGCAGTCTCCTTTCACACAATTTACCTTGATATATTGACCTACCTGGAAAGTCTTCCCTTTGAAGGCATGCTGCTGTCTAATTAAACTTATTTTGATGTTTCGTCATTCGTTTGAAATTACCACATAACTGGAACAGCAAGAGACTTGCATAGAATTGGTTGATTCAAGAAAATGCAGCCAAAGTTAAGGACTTCCAAGTTAGTTTGAATTAAGTGCTAACTAAATTTAAGCGTATTTTCTTTGCTAATACTGCATAGACGGTAGGACCAAGAGGGTGTAGTCAAGTCCCAGATCCCCGCTGCATGGAGGTGTTTAAATAAAGAGCCGCATCCTGGCCCCAGGGGCCACAGAGACAACGGGAAGAAGAACAAGAGAGCTGGGTTGGGGTGCGGACCAGGGGAAGGATGAAATCATGACGGTAGCATCGTTTGCATCTTGCGCCATAGTGCCAGCATGCCACCCGCCTCGACAGACACCGAAGATCATGCAGCCCTCTTCTCACTAGCTTTAGAAATCACACGAAACACAATTTGCACGTCTCACTTTAGAAACCTAGACTAGAAAAGCAAGAGCTTGTAATCAAGTTCTGTGTTTTAATGAATCTTGGCAGAAGTGATAAATGCCTTTCCTGAGGTTTGGTTAACATAGAGGTCTCAGCCAGTCCCGGCCGCAGCAGGAGCGTGGTGCCAGCCCCCCACAGCGCGCTGCCGAGCCTGCGTGGCTCCGCCTGATTTTCAACTGAGCATTGGGAGACGAGTATCATTAACTAACATCTTAGTGGAAGAGTAATCCTGTTATAAGCAGATTATGTGCACGCGTGGAGGTTGATTACACCACAGTTGGCTGTTGAAGGACTGATCTGATAAGGGGTAAAAATACACCAGACAGTTGAAGTTGGGAGCGCTGGTATTCAGCTCGGTGGCTCTCAAGGCAACAGCAGCCCAGCACACACGCTCGTGGAACCGGGCCTGGAGGCCAGATCAGTATCTACCGCTGGGATAATTCCTGCCTCATGCTGCAGCAAGTTTATTCCACCTACTTGCTTTGCTTTTTCTCAGGTCAGATGTTAAGAACTAGTCAATGCACGTCACCGCAGGCAAGTTACAGTCAGGATGCTGTCATGAACTAGGAACAAATGGTTTATGTATTCAATTAGGATTTTTTTCACAGTATTTCAATTTATGTATTCAATTAGGATTTTTTTCACAGTATTTCAGAAATGACAGTATATTCTGCTTCACGTACTGAATGATCCAGCATACCCAGTTTATGGTTTCTTGGTGAATACAGAGAGAAACTGTAATTACCTGAGAGCAATTTGCCCCATGTTTTGCATTCAAAATTGTACTTTTTCTGCCCTAAACCTACATCTCAATTTGCACTTTTGCAAAGCTCTTTTCTGCTTTGCTTTTATGAAGGGCAGATGAAAAGCATGGATTTTATTTAATATTTTCTAGAATGAAAGAACGGATGACAAACATTGGTCTATAGTATTCACTTTCCCAGGGCGATGACAGATGTATTTTTATGTGAACTTCTATATAAAATATAGCCAATAATATATTTACGCATCCCTGTACGTTTCTAAATACATATATTCAGGTTTCATCCTCTATTTTACATTCCTAATGGCTGATGCGGGCATTCTGTATACATGTTACTGTATAGAAATGCCAAGTCCTGAACACATCCGGGCGGTTGCTAATGCTGAATGCGTGTGTTTCCGGGATGAATCCTTTTAGATAAAGAGTCATTTTAACCTGTCGGCCTCTTACAGTTTCCAACTCTGCTAAATGGTCACATACCAGTGCCACTCCCCAGTCTGGACGGAGCCTCTTCTCCAGTACTGCTTTCTCCTAACGCTCAGAAATCCTGATGACGCCTCATTACGCCAAAGACTTATTGGTGGATTTAACACTTCATTCCTATGGGCTAGTTTTTCCTGTGTCATGAGAAGGACATTGTGGAACCCTCTATTACTTTGGTTTGCACTTTTCATTACATGGATAATCTACTTTTATTATGTTAGCATTTTTAAACAGTGTTTATATATAAAAGTATATATAAATCTGTTTTGCATTAAATGAATTATAATTTTTTTATATCATAGCTCTCAAGTGTTGAACACTTCTGTTGTTGATGAAGTACTTTTCTCAATGGATTGCAACAATGTATCTAAATAAGGATGTGAAGCTTCTTTTTAATCCCTTTTTCTGCATATTATGCATTGTGCTTGTGTAAACTATAACCGGCTGTGCCTTCTTTTGCATAATGTCATGTAAATGATTTATATATTTTCTAGTATTAAGAGAAAAAGTTGAAAGACAAAACTAGTACTGAACAGCCCTATGGTAGTATTTCAGTATTTTCTCCACGGATAGGCCATATGATGCAGTGTATTCATGTAACTTTGTATTAAGTGCTTTCAAATTGTATAAAAATAGCCTTATAATTTTTCTTTGCTGAAGTGAAAAACGTAATCAACGTTACAGTCAGGAGATACATCCAGGAGTAGTAACAAAGCCACATTTACACATTTGTGCCCAAGTTCTTCTGTGGAGTTGCACCAGGGAGGAACAGGGCTATGTATATTCATGAGGCTTTTCCAGCGTTCGAGACTACTTCTGTAGAAAAGGAGACATTGCTCAGAACTTATTTGGCGTGTACTTCTCACAAACTGTCCGCGCTGCGGCTGGGAAGACTGCAGGTGATCTCTGTCCTCCCAGGGAACGAGGATCATTCCTGATAGAGAATTTCCCGGTGCTTTGTTCAGTCGTGCCAAGTGCCTTCCACTATTTCCCTGGAAAGATTAATTCTAGCTACTAAAGCTCAGAAGGTCACATTTCCCCTTCCCCCAAAGCTGGAAAAGTTACAGGACTGTAAATTAATGCCTGGTGCTTGTAGAGAGGCATACACGCGGGATGTTTATGTATAAACATCTGAATTCTGGATTAAAAAAACAGCACTGTGTTACTAGATACTTGCAACTTGAACTTACTGGGTATGTCCTCTACCTTCAGGTGATGGTTTAGTCATCCAAATGTTGGGCTAGGATTAGGCTAGACTCCCTGGCACCGCAGATTCTAATCTTAGCAGGGCTGATGCAAATCTTGAGTTTTCTGAGGTGGCTAAATTGGGTTGAATGCAGCTTTACCACGTAGGTTTTTCAGATGAGACCTTCAAAAACCAAACCAAAATCAGAATCCTGTTTGCCACAGGTCACTAGTGCTTCTACTTTGCTTTCTGGCCAAGCGGCTGGTCAAAAGTCCGTTCTTTTTGAAATTTATGCAGTGAGTTGTCTGCTGATTTTCTGTTTGGATGCATTTCAGTGATGATGTGTGTAGTTAATTGTAAAGTGCTTTTGGATCCTTCAACCTGAAAGGTGCTAAATAAACATTTTATTAATGCAGTTCTGATGTTGAAAAGCCGTTTTTGGGGCAGAGGTAGTCTGACAAAAGACAGTAGGAATTTTCCTCAGGCTCTTGGGTTGCACAACCAAAAATGACTCCTCAGTTTCACTCACAGTAATTAACGGGAGAGATTAACCCTGCCGTATCTGTATGAAATACCAGCGCTGATAAACAAAGCAATTAGACGCAAGACGTAAGGCAAAAGAATCATGACAGTGGAAGTCATTCACTTGATTCTGTGTTTGAAGAGCTCCAGGAGGTGCCACCCCCTGAAGTCAAAACCAGAAGATGAACCTATGCACAATTTATGAGTGAAGGGAAGTTTTACACTCAGCAAAATCGGAACAGGTTGGAAGAAAAGGCAGCATGTGACTGATGGGGACCGGTCTAGCGGAGATGGAACACAAGGGAGCGCAGGTCAAACATTTCTCCTTCAGTGGGCTCCTCCCAGGTACACGGAATATTTTTCACTAATTCACACTCTAGAGCCAACTCTTGTCTCATTTTTAAGTTAAATACGAATGCCTCCTTCAGGGAAGTCTTGCCTTGTACGCGCCAGTGGAACTAATGGGAGAACAAGGTGTAGAGATGAAGCGTTTCTCACTTCATGAGTTTAAAAAGTAAAGAGATACTCATGAATATTTAGTCTTTGACTTAGTAAGTATTGAGTACCACACTGCAAAAAAACCCCAGATGAACACGGGAGAAAGGAATGTGTGACAGAGAAGAGATTCTTAAAAGAAAAAACATCCAGATTCTCATGACTTTCTTCCAAGGTTTTACTATTAGTAAGGCAGATTTTTTTCTTTTCAAAAGGCTCAACACCCCCCACCTCCCTGCACCCCTCCCCCTCCCACCCTCCTGCCCCTTAAGCGACTTTGGTTTTCTTTTAAAAATAGCAGAAAATAGCAATTCTGAGACAAAAATTATTTCAACAATTGACTGTAAAGGATCTGAGAAAATCCATTGACACTTAAGGGAAGACACCTAGAAACAATAAAGTAGTACTGTCTTCTCATCTCTGAGAGAACAAAAAGTAGCAACAGAACACATCTTTTGCTAGTTGACTTTTCAGTTAAAAAAAAAAAGAAAGCTGTTAAAATTAAATCTGCCTTCCAAATTGGTCAAACAATTGGTGAAACAAAAATTCTTCCTGCTGGGAAGAATTTCTACAAATAAAGTCCAGCCTCTCAAGTCTAACACCTACCTGAAACACTAGATTATGATGCCTTATGCTTTGAAGAAAATAGTCTATTGGTAATTTTCTCCTGAATTTCATTAACAGCTATCTTTTAACTGTAGAGAAAAGTCAAACAAATGTTTGTAAAATAAACACTCTGAAAGCACTGATATTTCTGTGGCACGCAGAGCTCCAACACAACAATCCTGGGGAAAAAACCTGGAGTTATTCTCTCTTGAGTACTCTTGGTAGTATTTGTAGTTTGGTCATATTCAAGGGATTTTTTGGCTAGATTTACACTTTATTGATGCTTCAGTAATACACAAAAAGTTTTCACTATTATGTAGATTGCGTGGACGATGAGGCCATTTTTGGCTTACCTTTCCATTGTTTTTTTCAGAAAAGCAAGTATCCACCAGCAGTAGGGCCACAGCTACTGGGTGGCTTTGCCAAGAGATCACACACATCTTCTGCCCTGGCACAGGTCAGTGGCCTCAGTTCTGAAGAAAACTTTCAAGATGGGGAAAACAGTGATGGGTGATAACAAACTAGAGAAAAAGAAAGATTTGACACACGTCCATTATGTCAACAAAGAACAATTTATTTTGTCCAAAGAAAATCGGTCTGATCAGACAGGTGCTTGCCAACCTGGAAATATCTACCAAAGAAGTAATGAACGTCAACAAGGTGAGTGTTTCAAGGGGAGACGGTCCTTTGAAATGGACTACAGTATTTCATTTTAACAGAACCAGTCCCTACACAAAGAGGCTCTGTGATCTTGTCCCTATAGGAAGCATCTTCAGAAGCTGCCATGACCACCAAACTAATTTAGAAAAGACATTGTAACTACAAGTAGTCTTTTACGTAAGGGCATCGCTGTTCCCTTCTGATCTTGAGCCTGTCCCTATAGCCCGTAGGACAAAGCAGCACGTGTCACTCAGATTTAAGAATACCTCTATGAAAGCGTCAGAGAACTTCAACTTTTGAAATCCCTTTTCGCTCCAAACTGTAACTGCTCTCACCAGTCAATACGCGAGTGCTCTGCCTACACACATTGAGTACAAACTGATTTCTTGAGGGCAAAGACATTGATGGCATTAGCGAGGAGGAGTATAGATTTATTTAAATGAAAAAAGAATGAACCTCAGGCGAGGACTCTGGAGCACTCGGCATCACAGTCTGCCTTGGGGGGGCACTGGTAGAAAAGCATCTCTCCTGGAGAAGAGGACTCCAGGACACACTGTTTATTCCCATGGGTTCATTTTGTGTTCGCTCTTGAAGAAGTGCGAATGGATAAATGTTACCTTAATTATTCCCAACATGGCTCCAAGCCAGCTGCCTCCTCCTGCAAATTAAGGAAAAGGACATGGAAGAGGGGAAAATAAAGGTCTGTGAAAAAACAAGCTCAGGGTGTGAGAAAGGAGGAGCAGGCAGCGCTGAGGCTGTCGTGCGGGGCCCGTAGGGAGGTGCTCTGCAAGAGCACGCTGGAGAGGGGATAGGGACGGAGCACTCTCCCCAGTTTGCAATCTGCAGCGATTCCATCAGCAAGGAGATCCCACTGCAACACATGAAGGAACTTCATTGCTCTCTGGGGAAAAATGTGTTTCAAGGCCTGGCCTCTGGGCGGAGTGAGACTCGTATTTCATTAGGAGGACCGTAAGAGCAATCCACTTGGGCAGGCCTGCTTCTCTTCTTAAGTGATTTTAGAGGATGCAGCCAGGACAATAAATTAAGCAGTTATTTACAACAGTAAGTATGTACATATGTGTGCATTCACAGTTTAAGTTGGCTCAAAAATTACAGCACTTAAATGAGTTAAGGGATTTTAGAAAACGTGAAATAATGGAAAAATTGTCATGTACATGTTTTTCCACTGACATCAATCTTTTTCTTTCCGTTAACGAGCGAGACGCAGCACAGCTCAGTGAAAAATCACACACCAAAGATTTAAAAAAAAAAAAAAATCTAGAATAGCTGAACTCTAATCCCGGTTCTGACAACACAAATTTCCACTGTGGCCTAGAACAAGAGTGCAATTTCTGTGCAACTGAACTGCAGAGATGAAAAGGCTGCATGCTCCAAATTAGAGAGTCCATGTATCTACTTGGCTTTTATACTTTTCAAAATCATCCTACCTGTAAGTAAGCTCTGGCTGTACAGTGTACCAATGAGCTCAACACTTGCACAGCGCTTCCTTTATGTTTTATAGTCTATACTTGTTATCTTGTCGACCTCTTAAATTGGTCTGATATGGATGTTGGTGAGATACACGGGTGTTGCTCACCCACATACGGACCAAATCTCTAACAGCCCAGCCTCTGAAATAAAAAATAAAAATCAAAAATCTATAAAAAGTAAGCATTCAAGTTCCTCCCCAAAATTAAGAAATTTCATAGAATGTTGCACTTATTTCACAGCCAAACTTTACCAAGGAAAAAAAGGTATTGAAATGTGCTAACAAGGTGCACAAATTATTTCAACTCTGCCCGTTAGTGACCAGACGTCACATGTCCGTGACCACACGTTGTCACAGACAAGGTAAGTTCTAATTTCTCTTCAGTGTCACTGTGCGCCGTAGCTGTGCATTTCCATACCCTAATTTGTTTGCATTTCTTTCAAGTTTGACCTTAATTCCGGGTATTTCCTGGGTTTATAATACTTAGCTTGGGGATATTTACAACATACCTTTCATATATTTTGTCGTCAATAATTGAATGTGCTCTTAACCTTAATTCCATCTTAACGTTGCAAAACGGAAACAACATATCTTTATTACATGGAAAAAGGACGCTACCTTGCAGTTTTTCAAATGATTTACAAATACAAAGGATGTCGATTCTTTAATAATCATTTATTTTAACTTTTATTGCCCAATTCAGGGATACACTCTGGCTACTTAATGCTGTGGTAAAGCAGCACAAAAATAACACAGCTGTGTTGAGATGCACGTTCCACTGGCGCATTGCTGAGCAGCTGCTTTGCCCCTTCAACCTCCCACTCCATCTTGCCCCATAAATCCCCGTCTTCCACCCACCCTCTCTCCCCTCCAGCCATCACGTGCGGGTCCACGCAACCTCATCACCACCTGCCTCTTTCCTGGCTTCAAGCCCACCTCATTCCTACGCGCACCTATACACACCTCTTGCCATTCCTAACCCGGGGTAGATGGGATACGCCGGCTATCTTCTAAAAACAACTACTTCATCAGCAACAACTTGCAGGCCATTTCTCGTTAACTCATCACTCATCTTCAAGCAAAGGTTGTCATACCAAATCTTGAAAGTCATCCACTTTTAGCGACTATCTGCTTGGTTTTTGTCATGGCTGAGGTCTTCTCCCAAAAAGGCCAACACTCCCTACAGCTCTTGGGACAGTGAAACGACGTCCATAGCGCCTGATGCTGTCAGACAGGAGCCCAAACACTGAATTGCATGAAAAAGACGTCAGAGAAATGCCCAGCGACTTCAGACTCACTGACTACTGCCCCAAACAGGCAGCTGCCACAAAACTGTCTCTGCTGATGCAGGAGTTTCAATTATAGACAGAAAAACCCCACCCTGCGCTGAAACTGGCTTGATCACAGATGAAATACAGTTTTTAAAGCCACCTCCTAACAAAGCAAACTGATTCACTTGCAGGTCCTTAGAAAAATTGCCTTATAAACAGAGTGCTTTAATTTTACGGAAGATCTTCTCATCTGTAACAAAAAAGCTGAATTCCTACTTAAAATGGAAACCTCCTTTTGAAAGGGATCAGCTGCAGCTAACAAAATTTGTTAATGTACTTCATTTTACCAGTTAAACCTTTAAGTCCTTTACCCATTAGTGTCACATTATTACTTGCTCTTTTATGACCTATAAAATATTACGGTTCTAGAAATGCTAAATCCCACATTTATCCACAGTGAACATTTACTCTAGATCTTCGCTACTTCTGTAAAAAAAACAAAAAGATGTTTTCCTGATACTTTTTTCTTCAACACCATCACACCTACAATGTATTTCCTACAAAGTTAATCAGTATAAAATCTAGATCAGATCCATAGCAACTATAAAAAAATATATAACAACTATTTTTGGGACAAAGGTTTTTTCATCAGTGCCAAATGTGCCTCCGACACACACACGCGCATGCAGGTATCGTTGGGAGAGCCACGTGCGTATCGGAGGCACGCGTTACGCTCCTAGACCTAGGCAAGACTTCCGACACCGCGGGACATGCAGGACTTACTGGCTAATAATTAGACTACGGACCACGTTTACGGTAAAATCCTGAACGGCCTCAGTCACGGACGAGTCGCGGTACTTTTCACTGCCACTACTTCTGCGCTGCGTGAATTAACAAGTGGCCAAAGTTAAAACTGAGGGCTCCCACAAAACACAGATCTAGCTAAACGTTTCCAACAATGCCCCAAGAACGGCAAGTTCACTTAGTCTGTATTTTTAACAACACAGGGCCTGTGTTATTATAAATTTCAAAACAAAACCAAAAGAATTCCACATAATATTTATACTTTCAAAAGTACAATATTAATACAGGTCGGTCAGTTAGAAATAACAGCAGTTTGTTAGGTCTACAAGATTTAACGTAAAACCGGTTTACAAATGCTGAAAAGCAGTAGTGGTCCAATAGTCACCATTACACATGAATTTCTCTCTTCCAGAAAATAAAAAAAAAAAAACCAAACCAAAAACCAAAAAACAATTCAAATTTACCAGTATCAATGAAATATTAATAAAACACCCCCAAACATGCCACAATCACTATTCACAAATAAAGTTAAAATGAAATATACAAAAATTCACTTAATACTGTTAAATAACAATAAACTACAAGATTTCCTGAACAGAAATGGTAGGACCCCTGAATGTTTTACAGTGAACGTCAGGAAAAATTAAGTTACCTATGACTATTTTCATGATATACCAGCCAAAGATTTACATGACCATTTCAAAATATACCAATAAAGATTTACAGTCTCTTTAAGATGCACTAAACAAATAGGTTCATAAAGGTGAACACAAATGCTTAAAAATACTGTAACCATCACCAAGGGTGTACTTATGATACTCACTGAGATGCAAAAGCATAGTAGTAACATGTTTACTATCTCTGGTAAACAGATAACATCTAAGATCTGAAAAACTCTCTAAGTTCCCGCTGTAAAAGCTCTGTAGTTTAGTGAGTTCTTACCAAGTACAAACTTGCATCTTTCCAGTTGATTTCAAGTGAATAATGCACAAATGGGAGAGCAAAAAGGTGGGAGAAATGTGACATTATTCCCATGTTCTTGTAATCAGTTATCCTGTTCCTCTGTAACGAAGAGATTCTGTATTTCTAAAAGTAAGCCAGGGTCCAACGTATATGAATCATCCTTTACTATTTGTATTTCTAAGTTAAAAACAAGGTAGAAAAGTCATTGCTTCTGCAGGCCCCAAATGCACAACAATGTGCAAATACCTTATGCTGGAGTAAGCCTGACAAAGTTTCTCACCCAGTCTCCATGCTCTAATTTATCAATAATGAACAGAGGATCCGAGAGCAAATAATAGTTACTGTTCACTTGTCTGCATCAACTTTCACACCATGTGCTTTTCAAAAACATAATACGCAGTATAATTTTTCAACTATTTCAACACATACTTCCAATGTTAAATAAGGAATTAAGTGCCATGAACTTAGAGCATTAAAGATGGTTCACCTATAGCCAAGCAAAGCTATGTTTACATTCCAGGAAACACTGCAGTTTAAGAAATACAAAAAAAACCCCGCAGCAGTATAACATTTTATGAAGAGAAACAGATGCATTCACATATTATAAAGCCATTGCAACTTCTTCAGGCATGGAACTGTTGTGTTAACTATACAGACAGTAGTTATTTAGCAGCAATGATTCCGCAATAAATAATGCACTGTGTTTCTCAGTCCTGCACAAAAATTGCAGCTACAGTTACATCGACAGCTGTAACCTACTGGCTCTAGTGGCAGAGGAGACCTTAAAACCAACTGTACAAAAAATTGTCACACTGTGACAACAAATATAAAAACATAATCTGCAGGTTGGAAATAAAAAGACTCCACTGTGAAGAGGACAGTGTAGACAAACTGCGATTCCAAGTCCACCAACAGAGAGCACTGCCTTCAGGTCTGAGTCCTGGATTGACAGGATAGGCTTGGGCTCGACTCTGCATCGCCTACTTTAAAAGAGCATGCTCTGCCTTCTGTTCTTCCCGTGTCCTACAACAGAACACGGACCACGGTAAGAAACCAAAGCATTCGCACAACAGAGTATTCAGTTATTACCAACATCTTCTGTTTGCCTGTTTGAAAAGAATAACCTTTCTTTGTGCTTAAACCAGTACCAGCATCTTTCTTTTAATTGCACTTACTGCCTTTTTTTTTTTCTTTTTTGTCTTTCAACACCCGCACAGGAATGGTTTGAAACTCTTGAGATGTTCTCGTATTAACAGTCCCTCTGCCCATCCCTAGTAAAACTCACCTCCTCCTGGGCACTGAGCTTATGTGTCTCGACAGGAATCTGAGCAAACCATTCTTATTATTTGTTTGAGAACACTCACACGGACCAATTTAACAAAGTATTTTTCGGTTCTGAATGCTTCTGGCACAGCATTCCCTTTGCAGAGATGAGAAAATCTTAAGCTTTCCATACCTGTCTCAGGGTAAGCGGAATTTCGGAAGCCAGGGTCTTTTTGCAACTGAATCTCTTTTAGACTGAATATTGAAACACCTGGAATGTAACAAAGAAATTAATTCATATCCAAACATAACTAAGCTTTATTGGACAAAGTTCTAGTCTTAATTATACAGTTTAGATTAAAAAAAAAGTTTTCTATTCCAAAATATTTACGCCAATATATATCAGACTTCTTTAATAGAATACTATCTTAACAATACTCTGCTAATTTACTGCTCCTCTTACTTTCAGGCAAAGTGTGTATTCTTGTTCCAAGACTTCTGAAATATGCGTGTTTCATGGCCTCTTCTGCTGAAATTCTCTTCTTTGATTCATACTATTAACATAAAAGGATACACGTGTGTTGGTTTTCATTAAAATACTCTTTGCATCAAGTGATTTCATCAAAGGGACAAATAGAGTTCAACTTGCTCTATATTTCCCACTAACTCACTAGGGCAAATTTGTTTTCATTACTTCTATTTCAGGCATGAAAATCTAGCATATGTTATCTAAATCAGTATTATCTACATATAACAAGACTGCTAAAATAGTCAAAATAACTGCTGTAAATGGGTGCAAGTCAAAAATAATCTTTAATTATAGATTATAATCTTTAATTATAAATGTAACAATGATGACAGATTTCTGTCTACATCATGTTCTAATATTAAATTGCAACGAAATGCTATTACATAAGATCACAAAAGTTTTCTAATTTGATGGACTCTGCTGCAGCGTTCTGCATACAATGGAACTTCAGACAACACGGTCTTCAATCTACACTCAAATCTCTCCTGCTTGGCATGTGCGCACATCCGAGCACAGACGCAGACATTTCAAAAGCTGTATACAAGTAAGAACAAAGTCCAAACAAGGACTGCAAGTACTGGTCTGACACAACGTGTAAACAGATGAAGACCTGATGCAGGATTTAAATCACAGGCTGCAAAGCAGAGTAACTGCACTCCACCTTATGTACTAGGAATTTTTAACATTGTGAAGTTACAGCACTTCTGCGTCTACTCAAAGACTTAAGAGCTGGCCTTCTGTCTGGCTTCCCCTCTTCTTGCTTCTGGCTCATTTTTAATACAGATTAAAAGATTAAACCCACATACCACTTCACCTTTTGAATCCAGTTTGTGAGATCAAAGAGTAATATTACACCTTAGTAGCTGCTTCTCTAGTAGTAAGCTAAGTTCATTGTTACAGAAATTCAGTATTTGTATGTAAAAGTTCTGTTTCGATACTGTATTTCACAAGAGATTTAATTTTTTCAGGGAATTGCCAACACAGAATCAATTCTCTTTTTTCAAATGTAGTAAGAGAAGAAATCACTTTTGGGGAAAAAAAAAAAAAATTAAAATAAATTCTTACAGTATATAGGCATCCCAAAACTGTCATTCTTCCCAAATCTGTCATCCACTACAGTCTCAGCTGCATATTCCACTTTGAGATAAATCTAACAGATACTATGGCTTCTAACACATTTTGTAAATAACGTATTAAAAATCCGAACTTGCAGTTTTATGAAGTAAAGCCACAAAACACATCTTACTTGAAGGAACTTCGCTATCAATTCAATCCCTTCAGTGTCTAGCCTAAAAATAAAAATATTTAAAAAAATTAAAACAGTTATTGAACTACATTTACAAAAGCAAAACTTCCAAGGAACTGATTTCCGTAAGTGATATCAAACCTGAAAATTAAATTTAAACACAGAAATGCTGTCGCCCAAACAACTTCTCTGCATGTTAACATCTATACATACAAGTACCAATATCTCAGAACAAGACTATCTGAAAAACACTGGGGACAAATCATGAGCTTTGGACTGTGATTTACTAGGATGACCTGGATGATTTATTTTAGCAAAAACATTTGGAGTTTTTTTGTTTTGTTTTAAAAAGTCCAGCAAGACTCATTTACTAGAAGGACACAATATTGGATCTTTTTCTTCAAAGTTGCTAAAAAACGTGGTAGTCTGTTATAAAAGTTATTTATAATAACTATGCAGACCCTTCAAACTCCTCATGATGGTTTTAGAATGATTTCAAGAAACTGCTCAAGGAAACCCTACTATTTTACAACAGGGTTCTTATATAACAGATGAGAATTTGGGTTATTTAGGAAGTGCTGTGGGAATACTCCTACTATGCAGGCATTATCAATCAGAGTTTATAGTTCTGTAAGTCATTAGGATGCTGGGGTACCTTGAATGATACTAGACAAAGTAATCATGTAGTATCAGGACTATGCTTTGCATTACTATCTGCCCACAACAACACAGCTGGTGTGTAGTTTTCCAGCATTCAGTAGCAGACGGTACTTGGAAACGTTCATATTTACAAATATGCAAAGCCACAGAGATGCATATTTTCTGTTAATAAAACACAAAGTACCTTGGTGCATGGTTGATGAGGGGTTGTGGTTTATACTTAGGAAAGTTGTAGTTTCTAAATTCATCACTGGAAGAAATGCCGGGCCATGTTTCTTGACACGGGGTTCCTGCATTTACAAAAAAGCAACAAATTCAACTTAAAAAAATGTACAGAAACAACTTTGACATAAATAAGTATTTAATCGTGTAACTTAAACAGGAAAGAAAAAAAAAAAAAATCAGTCAATGAGTCTCTGTTGGATGAATTCTGCTGTGCACTCAGCTCAATCATTTTTCATCAAGAGTACACTCATTCACCTTAATTACAATACAATATAAAATATCATTGCTTATAGATAAAGATCTACAGTTCTTGAGGAAAAAGTGTTTAGAAGAACAACCATACAGCATTAACATTACTGCTTAAAGTAGCCTTTTACCCAGAAGTCTGAAAATTAAGTGCAGTTCATCTTCAACCGTTGAACCAGGAAAAAGAGGCCTTCCTGATGCCATTTCAAAAAATATGCATCCGACGCCCCTTTGTAAAAACAGAGAAAAAGATAAATCAGAAGCAATCCAACAATTTAAGTTCTCAGCTCTTAAAGACTTCTGTGATTTCTCTTCAATTAAAATAAATTATTAAATTAGTTGGTAGCCACACACTGCTATGAAAAATATTGTTTTGAAAGATATGTACCAACAAAAGAACTGTCAAAGACTAAACAAAACCTATGTCATAGCTATATTAAATCCTCTTCCTTCAGATGTCAAGTTTATCAGTCGTATTAAAAGTTCACAGTAAAATATCACATTATCATGTCATTAAGAGAACATTTATTTTTTCTGTAACACTGTGGGCCTAATGTCTGCTTACTCTAAGCAATAAAAAGGTACTCTGCATTTTCAGAGAGAAATAATAGCACCTTCCCTGTCTGCCAATTCTTTCTCTAAAAATCTAACTCAGTTGTAGCCTTCAAAAATTCAAATTAGACAAAGCTATACAAACCACATGTCAATTTGAGTTGAATACTCCGAAGATCCGAGGAGAACATCAGGTGGTCTGTACCATAATGTGACAACTTCATTGGAGTAGGTCTTTGTAGGAACAGACTTCGCCCTAGCCAATCCTTGATAAAAAGGGAAATAAAGTCATGTGCAGCTCTTTTTTTTGCATGAAATCAACAATGAATTTTTAAAAGCTAAATCAACCTGATTGCACTTGCTCAATACCTTCCCTTAATGCTCATTAAAAAGCCCTAATAAATACATTTCTACAACTTGTGATTTGCCTCTTAGTATTTACAGCAATCTCATGATCAGCATTTTTTATGCATAGAAGATAGGCAAAGAGATCAAAACCTGGAGCAATCCTATAAATTTCATTAAAACAACGAAGCATTAGATCAATA
>VXBL01002922.1:342056-357232 GCA_013400195.1 Aramus guarauna
CCCCCGCAAAAACCCTTCTGGACGATTGCCATTTGAGAATTACGTTGCAAACGGCAGAAGGCAACAAACGAACAATGAAACGGTGGAAACAGATCAAATCAGTGTTGGATCAGCAGGGGTTTTCCATCCTAACATTGTTGGTTTGTCAGTAATATCTTCCATAAAATTTAGGTCTATCATGTTAGATGCAATCTTCTGAGCAACTTTCATTCACGCACAAGGGGAAAAACCAGTGGTAGCACAACTTTCAAAGGACCTTCCTGACACAGAAGATAAGAGGAAACTGTGAATGTCCCACTCCTGGAAATCCCAAAGGAACTTGGTGTATCAGTGATGGAGTAACACCTGACAATTTAGCACACAGACAGACTCTTTCTCCCTCCTGTTGTGGTTACTCTGCTTTGGAGTGATGTGGAGTGTTAGGAAAGCAACTTGAGCTCCACCTTAAGGATCTGACTAAGTGTTGATTTCAAAGGATGCCGTAAGCCTACTTTCAAACCACAAGTCATGCGACAGTATTACCTACATACCTATTACTTTGATTACTAATATCCCGTAAAAGGCTTTCATTTTCCATCTGAGAACGCAGAAATTCACTATAGACCCAATGTTCTTGTCTTTCCTTTCTAAGAAAATATTAGTTACAGAATAATGTCAGGACATACCAAAGTCTGCAAGCTTCAATTCTCCTTTTTCATTAATTAGGAGATTTTGTGGCTTCAGATCTCGATGCAATACCTTTCTTCTATGACAGTATGCCAAACCACGAAGAATCTGGTATAAAAACAGCTACAAAAGAGAACATTTATATAAATTAGACTAAAAATGTTGATCCACAGATTACAGGACTATAACAGCCCATTTGGGCACTGTTAAGTCTCTGTATTATAAACAGGACAAAAAATACTTCTCAAAAAGCAAGTTACTTTTCCATATGAATGCATTCTGTACATCTTAATTATTGTTTACAGAGTTAATATCCTTTTATGCTAATGCACTGCTTTAACACATTACTTTACAACAAAGATTTTAAGAGCTTTTGTTCTGCTTAACTGAAGAGAAACACAGGGCTGTTTATTTTTAAGTAAGCATTTCCCAGTGCTCTTCCCCACACTAAAGCCTTCAAAGGTAACTGTCTCTGACTGTACTCAAGTTCCCTTCTGCCACAGAATCCCTTCTGAAAATGCAGCTCAGCATCCTTTCCATCCAATTGTGTTAAACTACGTAAAGAACGTTTTGGCATGCTACTTGAAAAATACACTTGGATTCACAAGCTCGCAAAATGTGGAGAAATGAGGAAATGAGGATTACTAAAACAGCCCAACTGCTTCTAGCATTTATATTCATCCCCTCACCTTGACACACACAGGTTTATTTTAGTCCTTTGGAACAGCAAGCCAAGCAAGCAACTTCAGCCATGCATATTAATGCTGCACATATATAGACACAGAAGTAGTAAGGGATAAAGAAAGGTTTAGCAGAGGGCAGCCAAGCAAGTTGACTGTATGACTGCATTAAGAACTACTATTTTGCAGTTTCTGTATGTATAAAGGGTCTGATATTAAATGTGGGGCTCCTGAGTAGCCATTGCTGGCATTTGCCACACAACAGACCTCAGCCAGTATAGATGAGCAAATGTACAATGAAAAAACACAGAGCATTACAGAAAGCAACGTTTACCAATGCGACAAATTCAGCATGTAACAGGACTTTTGAGGAGAAACACTAGAATGCCTTTATATAACCATTTTCTAACACATCAGTTTATTTTTGTACCAGGTGACACCACCAAATTCTTTTTCCTAAACTGGACAAACACACAGCAGGTGTAGCTTACATCCATCTGTTCTCAGTCTGCTTAAGAGGGATTTATCTCTTCTAGAAAAAAAGGAATTGGGATCAATGTTTTTCTTTCTTTCTTTCTTTTATTTTTTGAAGAGCAGAATGAGAACCAACAAGTTTTGCTCCATCTACTCATGCGCATACTGTTGCAGGGGCAGTCAGTCCCAAGTAGTATTAACAGATCTGCTGTGGAAATCGATAGCCATCTCCAGCGTGGACCAGGACTGCAAGGATTAGTCAAGAAGGCAAAGCAGATTATTCTACAGAAATTGTGGATCTTCACCACAGCTGGCATGATCCTTTTGGAAATGCACAGGACTACATGTATTAGCTCAAAATTTTGAAACAGTAATACCTGCAGAGATCACACATATATTATACATCTTCATTTTGTTAAACCCCTAAAATTAGCTGAGGAATGTGAGGGGAGCGATGACAGGGAATAATGACCCAAACCCCCATAGCTGTTGCAAGGTAGGCACCTGCAGCTACTGCAGTTAAGCAGCTGTGCTGGTTTCCCAGTGCCAAACGTACTGACCATGGAAATCTGCTCTTAGGGCATAGCTTAACCTATAGGCAACCAAGGAAAAACAGTACCTCTGCTTAGCTTGGATTACCACAAGCAGATTCTGCTTGTTCTCTAACTGCACTTATACAGGAGTTAGCTTCCCACTTAACAGCTTTTAAAATTTTTTTTTAAGCTTAAAGCACTACTTATTAACTTGTAGTTCATTAAAAACACATGCATAATTATGTTTTTTTGTTGTGTCTCCGAAGTAGACACAAATTAAAGAACTTCCCTTTGTAGACTCTCAAAGGAAGTAACAGAGTAGGTTAAGGGCAAATGTCTTTCCCTAGAGATACTTACTGTAATGTGACAACAGAATAAAAGAAAAAGCTATCCAAACAGTAACCAGTATCTAGACTAAATCCCATATGCAATTCAACTAAGAACAGATTTCTCAACATGCAACTAAGCCAAACCCAAGGATGACAACTCTACTGGAATGCACACAAAGCCCATCACTTCACAGTATTTAGTACACTGTGTTGTCAACCACATTTGTGCCATGTGTATAAGAATAAAAGTAATTTTCCTACCATGTGTGCACACTCATGGTTTTGTTCTTTAGGATCACAGCTTAATTTTTTTCAAGAGGCATGGAAGAGTTTCTCAAACACATCTACCATACAATTAACATCCTTTATGTGAATTATATATGGCTTAATGAAAAGGTTTTGAAGGAACAGTCCAGCACAGGCTGCAACACAGCAGGGTCATACTGGTAACCCAGCCTCCTCAGACAACTTCACTCATTTCCAGATAGTATTGTCCTCTGTTTGGAATCTTGTTTATAAAGCCAGAAGTATTAAAGAACACAGAGAATTATTGCAGTTTTCCAAATCAAAACCTGCTTGTTACAAGAGAGCTAATGCTTGAACCTGAGTTAGTTTCAGCAGGCCAGATTGGAAACCGAGAGTTCCTGAAGGTCTGCACCCTGTGGAAGGGACCCACGCTGGAGCAGTTCGTGAAGAACTGCAGCCTGTGGGAAGGACTCACGTTGGAGAAGTTGGTGGAAGACTCTCTCCCGTGGGAGGGACCCTACACTGGAGTATGGGGAGAGCGTGAGGAGTCCTCCCCTGAGGAGGAAGGAGAAGCAGAGACAATGTGTGATGAATTGACTGCAATCCTCATTCCCCGTCCCCCTGCGCCACTGCTGGGGGAGGAGGTAGAGGAATTGGGACTGAAGTTGAGCCTGGGAAGAAGGGCAAGGTGGGGGGAGGGTCTTTTAAGTTTTGGGTTTATTTCTTATTACTTGACTCTGATTTGATTGGTAATAAATTAAATTAATATTTCCACAAGTCAAGGCTGTTTTACCCATGACAGTAATTGGTGAGTGATCTCTCCCTGTCCTGATCTCGACCTACGAGACCTTCATTCTATTTTCTCTCCTCTGTCCAGTTGAGGAGGCAGAGTGATAGAGCAGCTTCAGTAGGCATCTAGCCTCCAGCCTGGATCAAATTTTTGGTCAGGAAATTTTTTACTTTAAATATATAATTTCAAAGAAAATTAAAACATATAAAGTTATATTATCTCCTGTTTTCAGTGCTATAAACTCTTAAAAGCCTTCAAAACAAAAAGGAAGACTCCATCTGATGTCAAATGTAGTTAAGCCATGCCTAAAGGTCAAAAAGGAAGTTAAGTTTCTTAATTTTTATTTATTTATTTTTTAAAAGCCCTAAACCATATAGCTCTTGATAATTAAGTTCTCTGAAATTCTTAGACCAGAGAAAGCTGGAAGACACTGTCACTGAAAACACTCACCTTTACATTGTGCATACTCATGATGTTGCCACAGTCATCCATGTACTGCTTCAGATCCTTGTCCTGTCAAAATACCATCATCATTGTTCAGCAAAATTGTGGCCAACAGATTAGGTGAGTATTATTTATTATTAGAATGGAAATTATTCATTAGAAAACTGAGTTTTCTGCAAGAGCTATTCAATGATAAAACACCCGAAAGCCTGAACATGAAAACAACTCTGGTTTTCCAGAGTATATAAATACCCATGGATTCCAGCAAGCTGCATCATCTCAGACATTATTTGTTATTGCCTTCTCCTCCATCTTCTGTGTGCCACAATTTAAGAAGTGAAATTGCTACATTCACCAATTACATTGGAAGTAAAGAGTTTGTCTTCATCCCTCTTATTATGCTTACTTATTCCAGCATATTATACGAAAATATCATTAGCTAAAGCTTCAGTGAGAAAATGAAATGTCTACCATGCAAGAGGTGAGCAAGTGAGATACGTAATTGCAGACACTTGCTTGAAGAGGTTGTTACAAAAAGATGGAATGTGTTTATTTTGAAGTATACTTTTTTCCTTAGCTAACCTGTCAGAGTTGCATCATTGTTTGGAAAAAAATTGTTTGAATAGTATTGTTTGAATAATAGCATGATTATCCTTTTTTATAGTTAACAATTTTGGTACAACTAGACAGTTTGCTCAGGTAGATTAACACTAACTGCTATTAATGAAACTGAAATGATCAGAACAGTATTAACTAATTTACAGCAATTTAAGAACTGAATACACTTTTCTCATTTTCAGCTGAATGATTCTAGAAGCAGTAAAAAACTACAACAGTCCCAGTATTTTTAAAAAGAGTACAGAATTTAGTAATGTCTATGCTACTTTGAAACAATAAATCGAATCTAAACCTCACTAGTTGTTTAAGCACTTACCAGATATTCAAAAACAAGAGTCAACGACTTGTCTGTATGCACGATATCATGTAATGTAACAATATTTGCATGCTTCAGATCTTTTAATAATGACACTGCAAGAGAATGGTAAGCGTAAAATAAATGCAAAACACATGAGCAGTAAATGCATTTCAAGCAAGCTCATACATATAAGCTATTTTTTAAAAAAATTAAAATGCTATTTTTAAAAACATAATACTCATATTAAGTTATACTTTGGTTAAGAAAAGTATTTAATCAAAACACCAAAAAGACATTTGAGTAACAAACTGTAAATATTTCCTAAATTATACGTTTCAGGCAGAAGTAGTCATCTGGTAAAATTCATTCTGAATCCCTGAAAGTTATTCACTAATAATAGTCAAATTCAGCTTAAAGTTATTCATTTTATAACACTGCATTTGAGAACACAACCACCCTCCATAAAGTAAATAAATTTGAAACACTAACTCTTAATAGGTCTAGACTAAAATCTTCCTCATCAAAATTAATACCAATTTCATTAATTTCCCATGTAGCCTATGTCTTTCCAAGTACCAACAGTACTTAGGTCAAAAAGAAATCCAGAAGTACCTGAAATTCTAAGGATTAAAAAAAAGAGCTATCACCTTCTCTTATAGCTGTGCACGGTGCTCCCTCTTCATGTTCCAGGCGTATTTCCTTCAGGGCTACCAAGTTCTCTGTCAATTTACTTCTCCCCTTATAAACTGTTGCGTAAGTACCCTACAAAACGCAAAAAGAAGAAAAGTTGTCGCTTCATTGAAAAATCAGTTAAAAAATAAAACAAACTTCTGTCTGAGGTTCCAATAGGTTTCATTTTGGATGAATAGTTTTTACATTGTATTCTTCTGATATACATAAAATGACAAAAATATTTTGTAAGCAGAGGTCTGAACACCCAAAAGACACAAGGGACACGTATGCTTAACAACTCTGAAAATGGCACGGGAAGCTATACACCTTATAGCTGCCAAAGATATCAGATCAGGTAGCATTAAGTTCACTTAATTGGTCTCTGTTTGATTACAACTAGCTCAGGTGCCTCTACACTACGCTGCAGTTACGTTTCCGAAGGCTGCAGACATAGTCTTCCATCACTTTTATGAAAACACGTAACTCCTTTTGATAGCTTCTTGCCTTCCTTACATATTTTACATGAGATTTTTTTTTCTTTTTTGAGGGATGGGGAGGGAGTTGTCAAAGTTTCATTTTGGTTGACATCATGAACAGTGAATATTATGAAGTCTATCCTTCCCAATTAATTTTTTTGTTATACAAAAAGAGATTCACAACTCTTAAGGTGTGTTACATAAGGACAAGAAACCCTGACAGAACAGCAAACAGGTACAAGTAATCCCAGCAACTGCAAAGAGGAAGCAACAAAGTTACAGAAACTGCCCTAGGTTACTGTACATACCCAGTGTTGTCCACTATACTTTGTGAATGAGACACCGTACACCTGCAACTATGACTTGATAGCTACTAGATTGACATTCCTCCAAAGATACGCAATGTTACATCATGTCTAGTGACCCATCTAGCAAATACTAGAGGCAAAATAAAAAACAAATGCGTTTGGAAATGAAAACGTTGCCAATGGAGGACTAGCTGCAACATTGACAACAGAGATACGGACCAGCCCTGCCTCTTTCTGCAATGTTCAGCGCATCCCATCCTGGTGCTCCTCATCCGTTTTTGATCCCATCAGCCAACCTCAGTCAAATCAGGACTGATAAAAGGCCCCTCCTGCATTCTCCCGTTTCTCTGGAAGTCAGAAGCTGAGCAGAGGTAGAAAGCCGTATGGCTGCCCTCCCAGACCGAAAGGCAAACTCCGTGTTACGTACGTCACTTGGCAGCGCCCGGCTGGCTGTCCGGCTCAGGCATGCAGGCTTCTCCACCAGAACATGCCCAGCTACTGCCTGCTCCCCGCGAGCGCTGGCTTCTTGCCCAGCCCGAGTGCTCCCTAACGCCTAACGCATGGCAGGATGACACCAGACTTAACTCTGTTGATAATAAAACTAGTTATTTTGTCTATCTGCACAGAAATCCAGCCTACGTAGAAGGTTACAGATCATTCGTTAACAGAATTTTGCTCTTCCCCAGCTCAGTGATTTTCCAGCCTTTTTTTTTTTCCCCTGCTTATTATAAAAGCATAGAACATTTGTGTGGTTGTGACATCCTTACGCATGTTGAATACATTGGTTTACTGAAAAAATAAATTCAATGGGTATTTCGAGGGACATGGAGATTTTCAGTTAACATTTATGTAAAACTTTACACAAGACATTGTCATCAAAGCAGTAATCATTTTACAAGAAAGCTATATACATACCTCTCCAAGCTTTTCTAACTTGATATAGGTTTCCATTTTTCCAAATCCAATTTCTGACTGCAATGAAATGGAAAATTGATCACAAAAACTGATAACTTCATTTAATCAGCAAGCTACACTTTTTTTCAGAAAAATACCTGATAGTACTTGACCAAACAACTCACAATTCTGCTATTTAAAAACAAGGTAGCATATTATGATACAAATGCATCCCAGCATCCAAGTCTAACGCTCAGGCTGTTGGCCAGTCTACTATGTACTGAGTTACACTCAGATGGAAACCCCACTTTACCCTACCTCCTACTTAAAGTCTATTCCACTCTTCTGATCTGATTACTACTAATGAGGTGGTTATAGCTTAAAGCACAGATGTAATCTCAAACTACTCCATCCTTTCTCTTGCTCAGCATAACCATATGCCGCTGCTTCTTTCAAAGTAACTTTACTCATTTGCTATGTTCAAGATGCCAGCTCCGGGTCTCCTCTCCCATTCTAACCTCTCAGTGCTTTTCACTCTAAAATTCTTCAAGTAAAACCCCTTAAACATCAATCATTCCTACACAAGCTTCAGCTTGTTTTTCATGGCTCATAACGTCACGTCTTTGCGTATTTGACTTGGGTTTATTCATCTCTCTTCTCATCACCAACTTAGCTCTGCAATGCAAGCCAGGAGGGTTTGCCTGCCTGTATAACACCTTTTTCTGAAGACTGTATGATCATTACACCTTTCCTGTTCAAATCCACTGCTACTCTTCTATTTAATCCATGAAAATAACTCTAAGAGATAACAGTAAGACCATTGCCAGTTACACCAAAGCTTTATATTGTTCTGATAGTGTAAAGAATGCTGAAAGTAGACATGTAAAACAGGTAACTTTTTAAAACAATTTACAAAGTGCATATAACCTGTACCCCTGTCAAAATCCCGAATTCATAGGCTTCATGAGGTTCTGTTTTACTGACAACTGAACATACACTAAGACAAAAAAACAGCCAGGTTTTCCCCTTAGCATCACCTCCTACTTCCACTTCCAAACATAGATCTCCACTTGCTATTTCATTCTAAGGAATGATACTTTGACCCAGACTGGCTTCAACACCTACTTCCACAAGTCAGATTATGTTATTTGCTCCTAAAATCCCATGGATATTAAAGTTGTGTAACATAAATAGTGCTGACTGTATTAAGATCTGATAACAATATAATACGAAGGTATACTAAGAAAAATGGAATTAATACTTAATTTTCAGAACACATGCATGAAAATACACCTGAAGTAAGTGTAAGATCTTATCTGTAAACATATTTGACATAGCTAAGAAAAGATGGGAGCATAATTATGTTAACATAGTATTAAGAGTAATTCTGCTTTATTAAATTAGTGTTAGAATTGAAATATTTTAAAACTGCATAAGGATACTTTAGCATCAAGCATATTTAGGAGCTTGTTGAAGTCAAGCTGTTTATCCCAAAATACAAAGTTGATATTTGATAACACAACTCCAATGAGATTTTAAACATACCACTGATATGGTACAATGTTAGTAAAATAAATATTATGCTTCCAAAGTGCATTTTGACCTACTTAAACAAACATATCTTGAAGTGAGTATGAGATGGTATTAGAATTAAAAAGATAGGCTGCTTAGTTTACAGGAGAAACTAAAGGAGAACTCATAGCCATTGGCCTTGTTATTGCCAGACAGTCTGGAGTATAACTTGAAAGTCTGATCTCTAAGAAACCTCGATGTTGTTCATCAAGACTAATAAACTGAAAATCTTCTTCAGACAATAAAATCATACAGTATTTCCTGCATACAGAGGACACATATTCTTCAAGACCTGTCTTTTAATGTGCTTGATTTTTTAATCACATTTTAGTTACCTACTACTCATAAGAAAAACTAATTTTCAGATTCCTCAAACTAAGATCAATTTCATTTTTTCCTTCAAAATAATTTCTAAACAATTATTTTTTTTTCTGCAATACACATCTGTCCATCCTTACACAAACGCTGATGCATTTATTTACAGTCTCTTACTTCTAATGGCTGGTGCGTAAGAGTTACACCTATTCTGCTGCACATGCATGTAGGCATATACATAACATGCAATTACCAGCAAAGCTAATTTTTTTCATTGTATTTCAAAGAAATACACCAGACCTAAAGTATAACAAGTCCTCGCTTGATACGTTTTATAGCTCTTTTCCTTTGACTTGTACTGAGCCTTGAAGAGACATGCCTTTGAAGCTGGGCACAATATTCACATACTGCAATCAGCAGTCTGCTAGCAAGCTTTCAGTGACAATCTCAGAATAATGAGCCCTTGAATTTCTTTTTTTTTAAAGGTTAGTTTGAAATCATGAAAGGACAATGCAGCAAATGCATGCCTGCATACCACAGCACTGCTGGCAGGTTTCATTTTGGACTTCTAAGCCCTGAAATCATTTTTAAATGATAAAGCAACACAACCTTGTGACAGAAAAACGATTCCATACACACCCCATATTCATTAGAGGGCACTGTTTTTCTGCCTGTTTTCTAGGACCTAACAAGGAGTGAACTTCAATTGCTCTAAGGGCTCCACGTTAAATGAACTTAAATATACAGGGAAGTCCCCCCAGCCCTCAAATACTACATTCCACTGAAAAGGTTCTACTGAAAAGGTACTTAACCAGCGTCTGAAAAGAGAAGGTTTGAGTAAGTCTATTCCTCAGTTCAATGCTACATCAGTAATTAAGTGGTTAATGAGCTACAAAATTCTGACACAAATATTTAAGCTTCCTACACTATTATTACTTCCAGTACTTTGATTCATTTTTTTCTTCTTTTAATATTGTTCTTGTACAAGGTGACATGCAAATCAGAGCTTTAGTCTAACACACTAAATCATATTATTTCAGGGGAAAAATACATGATAAAATTCAACCATGGCTTTGTCACAGATACTATTAATTAAAAAATAATAAAATAAAGATATTTCACAGTTAATAAAACTAATTCGCTATACATACTTTCGTATTTATTTTTCAGCAAATAAGCCATTAAATCAAGAAAAGAAAGAACTAGGCAGATTTCATAAACCTATCCAGTTTCTCTCTGCCAAGAATTTCTCACCAATGAATGTGGTCAGGAAGTTAATAATGGTCAAGTAATTCTTTAAGATCTTGATTAACATTAAGAAAAGTGATAGATCAAATTATGACTGAACTGTAAAAACTTTTGTAAAAATTTGACAATTTTTTTTTTTTTTTACTATTTCACCAATGTGCCTATTTTATGAGTGTCCAGGATTTCTATCATTTATACTCTAATTACAGTATAGGAATCCTCATTCTGCCATCTCCAAGGAAAGACTTATTTTCTAAAATAACCCAATAATCTAAAAAGGTATATGTGCATTTATTCATTCATATTCTTAGGAATCCACATATGCTTTAAAAAAAAAAAGTAATTAAAAAACCCTCTCATCTCAACAGCAATTTTGAGAAAGAAAATTTGTTATCAAATACAGAAAGAAGAGTGAGGAGGACCTCCCTTCATTATGCTGCTTTAGGACCTTCCTACTATATTACACGAGAGCCCCAGCCTTGACCTACGACGACGATGTGACATATTTGCTCAAACAGATCACCCCTGCTCTAAAAACCAAAAAGATTTAAGTATGCACTTTGGGAGTCAAGTTGGCCACCAATTTCAATGGGTCAACACCTTCACTGAGAAACGATAGGGCCAATTTTGCAGAAGAAAAGTTTTTGAAGGAAAGGGTGAAACTGTTCAATGGATTTTGACAGGTGCACATTAAAGTTCAGGACATAAAAGCCAAGGTGTAAAAGTGAAGTTGAATCACGCCTATGGCATACAGACATCTGCATTAAATGGCACCTGAAGAACCGAGAGGCTGGTTTAGCAAAGCAGATGCGTTGCACTTACTAGTGATGCTCTACGAGAACGCCGACTCATTGGCTGATCAAACGGTGGGCTGTTAATCTGCAACTTTTCAAGATAGCCATCAGGTATCCTGATGTCAGCAGGCAGGGACAAACGCTTGTTCAAATCCTGCGGTAAATAATGTTAAAAAGAGAAGGGTCAAGTATAATTCAGAATTTCCTGAAAAATCTTTTAACACCTGTAGCGTTACTGTTACTACAGTGTTGCCATTTGAAATGGAAATATTTATACAAATGAAAAATAAGTAATTTCACAGAAATAGTTTTTAAAAACATTCTCTTCTAGTAATACTTCAAATTGGTTAGGTAACAGGCTCAAGAATTCAGTGCTTTACAAACTCATTACTTTAACAAGAGGAATGAAATATTAAAATGTAATTAATTACATTGTGGATAAAGGTACTGAGTTTACAGAATACTTATGCATACCTGGAATACCAGAAACTGAGAAATCTGAGACTGGTAAATACATTTGTTTTTGTATAATATTTACATCAGAATAACAAGAGACCTCCACAATTCAAAGTCCATCATTCTCCACTCACTTTCTCTGACTAATAAAAGCTATACACTTGCTTCTACTTCCCTTCTCCAGTCTTACAAAACAGAATCACTGCGTTATTGAGCCAAACTATTACAAATGTTAATACATTTTCCATTTTCAAGCTTTTTAGTATACGATCTTTAGAAAACCAAACTGTCATTACATAAATCCAGTTTCCCCTACATCAGATTCTGTTTTTCACTAGTAAATTTTTCCAAGAATGACAGGTATAATTTCTAAGACGAGGGAAACAATATTACTTCACCTTTCAAAAAAGTTTTTGTTTTGGGGGTGGCTGCACATTCTCATTGATTTTTTATTTTTAGTTTGACTTTAATCTCAAACATGCCAGAAAATGAAATACCAAATATTCTCTTAAGGTGGCCAGTCACCACTAGAGAAACAAAAGGGCAACATACCCAGACTCACAAAAATTGGGAAGTAATTTCCAGAACAGCAGGAATTATTTTTCAGTAAAGGTAGTTTATCCAAGTAAAGGAAGATCAACGCTCAGCATCAAACTACACAATCCACCCCTATGGATTCTATCCTGAAGTTAAGAGGAGATTTCTGGAACCACCAGTTTTCACACTTTTCTCCAGCAGAAAATGGAATCTCCAGATTTCTGCTGGTGGATCTCAGATTTAATTGATACTGACCTGATGGCAGTAAGCTCTTCTTGACGTTACTCTGTTCTATCTTACCTATCGCGTCCATCTTTGAGTTCTGGGCATCCCAAGCTAACCTAAACGCTGGCAGCTACAGCCCCATTTGGTCCCCCTCAGGCTTGGCCATGTCTTTCTTTGCAGCAGCTTTGAACTATTTCAGCATGCTAAATCATCAAGAAACTATCTCAGGCGAAGCGCATAGCCTCCTGCCAGCTTTGTGCGCCAAACAGGTTCAGTGGAAGGTCAGACGAGCTCACAGCCTGAACACAGGGCAAGAGAGGCAGCAGGGCAAGCCCGGGAAGTCGACAGCTAAATTGGTTTAGGCTGCCAAAGAACTGGATCGTCAGACTTTTCAAGACTTGAGGATCTTAGTGGACAACTTGCTAAGCTCTCAGGGTTGATAACGTATTTGAACTGGGTATCTGCATGATTTGTACATGTGCCTAGAGCAACAGCTAAGAAAAAAAAAAAAAAATTTTGCAATTTGGCAATTAGTTGAATTTCAGGACTGACGTGCTAATATACATCCCCCAGATGATTGCTCTACATATGTTATTTGCTCCGGCCACTGGATAAAGACAGAAATTTTTGGAGAGATGCCAACAAAGCTATAACTTCTGGCAGCTGATCCTCCTGTTTTCCTTTTGCTCCTCACATATCCTTAGGTACAGAGCACAAAGTCTGTTAGCATCTACTTTGCTGCCCAACACCAGCTTCTTTGCATAACTGGAAAAATCAGTGTCTGTATTTCTTATTTTGTACAGAATTTTTAAACTGTTTTTAAACAAAAGAAGAACTGTTCACAGAATGGCAGCTTTGACCAATGTTTTGAAATTAAACTGAAAAACAAAAGGATGCCTCAGTTTTGGCAGCTTCTGATTTCTTTACTAATTTTCAACTTTGGTATTTCGAATTTTCAAAACATTGGCAATTTTAAAACTGTCTGTGTAGTTTTTGGGAGAGCAGAGGAACTAATTAATTACAACAGGAGCTAGCAGTAATCCCTACAGTAAAACAGTATTTTCCACTAAAGAGTTTTCCTTCTTTTTGCCAGGCTCTGCTAATGCCATTTTTGTAATAGGCAACTAAAATTCAGTGAAGCTAGAGTCATCTGAAAGTAGAAATGCCTCTCCCCTACTGAAGAGGACCTCAGATTATTAAAAATAAACTAATGAATAAATTCACCCCATCTATAATTTATTGCATTCTTCAGAAAATTCAGGTAGCTCATCAAAACAGATGAGCACAAAGGAAAGATCTCCACGTTGGCTTAAAGAAAGCAGCTTTGTCATCTCATTGTAGTGGCAAACCATGAAACTGCTGCAACAGGACACGGATGGCAGGGCAAGGACCAGCGTCAGTCTCTACTCCACCTTCCTATTGTAATCCCAGATTGACAGCAGGGTAATATCCTGATTTTCTTCCTCCCGTTGCTCAAGAACATAAAATAAAGCAGAAATTTGAGAAATTCCAAGACAGCAGAAGAGCATTGAGCTGAGTTTTTCAGTAAAACTTCCCAAACACAGTAGATAGCATCATTATCATACACACCCTGTGGCAAAATAGCTTTCTCCTACTCCTACTTCCTTCATGGCACAGAAACCTGCTGTAGTGCTTTCTTCTTACTGTCCCATAATGCTTGTTTAAAAGTATTTTAACAGAGTATGTTTATAGGGATACTGAAATCATGGACCACAACCCAAAGGCCTCATGAAATACTGAGTTGATTGTACCCCAGAGCTTTCCATCTGTATGTTCTCTCCTCCTACAGCACTCATCCTTGGGGCAGCTAAAGTGATGCTTCACACCTAGCTCCGCAGCCTCCAAGAAGCATTTCCACTCAAAGTTGGTGGATATGTAGGAAGAAGGAAGTAAAGGCAGCCTTTAAGCTGTGATGGCAACTTGAAAACTATGCCATTAACTGTGCACAGCACCTGCCATCAATAAACACAAACCTTTTCAACCATATAGGAAGGGAAACAAAACAGGTCTAAGATGCTTTACAGTTACTAAGAATTCATTACCTGGAGTCCACCATAAAAACTGGAGATAACGTTATTTTAGGCACCAGAAAAATATTATAATGGGAGCTAGTTGTAATTCTATTACAAATTTCCCCTTCCTGCATTCTCAAAAGCTTTGCCTATGCCATTTCTGCAACAGGCAACTGCAACGCCCCCCATGACTGACTTCAGAGATCCGTGTTATATTCTCAGTTCTAAACTGAGCTTAAGCTGTAAACTTACATTTGGTGCTCCACAGAGTGTGTGTTTGAAAGCAAGTACTTACTGATGCAAAGGCCAAAATTATTCCAGTTTTGGGAAAAACCCCACAAACAATAGTCTACTTCAAGTATACAACAACAACTCTCACCCCGCCCCCACCCACCCCCAATGTCTGTCTTTAAAAAAAAAACAAAACAAAACCAACAACGAACTTGAGGGGAAAAGTAGAGAGAATTTTTTTTCAGAATTGTAATATCTGTTTTAATATTATTTCTCTAGTTACATTTGTAATATAATGGACAATACATGACAGTACTCACTCCCCCCCCCCCCCCCC
>VXBL01002922.1:357263-428553 GCA_013400195.1 Aramus guarauna
AAAAGTATTTAGTGCCGGAGGCCTAAATTTTTGTCATGTTGTAAATAAAATCAAAACACTATCCATTCTCCTTAACTTTTTAGAGCTGAGGAAAGTTTCTTTTCTCAGAAGAAAACATAATGATTTCATGGAAACTACAGCAGGTACTTTATAAATTATTCCTCCTGACTACCTACACTACTACTCTACTTGCAATACTCATGCATATTTGGCTGTGTTGAAATGTCAACCAAGCCAAGACTTCTTTTTTAAAACCATGTATTAAAATTCTTACCTACCAGTCAGAAGCTTTTTATGACATCAATATTTAAAAGATCATATATAAAGTTACATATATAAAGTCTTATATGAAGTCTTCTTTGTATTATAATTATCCTTTACCTAACTGCCTAAAATAGGCAAAATTAAAGACAGTCATTTAGATTGCAAACTCAAATACCTGAAAGACAGAAATGATCGTGTTTTGTTTGCCTGTACCATCTTAATTCCTCCCAGTTTTTGCAATAATTGAAGCAACCACCTCTTGGGAAAAGAAAGCAATCATAATTAAATGCTATACAGCAACATGAAAGGGGATTCATTAGGCGTGCATGAGAGAAATAAGCACAATGCTTCCTAGTGGCTAAATAGAAAAACTGGAAACTAAAATTACATTAGTTTGATACAGTTGAAAACCCCAGATAATTTAACTGAGATTATGTCAAAAAGAAAAGCAAGAACCCTCCCATACACCAACCAATTTGGAGCCTTGAGTGTTCAAGACCAGGCAGTCTGCTGATGCTCAGGCAACCTCTTCGGCTGATGGCAGCAAGAGACTTTTTCCCCCACTGTGGGCTGACCCCAGGGAACAGCTGAGCCCGCATCCAGCTAAGCGCTCGCTCCCTGCTCCCATGGGATGCAGAGAAGATGGAAAGATGATGAGGAGACTTGTGGATGGAGGTAATGACAGTTTAACAGGGAAAGCAAAAGCCATGCGCCCAAGTAGAGTGGAAAAAGGAACTGACTCACTGCTTCCCGGAAAGCTGGGCCTCAGCACGCCCGGCACTGGCTCAGGGAGCGGAAGACAAATGCCATAGCCAGAAATGTCCCCTCTTCCTCCTCCTTCCCTCCAGCTTTTGCCACTGAGCGCCATGTCAGATGGTACAGAACAGCCCCTTGGCCAGTTCGGGTTGGCTGGCGAGCCTGGGGGAAGCGACCCGTTTCCCTGCTGGTGCTGGACAGCCTTTACGGAGAGGACGTGAAGCCTGGAGTTGTACGTTAGACACAATCGCTACCTCCGCCCCATTGCAATCTCGCTATTGCTGCTTTGGTAGCAGCAAAACCCGCTCTCCTGAACGCCACGGCTTGCTGCTGTTTTGGCATAACGCCAGGCTGGAGTACAAGCAACAATAGGAAACAGGGATGTTTAAGAATTTTGAATTCTCTTAAACCTCTGTGGAATTCCATGAAACAATGAAAAAGACACTTTCGGGACAGGACTTTGTCCACACTGTTTTCAGTTACCAACTGAATCTAATGACATGTGAGCAGTACTCAGAAAAAAGGAAAAAAAACAAAACCCAAAACCTTAACCAAGGAAAATGACTAAACTCAAGAAACCTTTTATAATGGAAATTATTAGCAGGCTGTTAAAAATGCAGGCTGCTGCAAGATCCTGCTACAATGCTGTTCAAAGAAGTAATAAGGAAGCACGTAAAATTAATGGCAGGACTGATTATTTTCCCTACGCTCTTCAATTTCTGACACTTAAGATTTTGAGCTTGTCAACGCTATGGAGTTAAATGTCAATTTTTAGCACTGATTAATTTTGCATCCCTTTATGAATCTTTTAAAATTTTATTTCATTTTTAAAGGGAGTAAATTACAGTAACTCCCTATGTTATCTTATGCATCCTTTTTTAAACACAACAGGTGTGTAAGTGGTGTACACAGACCCTCAACTATGCAGAAGGAATCTGGGTGCATTCCTTTGTAACTCTAACAAGCAAAGGTTTACTGGAATGCAAAACCTTAGCTTTCAGGGACAACAAAGTACTTCAGGTAAAATAATGTATCTTTAAGAAAATTAAAATGATAGTGGCTTTTTTTTGTATGTCACTTATGATTTATTTTTCCAAATGAGGTCGATTCCTAAGATTTTCTAGTTTGATTCTTTTATGGTTATCTTTAGGGTCAGCTTGCAACAGAACACATCAATGTTCAGTAAATGTGGTGCTGTTAAATGCTCAAATGCCTACAGTTAACTGTATGTTGCTTAATGAGCTATTTTTTGATCCAGTTCCAGAATATATTCTGGAGAACATATTCAGGCACCAGTTGCTTTGCTAGGGTAGCCAGAATGCTTGTGGCATTTCCCCCCTCCTCTGTATCTTAAAACCACATTTTCTATCTTCATGTGCAATGCTTATTCTCAGTCTTGCTTTATTACTAGCATACTATTTTTATAGTTTGCCTGAAATGAGAATCACATTTGTCCTACTCCGCTTGATGGCAGATAAACATGTAAGCACTTGTGACATTAATACCACTTTGTTTTCTGTGGAGATAAACTACCCCAACTCGAGCTTGTCTTTACCATCTATTTCTAATGCTGGCTACAGCAAATGCTCTGAGAAGAGCTACACTTTGTCGAACCTTTCCTTTCACCTGGCTAGTATCCAACTGTGTTGCTGTAACTTGATGTGTATGTTCTGTCTACCACCAGTTACTTACACTTGGGCACAACAAAAGGAGGCAGGTGTCTCAACTTAAATCCTATAAGTAAATAAACAAGTCTTCCAAATAAAAACCCCTTACAAAACACCTCCTGGTTTTCAGACCTACTTAGAAGTAAAAAACAAAACCCCCAACCTCTTTGATATCTTACGGTTCCCTTTTGGATGTCCCAAAATGCTGTTGCAAACATTAGCTTCTTTACCTGCCATCCATAGTAAATAATTCGTAAGAGTTTAGTACCAGCATTTTGTTACCACATTCTGCTTTTCACATCTGACTCTCAAACAACTTGATTCGTTTTCTACCTATCCTATTCCGATCTCCTGTTGTCCATAACACAAGCTTACCAGCTATTCTTCTTTCTAACTGCTTGTCTTGCCCACATAATATTCTTTAGTGTCATAGCGTCACACTTTTCAGAAAGTCTCATTCCTGGTCAACATACCTATTTTCATTTCTCTTAAACCCTGCCAAAAAAATACATTTTTCCACAGAATGAACTTATTCTTACTTGTGAAAGCAACACTGTTAACTTTTTGTACTTTAAATCAGACATTAAAATCAACAACTTCTGTTTTTTCCTTAACTCACCATTTATTTCTTGCCAAGATGCATTACACACTTCAGCAAATTTCACTGAAGTGAAACAAAGATTATTCTAACCCAGGATATAGAATGTTTGAACCCTACATGTTAAAAAAAGATCTAAAAAGAAGCAATTTGAAATATTCACACTTTTACTCTGTCTTCTGATGACTCAAGTCATTACATCTTTGACTTACATAGCACATTTAGATAATAAACACTAGTATTTTGCACAAAACAGAATAACAATAATAAAAAATAAATAACCGGAAAATTGCCCTAAGGATAAATATTTGTTGAGGTGTTCCCCAGTCCAATCCTCACTACTCTACAAAAAACAGAAGAAGAAAAACTAAGACAACTTTTATTTTTATCCTTTAACAAATGTTCTTATTTGCAGACTGTTTCTTTCTTGCTGAGTAGCAACAATAAATCTTTGCCAAATCTATTGGGTTGCAAATGCCATCAATGTTTCAATTGCTAGGCTGCTACAGGCTGCTACTGCACTCACAACTGCAGCAAGAGAAGAAAGTCTCAGGCTTCTGCCAGGGAGACAAGGAAGGGGGGAAAAAAANACTGCACTCATAACTGCAGCAAGAGAAGAAAGACTCAGGCTTCTGCCAGGGAGACAAGGAAGGGAGAAAAAAAAAAAAAAAAAGAAAAAAAAAAAAAGGTCAATCCTGTAGTACCAAATGACACATTGGAAAAACTAGAAGGGAAATCCATCATAGCATCAGCCTCGGTCTGATGATAAAGTCAACTGGTAGAAAACTTTCCTTGAACACTTCATTTAGCTAATCTAACTGCCAACCACCTCCAAGCCCCGTATTTCATTGCCTGCGACCAGATGTTCCCGTTGGTTCTTGAATAAGAACAGGCTCTAAGCTAACAATGCAGTGATGTGGTGTAAGAAAGTCAACTGGTAGAAAACTACCCCTTCAAAAAATTCCACTTTCTATCTAATGATGCAAGTTCAGGAGCCGAGAGGAGAAGGAAGCTCTGCTCTGTCAGGAGCAAGTAGACAGTGGACGATACAAACTATATTGCTAAGCTGCATCATTACCTACCAATCCTTACTGCTTTTGTTCTTCAGTTTATTGACAAGTTACATTTCCAGACCAACCATTTCTTAAGGTACATACTTACTATATGGCAGCAGACAGGCAGCTCTCCACCTCTCCCTGAAGTTTTAGCTTATCTTTTAAGAGTTAACAGTGATAAATGCTATCAATAAAATTTTGTCACAGCCTCACAAAGAGTTGTTCTTCTAAGTCTGCAGACATCAGCCTGACCGCCCAAACAATCCACTACAGATCAAATGAAGATGCTTTGCTCTCTTGCGTAAGCATCGATCTGAATTAGTCTTCTCACCAGTTTCAGCAAATACAAGTGAGACATGTCAGCTGCAACTACAAGCTGTTCACTAATAGTGCTTTTGTTCATTGGAGAATGCTTAATGAGATCTAAAATGCTACATCATGTAACACTATGCAACACAGTTCAACTTCATGGCATGCTTAATGTAAAAAAAAAAAAAATTCCACTTTCTATAGTATTCTTTCCTTGCATATTTTAAATAAAAGTGTATATTATGTGCTAGTTTGTGACATGCAAACAAATTAACTGAAAAACATTTGCTTATGCCAATGAGAATTTAAACACTCTAATATACAACCTTATATGTGTATACTTACTGTAGCATTTTAGTATCAAATACCACGTGAATTTTTTTCTGAAGGTTGCTTTATCAAATTTCAGTTGCTTTATCAAATTTCAGTTGCTTTATCAAATTTCAGTGCATTTTTCTCAAATGACAGAGTTAGCACAGTTGAAGCCAACTGGATCCTCTACAGAATTCTGACATACAAGATGACTGCTAAAGGCAAAAGCAAACAGAAAAAAAAACACCCAACAAACCAACCCCAAATCAGAGAATATATTTATAGACAATTTTGTTGTTTGGTTACAGCCCTGTAGACCTCCAAGGTCTTGAAGCGAAACACCAGCATACACATCCATCAGAAGAAACCCATAGCATCCTTGCAGCATGCTTTATAAACAAGCCTCCGTTACTGTAACCAAAACCACTATTTTAACAGCTGATATGATTTACCTATACCAGTGTTCCTATTAGATATATAAACCCACCAGCATTCCCCCACTCAACTGACAGATGTAACTATAATTTCATCACGATGCAGAAAGCGCATTTTTTTTCTGCCTTATGCAGAATCGCTTATATGTGAATAGTACATTTTTCCTTTATACTTGAACCTTGTTGTTGCTATTATTTTACTGAAAACATTAAATCACAAGGAATCAATTATTATTCTGTTAAATTTGAAGAAAGAGGCTTCACAGAACCCCTTCTTCTGTTAGAAGCAGTAATGAAAACATAAACTTAAGACTCATCTACAAAGGATCACTGCTACCTCTCACTCCAGAAATCCATGCTGGTTTTCATACAGTCAACTGAAATGGAACACAATTCAAGAAAACATCAATTTTGAGCACTGAATAAGGTTGCTTTTTGTATTTGGGACAGAAATGACCCAAGATATGGAAATCATTCATCAATTAAATCAAGAGGGTTTTTTTTCAATATGGTAATCAAATCAAGTACACAAAATATTTTCAGGGATTTTACCATGAGATTGAGCCCATGGGCTATTTCATACTCTGGAGAAATACCAATGACCACAGATACTCCATTTTCTCTGCCCTCCTCCTCAACATAACATATCTTGTCAGATTTGGTGTTGAGATGTTAGGAAAAGCTGAAGAGCCAAGTGTGATCAGTGAAATATTGATGTTATTAACAAATCTAAGGTTTAGTCTCTATTTTGGGACTAGGAGTCACATTATCCCAGCACATCTACTATCATCAATCAGCAAAGCAAGGACTTTACTGCCAGAAGTTCAAGAAAGTTATCACCAATATCTACAGTAGCTATGGCTACTCAAAGATATATAATCATTTTCTTAAAAGCACAGAAACAACAATTGCAAGCCGATTCCTTTGCTTTTATATACTTTAGTACAATGAGAAACTTATGAAAAGAAATCTTATAAGTATCTCTTCAATAATAACAATTAGTCTTTCTGAACCCACAAAATTAGAAGTCAATAGATGGGATTTTTTCATGTAAGCAGTAAAAATATGAACAATTTCTTCTTCAAAATACTTTTAATAAGAATTTTAATTTCATGGATGTACTGTTTAGACTACTGACTAGCTGAATAAAAACTGTTCCTTCATTCTTTTTTCAAAAAAACCCAGTCAGTTTTTTTATTTACTTCATATCTCCCAGCAGTTTTAAGGTGAAAGGCTGAAACTGTTCAGCACAAATACAGCATTCAGAAACTGCATTCCAGGAGCTTCTATTCACAACCAATGAAACTAAACCCAACCAAATACATGTGACACATAAAACCAGTTTTGAAAAATCTGAGAAAGGAAAAATTAAACTCAAATGTGAGCTATTAGTTTCTTTTCATCAAGTGTATAAATTCACAGGAAATTTGTGACAAATTATGCCAGAAATACCTCAAAATTCTTCTTGGGTGTGTTTTTGTTTTATTGTTATTTTATTGCATCTCATAAGGAAGTGACCTTAGAGAGTATAAGGAAGAATAAGAAAAAAAATAATAACCATAAAAAGATCATGTCTGATTTTTCTTGTCTGGCTAAATTATCACCTAGTAAGATATGACTCTGTGGTATTAACCTTTTAACATAAACCCTGTAGGAAACTGCACCCAAGTACTGAGTTCTCATCTGCTGCATTCCAGTGATTACTAGAGATGTGTTTTGTAGATGGCTGAACACATCCAATATGATAGCAGACTACTCGTAAACAGAACTTACAAGGAAAAGCAAGTTAAGAAAAAGCAAAAGCAAAACCAAAAAAGCAGATATTCCATCCTTACAGAAAGGGTACTGCCTAGTGCACTAACTTTTCTAAGGGAAGTAGCATTTGCAAGTGGAATGCAAGAACTTCAGCATCAGGATTACAAAGGTTCCTTAGAGAAGGGCAAAAAAGCATCAACTGGTGAGAACAGACAGTTACCCCTAGAAAATTTAGTACAAGGCACGTTTAAAAAGCCTGTCGGTCATCCAAGCTGAAATTATTTTTCTGTGGCAATGTCAGTTTTCTTCTGGAGAAGAAATGAAAGTCTGCTAATCAAAGAGATCTAAAGGAGGTTCATGAGTATCATCGAAATCGTAACAGTAATTTAGAACATGCACTAGTGTTTTTAGAAGAAGGACTTTGAAGACATCAAGCTTCATGTGAACTTGAAAGCAGGAGTTTACAAACAAAATAGCACATTTTCTAGGGTAACCTTACAAAAGGTTGAGACAGCTGCCAAGCAGGACTGAATGGAGATAATACAGCGACCACGGGGAGGGGGGGAAGTCCTGATTGTATTCAGCCTCAATTTTTTTTTTCTGTCTAGCATTGAAATCTCCTGGTAGGTGACCACATGCTTAGATTCACAGAAGAGATGATCAGAAGAAAAGCTAAACATTCTCAGGAGGTGCAGAGAAGGCAATCAGACAACATCCAGTAAGGCAGAAAGAATTACACATAGGCTGCCCAGCAGAGGAGGAAGGAAGAACCTTTGCTCAGAGAAGGCGCCTGCTGGGAGACCAAGGGAGCCTCTCGAGTGGCAAAAGATGTTGGGCTGAATGCTCCGGCTGGCTTTGATACAATGCTTTCTGCTTCCAGACCTGATGGCAGGAGAAAATATTGTACTGCCCCTGACTGAAAGCCCGGGTCAGTACTGCCATCCAGTCTGCTGTTCAAGAATTTAAACAACTGAACAGAGCCAAGAGTGCCCTATTTGCACATGTGGAAGGGGACCTCTGAACCCCATTCTAACATGAAGCCTACCAACAGAAAATCTTATCGCTATGTCAGTTGAAACATGAATTAATATTGTGGGTTTTTCTCTGGAGAAGGTACAGGCCCAGCTGGACCAACAGCAGACTGAGTTACTCTAGGTGTGTCAGGACCCTTGAACCAGTCACACCCCTGGTGAAGAACTGAGCTTGCCAAAACCTTATTTCTCATTTAGGTTTTCTTTTGGTAGGTGATCAGTACAATGCACACACGACTACAGGATCACCTCATAGCCTTTGTATTTCTCTCTGTTCAGCTCAAAGCACTAACCCTGCAGCTAATCCTCCCAGGGGAAAATTATACCCTATAGCAGTGTGGTAGGAGCAGCCTGATCTGGAACACACTCCCGTCACTAATGTGACAGTTGGACGGATAAGAACTGTTTCTCAGGATAAAATATCTGGGAAACAGGCTGGTGAGCAGTGGGTTATGGCCCTCCGCCAGTTCACATGCGAAGACAGCTTACAGACCTTGGACTTCTGGGAAAGGGAAACAGATGTTTCAATTTGCACAGATTGTATCTCCTTATTTTTTATCCACTACAGCTCTTAATGAAGCATTCACTATCCAGTGCACGGGCACAGGGCCCCCAGTGAACACTTACGGCCTGAAACACAAATTTCTATTAATCCATTACTGCCCATAACTTCTTTTCCAGCAAATCAAAGTGAAAATGCTTTAAGCTGTAACTCCATGATCTGGAGAAGTGTCTCTTATTACATGATGAAAGCCCCTACACTTAAAATACAGACACACATGTATTCATTCTTAGGCTGTACTGCTTCTGGCGCTTGAAAAAAATGATTCCATACATCTGTTTTGATAAACAGTTTTACTGATTTACTAAGTAATCATTAATATTAGCATGAGATTAGTAGACATTTTAATTAAAAATCGAACAGCTGTTTGAAGCCAAATTCCTCACACAATAGATGCTCATACCTACTGTCAGCATGGTTCCTGAATGAGGGGAAGGAAGGAAAAAAAAAAAAAAAAGGCAACTGCTTTATGGACCATTTTGTAGCCTGTGGATTACAGGCAAAATAAACTTTATCTACGCAACACAATGAGGTTCTGGTACGTTCTCTTTGTTTTCTAAGCACATGATAACAATGAACAATCATTTAAAAAAAATCATCTAGTCCCACAACTGCTGTGTTGTCAAATTCAGAAGCAAATGCCTATCATCTCCCTGTGTCTACCAGTCATGCTGGTCCAAATTTTACGTCAGTTGCAGGGGGGATGACAGATTGAAAGCTGGCATCTCCGTGGCTGCCACTGTGGAAGGCAAGTTTTCACCCCAGCAGACTTTTCACTGCAGAGCAGGATTCTCTCTCATTGCAGTATCAACCCTTCACATCTAAAATGCTTCGTATTTAGGTTACATTGCAGTAGGATGATTTGCTATCTAAACCAGGTCAAGTTAAGGCTACGAAATTTTAGCTTTCTACTGCTATGGAGATTCTGCTACAAGAAACACATTTTCTAGTTGCATCTCCATTGTCTATTTTGCACTTCTCTATCTTCCAGGGTATCTCTATATGAAAATTTTAGAAAAATCAAGTTTTCTTTCCCAACAAAATCTTTCATATAGTCCGGACAAGAGAATCTTTGACAATATTACAATTTTATTTGTAGCTCTGAATTATTTAATGATTACAGAGAAAGCAGCTTTATTATATGATTCACTGCAGTGGGGATGGACACTAAGAATCAAAATGCATATTCTGATGTACAGAACATCCCCAGAATACTAAGACTCAGTACTGGTAATTAGCACTTTGATTACAGTATGTATGTTTTTAGCAAGCATTTTAAAAAAAAAAAAAAGGTTCAGTTTTTTTGATGGGCTGCTAATTTTCAGAATTCTAGAGGAAGTTCAAGCTGAGCATGAAATATTTGTTATATACACCAAGTTCTTACAAGTAGAAAGTACTGTTCCAAGGTTTCAGCTTCACCTTATTAGTTATCTTCCAAACAAATCAGGACTTCTGTCAATTCAGCAGAGGCAAAGAAACATATATAACCAAGAAATTATGCAGAAAAAATTACAAATACAGTGAATACTGGCCAAACGAAACACAAAAAAAGGATACAGTCATAGTGTGACAGGCACATTCATCTTAATGCAGAGGAAGCAGGAATGTTGCTTTATTGAGTCTATCCAATCTGTACATTTAATCAAATACATTCTACAATGGATTTCAAGTGTGACTAATGACTTCAGCAGACTACAGCAAAAACATACTATCATACACATACTAGTTTACTCCAACCTGTACGTATAGCATACAGCTATAACTCAACCTAAACGACTATAAAGGGAATATGGCCTCAGGCTACCCAATGATGTCTAGAGATGACAGATCCCAACAAACCAGCAGAGTAAAACTGAAATAGAAACTTACTTCACAACAAAATTGTTCCTTTCTCTTTATATAATCAAATTACCACTACTGAAACAGCCAGCTCCATGGCACAAATCACCCGAGCCATGCAGGAAAGATTTGGTACAAGAAGAAAACTTTATTTGGGTCCCTCAAAGACCAAGGAAGCAAGTGATCTCATTCCATGAACAGCAAAACCAGTAAAACCTTATTTTCTATGGATGTTGTCTTGAGATTCAACTCATATGTGGATACTGTGGTGTTTAATAAAGGCTGCATCTTTCCTAGCAGTGCATGCATTAGCAATCTCTCCCCACACAGAGCTTTCTTCATAGAAATTAATAGAAAATTAGCATCTGAGATTTCCATCCATCTGTCAAAAATGCCAGAAAATGGCCCACAGGAAAAATAAGAGGAGGGAAAGACAGGCAGACAATGTAATCACTTAAGGCCTTTTCACTTAGGAAATGAGAAAGTCGACTGAAAAGATTATGATTAGAAAGATATTTTAACCAAAGCTACAAAGATTGTTATGTTGGTTTTTTTTTTTTTTCCTCTGGAATGCACAAACAGGTAAAACCCCACCTACTTTGCTACAAAGTACTCCGAAGTAAACTTAAGTCAACCAAAAATATCTCTCATTCTTAAAATTCAGAAGTGAGAGCGTTTGCAGACATCAGCTGGAAACCTTACTGGAAAAGTCACCATATCAATACCAAAGTGATTTGGGGGAAATGTTACAATTCTCACAGAATATACATGAATAGCTGCCAAAAAAATTAGTGTTCTCATGGACTGGGCCAGTCAATGAAGAAATAATTTGAACACTCAGAAACAAGCATTTGGAATTTGGAGAAGAATGAGAAAATAAGCATTGGATAAACAACACTTAAATAAAGACCTCCCAAAGCCTCTTAAACTGTAATATTACAATTGTTTCACAAATAAAGAGGCCAACGAAAACATGCTTTTATTTGACATCTTCCAAAAAAATTACACAGGAATTTCCTCAACTTTAATGAGTTGAGTTAATCATAGAATCACCGAATGGTCTGGGTTGGAAGGGACCTCAAAGATCATCTAGTTCCAACCCCCTGCCATGGGCAGGGACACCCTCCACTAACCCAGGTTGCCCAAAGCCCCATCCAACCTGGCCTTGAACACTTCCAGGGAGGGGGCACCTGCAACTTCTCGGGCAACCTCTTCCAGTGCTTCACCACACTCGTGGTGAAGAATTTCTTCTTGATATCTAATCTAAATCTACCCTCTGTCAGCTTAAAGCCATTACCCCTTGTCCTGTCACTACAGTCCTTGATAAACAGTTGCTTTCCATCTATCCTGTAGGCCCCGCTAGGTAGTGGAAGGCTGCTCTAAGGTCTCCCCGGAGCCTTCTCTTCTCCAGGCTGAACAACCCAATTCTCTCAGCCTGTCTTCATAGGAGAGGTGCTCCAGCCCTCGGGTCAATTTCGTGGCCCTCCTCAGGACTTGGTCCAGCAGGTTCATGTCTGTCTTGTACTGGGGACCCCAGAGCTGGATGCAGTACTCCAGGTGGGGTCTCAACAGACTTAAAGGGGAAGAATTACCTCCCTCAACCTGCTAGTCACGCTTCTTTTGATGCAGCCCAGGATATGGTTGACTTTCTGGGCTGCAAGCGCACACTTCTAGCTCATGTTGAGCTTTTCATCAATCAACACCCCCAAGTCCTTCTCCTCAGGGCTGCTGCTCTCAATCCATCCTTCTGTAATTTCAATTACTAAAGTACCATTTTGTAATTGTAAATTCTTTGGTTATTTCTTTTAGAGTTTCTTGAATCCTAATCTAAAAAAGAATCCTTTAATGGCTCTTAGCCCTCTCTGGAAGGATTGACACATTTCCATTTCAGTTTGTTAATTTCATTATGTATCATTAAATTTCCTTATTTCTTTCCTGTTTCAAATGTGCATTTCAAAATGCAGAGGAAACAGACAAAGAACAAAAAGGAAACAATCCTTTTAAATAATTTCCTTGATTTTTAGTTTCTCCAGCATATCTTCTGTTATGCAAGTTTTCACAATTACTTTTTCTTAATTTAAGCATTCTGCATAAATCAATAGATCCACCTTTGCTCTCCCAAGTAAATGGTTTAAGAGTCTTTAGATCAAACCTGAGATTAACATACAAATTTAGGAACTTGAAGACAACATCCCCCAGGTGCAAGAAATGATATAAATAATTAATACAGCTAATGCACAAGTTCTTGGAATTATATCAGCATTACAAGCTTGAAGTGTTGGAATTCCAAGCATAACGGAACGCCTCACAAATAAAAAATTTTTGGCATGTACACCCTACTGTAACTTATCCAGATCTGTTTCCCCAATCCTTTATTTCATATCAGGTTTTGTATGAAGATTTAAAATCTTACCAACTATATATTGGTATGTAGGCTATAAAGCAGCAACTACAAAATTTTACATGCTTCTGTAACAAAGGCATCATTATAACTGTAACTTTTATACACTCAAGAAGCAGGGAAGTGTTCTGTTTTTCTTCACCAAGGGAAATGACAACAAAGCAAGCACAGGGGTGGCTAGTATTCATAACGAGACTCATAAATAAAGGAAATTATGTGCACAGTTATTCATAAGGTACTTTTCCTCCTTTTGTTTACCATCCTGTAAAGTTCCGTTCATTAAAAAACAGGAAGAGAGGGAAAGGCTGAAGCAGTCAGGACCAGTGCTGCTGTAGCATTAGTTTTACAAAGATTAGAAAACAGTCTTAAGTAAAAAATGTCTAAACAGTCTATCTTCTTGAATATACTTGATGAATTGCACAGAATGTGACAGAAGGTATTCAAATGCTGCACTTAAATTCCTCCCCAAAACCCAAGTTTCAAAACCTATTCAGTTTTTCAAAATTAACAGTTCATAAACAGCGCAAGATAACCATCTGATTTCTGCGTGACAAATGGAGACAGAAGTTTAAGTAAAATTAAAAGAATGCTCTCTGCACAACATATATGTCAGAACTGTTACAGTCAATTGAGAAGACAACCAGTTATAACTAACAGTTAAAGTAACTCCCAACTCTCTTGTTAATTTAAATGATCCTTATGTGAAAAGTAAATTACCTCCATTGAGATTCGTCTGTGTATCCGGTTTCTGAGACAAACACCTGTGGGAGACTGAACTTCGTCAGACGACGTTCCAGAAGCTTGGTCACTTTCACCATCTGACCCCATTTTCAGATTTTCATGAACAATATCTTAAAAATAATCCAAAGAATTGAAAACAGTTAATCAGTATTCCATCAAACATCTCTCTTGTACAGATGGAAAACAACCATATCATTACTGTGCATTGGGTCATATCGCAGAGTTGAAGACTCATCACAGTCACAGTAGTCTTGGTATACTTTTTATGGCTCAGGAATCACAAAATGAACAGGATTACTTTATAGGACTTCTACACAAACTTTATCTTTATTTTTCTTATTTGGTTTGCAGCAGAACTCAATTTTCCACAACAAAAAACAGACAGTCCAATCCCAGTTTTAATTCCTATAAGCCACCTCCTCTCACAGCTTCAGTTCTTGAACTCCCTTACTACCTCTTCTCTTTTAGCTGCTCTTGGATATAAAATATTACCGAGAATACTGAACATTTTCAAATCAGACTACCTGATGTCAGCAACCTAAATGTATTTTCAGAAAGCTTAATAAAACTTAAGAGGTATAGGTATTATATTCAGAAATGCCAAATATGGAAATTTCAGATATAAAACCCACTGGTGTGTCTGTGTGCAGACAGGGGATGTATTCTGATCATCTAAACAGAGGCCTGCAATGTACAAGTGGATTCAGCAGAGGACCTGATATTTTGGCAGAATTAAGCAAAATTTGTGACCTTATGGAGGAGTTCAGGTAACAGACTGCTTGATTTATATGATGTTGCACGATCTTCACGTCAACTGAAATTGGCACTTTTAACACAATCCTGTAGATTCATCCACACAAAAGAGTTTATGTATGTTATGTGTGCATACATATATATGACTTACAAAAGTGTTTCTGTATATATATGCACATTATTTTTAAGCACTACAGGATCTTCCAGACTTTGGAGGATAAACGTCATAATGAGTGAAGAGAAGATCAAGGTGGTGTCATTAATAGCATGAAGAGCCATATGACTTGCAAAAGGACACACGATGGGAAACTGGTCACACCAGCAATTCACTATGAGTATAGCTCCATCATCACCTCTGAAATATTTGAAATCCAAATTACTATAGAGATTAAATAGTTATACATACAAAGGAAGTGTTTCAAAAGACACCAATTTCCCTGCCCTCTCCTGATTCTTGGTATTAAGAATGATCTTGTACAATGCAAAAGAGAACCCGGGGAACAATTAAAAATGTCAGAACTCTACCCCTAAAAAATGCTAACATTAGCAAAACAGAGCTCAATTCAGCCTTACCACCAACATACCTGAAAATATTCAGCATTTGCACAGCAATACATCAATTAAAAAACAAAAAAAACCAAAACAAATAAACAAAACCAAAAACAAACAAACAAACAAAAAAAACAACACAAAAAAAACCCAACCAACCCCAAAACGAAAGCAAGAAAACACAAGTTGTATCACTATCAACAAGTAAGGAAGCTGGATTTTCTAGGAAAAAAAGCCTTTAGGCTAACGTTTGGTTATCAGCACATCTTCTAAAATGTTTGTCTAGTTTGGCTCACATAGAATCATGTAGACTTCAAAGGATCGGATTCTTCCTCAGTACAAAGAATTTCCTTTTACGGAAAATGGATACAAAATGATTAACTCATAAGGTATTCACACCATGTATTTTAACTCAAAGTACTGTAATTAAACACAGAAACTAAGCATGCATCTCGTGCACAAAGCAAATTTTCCAGTAGCAATGCAGATCTAAGTTGGATTTTGATTAAAAATCCACATTGCATCCGAATTTTCCCTGCAAGTCATGCTCAGATTTGGACTGAATAAGAAAAAAATCAGCTGCACTCCTTGCATAATAAGAAGCAATTTTCTGGTTTCAAACAAGGTAATACTCATCAGTGCTTCTAAAGGCATGGCAGTTTGAACTAGAGGAAAGTATTTTCAGAAGTGGTCCCTAAAGATCAGCCTTAACCTAAGCAGACAAAACGTGACTCTCTTGCCAAGTCTCCAAGAAATCTCTCTTATTCTCTGTACTGACTTTATAGTTATCTTTTTAAAAATGTCTAACAAACTATAGGAAATTATTTTTAGTAATATAAAAACATTACTGAAAACATTATTTGCAACAAAGCTGTCATGCCAGCATTATTGCGTCTGGTAAACAGCATATTCGCTGTATCAGTTCTTTAATAAAGATTCTCTTTTAAATTAGCAATTACAGCTCTCAAGATTCTGTTTGTAAAATTAAATGTAACAGCTACTGACAATTGTTCCCCAATTTATTGATCCTCGTTGTTAGTACAAGCCCATTGATTTGGCCCCAAAGTCTATTTTCTTTAGAGAAGCTAGACGAGAGACAGTTGTTTGTGAGGCTGCCCAGATAAGACTGACAAAATTAAATAAGTATTGTATTTTAAGCCATGGAGCAATTACATGATTTCTTTTTAAAAAAGACTGACACTTATTAATGTAATCATGTGATTGATACTATAATACTTTTTGATCGTAAAATACAACATTCACTTCACAAAAGTGCACATATTATGAAATTATTATTAAAAAAAGGACATTTCAAAACGCAACACTCAGAACTACAAAAAGCATCCTAATTGACAAAGATAATTCTACTAAGACCACCACCTATGCAATAATACACAACTAGGGTCTATTTCAAGAACTAGTAACAACAACCCCTACATTTGGGGCAGATAATGCAGCTACAAGGAGATTCTGCTCTTTGTAAATCAGGAACGTGAAGACAAAGTGGCTCTGTACCATTCAAGTCTAAAAAGGTAGTATTTCAGACTTAAATAAGATGATGGTCGGTCTATTTTGAATACTGATGTGATATGATTAATTCTGTTAAGTCTGGATAAGCTACATACCCTTAAAAGGTTTCAAGCAGGATACTGGCTGTAGCATCCAAAAATGTTTCACTAAGCACATGCCTGGATTTCTGATGGGCTAAATACCCAACTGCTCCTATCTATAAGGGTTTGCAGATGTTTTAATTATATTCTAAATAGGAATACTTTTAAGCTTTTTAAAAAATCTTGACTGTATTATCATCTAATATAAATGTGTCCTTCTATTTTATTCAATTAAAAAGGCATTAATAGAGCCTTACGTTCATTATTTGAAGAGCATAAACCCAGGAATAAGGTATTAACCTAGTAATTTTAATCATTTCACAAAGGTGCATGATGACAATATTGATTAAGTAACGATGAAAATAATGAAAATATTTCCTCAATTTCACTAAGCTTAGCTACAGCAAATTCACTCGCACCAAAGCCAGCTTGCATGGTCTTCAGAGGTTTTAATGGTTCAATGATTTATTGAATTGCTCTTACTGAATACCCAAGCCATTCTCTTACACAGATGTTTATTTTAATGTACTCTACATATCTAATTAAATATCCAGTATGGCCACATAATGAAAACCTGTAGATGTCTTAAAAAAAAAAAATATAACAGGACAACTACGAATGTACATTTAAAAGAAAAGGCTGTCCTCATTTCCACTGTGAGGAATACACCATGGAAGAAATGAATCCAGGGAACCTACAGGGCAGTAAATGAGAACTCCTCCAAGTGAGCTAAAGAAATATCCCAAACTAGTCAGTAGTGAGTCAGAGTGCGTGATCTTTCCATCTTATTTCAAAAAATTACAAAAATAGTCACCTGACTTGCACAGTGGATTCCTTCCAAAGTGCACTTTTCTATGAAGTGGCTACATTTCATGATTAGTTCACTAATAAGGACTCAAATTGAGGAAGGCCATAGTGAGAAATTGCCTTTGCTGTTAATGTTACCAAACTATGAAAGCCATATGGAAATGTAAGTCCTTTCAATTCCAATATTTATGACGCAGAAAGAAAATTTCTCCATAACTGTATCTACACAACTGGGAAAAGCCGGGATAAACTCTCCCCTGGCTGCTGCTGAGGTTCACCAGGAGGGTCAGCTTCAGTTGGCTTTGCACATTCCAAGTGCCTCTCCAGTATTGCCAGTAATATAAATATGGATCAAGGACAACTAAGTTGGCTCTGCACTCAGCCAGGTCAGGTACAAAAAAGGGTTTATTAGCTCTGGCTCCATCATGCACTGAAGCAGTTAAATGTTTCTGGAGGTGCAAGACTTTAGAAGCCGTGTAGCTATACATAAGCTAGAAAGCCCTCAGCTAGACCTTCATTCTCATCAGTGGCATGGTGCAGTCACAATTTGGTCTGAGAATCATCTATGTTATTTAAAATCATCATGATAACTGAATATGAAATTAAAAATTACTATAAAACTTTAAACAAAGGCATGCTTTTTAGAGATCAATTCAAAATTTTTGTCTTTACAAAACATTTTACAAAACCTAAAGCTAACAGAGATGCTTCCAAGTAGAAATTCTTTTTAAAATGTTTTGGGATTTTACATGTTACCACAGCAGCAGGAACTCATGCTCAGTGCTCAGAAAGCAAACAAAACTCCAAAACCCTCTCAGGCTCCTCAAGCAATTTTTATATTGATAATCTCATTCAAAAGCAAGCAGCATGAAGATGCACCTGTGGCAGGTCTCATTTTAATCTGTTTTTAAACCAAATAATCATCCTTTAACAGCCATCATTTTGTGGTATGTCAAGGATATCTCTCTGATAGCATTTTTCCACCGTTGGAATAGAGGAAAAAGTGGAAAGGAAAGAGGATGAATGAAGAAAGCAAAAAAAAAAAAAAAAAAGTCTCACGTTGGGTAGCATATTTGGCTGTTTCATGTCTGATGTCATTATCCCAACGGAGCAAACCTCAGCATCCTGCTGAGTAATAACCATTCTCATATGGCAGGAACAAAAGGAAGAAAGATGTGAAGAAGGAGCAGAAAGAACATTAGTAATTATGCTTATATATGCTTGCACTTGTGTTATCAACCACCAGATAACATGTACAAGTAGTTTAAATTTTCATCAAATGAGGAAAAAAAAAAAAAAAAAGGCATCATTAATGGCATCATTGCATTCAAAGCAAAAAGAGGTGTTTAACATATACATACATACATACACTCAGTAAATCTATTCCATAATATTTCAACAAAATTACAAATTCTACAGGAATCTGTATAAAACATGTTATTGTAACACTTCCGACAGACTAACGTATTACAATTCTGAGTGCTATTTAAAACTTCATCACCTGAAAAAAATAAAACTAATGGCATTCTTCTGCAATACTAATATAGTAGTAATTTTTTCAGGTGAAAAATAAAGCTGTGAGAAAACTGGAAAATCATTAAAAGAAACCAAAAACTGCTTATCAATTTTCCTTTTGCAAAGCTGATTTGAGGTTCATAGTGAAATTTTGAAGAAGAATAAATTATTGGTGAATTTACTTTTAAAAATGTAATAGAATATTTTTCAAGATAACACACAAGAACAAGAGTACAGAGGTATACATCTCTGCTGTTCCTTTACACAGTTTATATACATGTGATTTGGAAAATAATCCATAAAAGCCTAAATAGTCTTAACCAGAGATTTCTTTAAGTACACAACTTTCTAATTTTTTTTTAAACTTTGTCTTCCTGTTAGAGTTTTGCAACTTAAGCAAAGCTTGGCTAGGTAAAAAAAGAAAAAAAAAAAGTATAGGACTTGAGTGAAATCAGGAATTGATACGGTAGCAAACTGTGCACACTAAAACCTGTTTTCTTCTGTGAATCAGAATACACAGCTGCTGAAGTCCACTCAAGAGGACAGAATTCTTTTTTCAGTTTGAATGGCAGCACAAACATAAAAAGGCAAGGTTTTGAACATGGTGAGTGATATTACAGCAGAGGAGTATATAAGTGGCTTGACTACTATCTTGAAGACTCATAGGTTAATCTTGAAGGAGATCAGTTTGTTGCACACTTCTGAAGGAAGACAGAAAAATTCATAAAATTCTAATTAAACTGTGACTTGCTCTCATTTTCTCCTATCAATTAATTAAGCATAATTTAAAATAACATAAAAGCAGGGTAAAACATTAATGGTGACTGGAGGCAGCAACATGACAAATTACGTGAAAGAGAGAAAAAAAACCAAACAACTTATTTGCCCCACAGAACCAAAAATATAGCTCGGGACCATATCAAAAAGATAATCATAGTTGAGTGGCCTTAATTCATCACTGAAAAAAGTAAATTTTTTTCTTATAATAATGAAAAATCTAAGTAACAGACCAGTTCTTTTTCAATTCCAAATACAGGATGATTATCCTCTGATTTTATCATATTCAATTTATTGTAGTTCTCACCAATGCTTAACTGAAATACTTTTCCTGCAAAGCATTAAGAAAGAATATTTTGTAACTTTGCAACTTGTCAAAAATTCATGGGTGACCTCTGTGTTCTTGTAATGGCTTTCTTCTGAAAATCTTAAGAGACATTCAGTACCTTAAAACCAAGTTTCTCTAGTAACTCCAGAGAAAGATCAGTGCATTCCCAGAGATTTATTAATGCATTAGAATAACCGTACCTCTTGCTAAGAATCAATACAGACATTATACTTCACAGAAAAATGAACTTAAACAAACAATGTAGTAAATTACCTAATCTGCTCCCATTTCTGGGCATTGCCATGAAAGAGCCGAGGCTGCCCCCTATGACGCTATGTGGTCTCCGTAAAGGGGGCTTCTTGAAAGATCCTGTGTATTGGTGGAGAAATGAGTGCATGCTGTGAGACGTTGGAGGCCTGCCATTCTTCACAATAGGCTCTACAATTCACAAGGATCAAAATATTCATTCCCACAAGCAAGTAGGAGTGTCAGGAACATGCCAGAAGGAAAAAAAAAAAAAAAAAGAAAAAAAAGAAAAAAAGAGTTACTAGACAGGAAATCACCACTCTGGTAAGATTCTCTTTCATACTAACAGTAGACCACCATACTACTGCCATTTCTCTATTAACAAATTAATACAAAACACAGCATTAAGTATTACTCAATACTAGCTAGCTGGATCAGTCAATGACCTGAATATACAGGCTAAAAATGTGAATAAAACCAGAACGTAGCTTTTAATATCAGTATTATTATTTTGTTCTAAATTAATAATTTGCCTTATTGCACAATGTTTCATCGTCAGTTTAACCAGCTGTTAACATCAACTCACATGATGAGCAAGTTCAACTGCAAGCCTTTGGAAATATTCTCCCTCTCAAAATTTGTGAGGGTCACTAGCAGCAAGGTCTTACTACTGGAAGTCCTTACAAGGAAACATACCTGTCTATACCCACCACAGCTGTCACGCCATAATTAAGGTTATTAACCTAAAGGATATCAGAATAATTAAGTTTCCAATGAGTTATTTTGGTTTTCTATTGGATTGTGTCTCAGACAGCTCACTGTGCTTAGACTTAAAACCAGGATCGTAAGATTTTTTAAAAAATTATTATTATTATTATTATTGAGAATGTTAGAAATTTTAAAATCTTACATACAAATATGCACAGAAACTGAGTGTTTGGGTTCTCTCAGCACCCTGACTCTGCACACATGGACTAGCACTCAAGGATTGCCATGGCACAAGAAGCAGTTTAAAAACAGAGAAGGTTTGTTTTTTTTTTTTACCCCAGCAAGAAGCAGAATAGACGTCGGCTTGTATTGATTGTCACAAAACTGGACTTATCAGAACCACTGATGAAGTCGTTCATACAAAAAATTACAGAAGAAATACCCAGCGGTCAGAGTCACCTGGCAACTATTTACCAGGAAAAAGCCCAGAAGATAAGCCTAAAGAACACTTCAGATTCAAGTCATTTTCTTTTTCCATCATTGGATTATTATTCCCATTCCAGATATAAGTTGTTTACTATTATTCAGAAGGCAGAAAAGGCAGCAGCCACACACTGAGCGACCGCAGCGTGAGTGCTACTGAATGGAGTGGCACCTTCTGAGGCGTTTCTGGAGCCACTGCTCCCAGGGCGTAACACAGTCAGCACCTTGACTTACATTCTCACATGCAGGGATCTTGCTTTCCCTTCCAAAATAAGATAAGAATAATAATATATCTAAGAATATATAAGAATAATATATCTATAATATATCTAGAAGAGCTTATTTTATGGACAGCAGAATTACAATGGTGAAGGAAAATAACAGCAACAAATACCTGATAATCTAAGGAAAACTGGATACTGAAGGGAACTCCCTCCCTCCCCACAGGTACAAATTCCTTTTGGATATATTATTACGATTGGTCTGAAGCAGAAAGACAGAAATACACAGAACCATCCAAGGACAGGCTGGTGACTTTAAAAATAATTATAGAAGGAATTTTTGCATATAAGCATGAGTAATACAGTGAGACAAAAAATCACTTTAACTCAGCTGCTGCAGGAAAAAAAATTAAATGCAAAAAAAAATGCTTCAGGCAGAAAATAGAATGTGAAAGGACACAAGAGCACTGTTACAAACCTGACTGCATCCTTCAATTAGCATCATTCATAAACACAGCTTCAAATGGGAGAACATAAGGAAAAACATACCATACATCCATGTGTATGTTTGTGAAGCACAATCAGTGGCTTCACCTTCAAAACTCTGCATGTCTCTGTCCCAAATCCTTATTTCTGTTTCTAATAGATTGCATCATCTCTTTTGATTTAAGAGTGGCATCAGCTTCCTTGTTGTGTGGTTTCAACAGCAGATTTATCCCAGGGCAGCAGGCAGCAAATTCCTCATCAATTTTTGAATAGAATCTATTACTACTTCCACATGACAGGAAACAGGTTCACATACAGCACAACTACTGCTTTTGCTGTTTATATATTAAAATTTGCTTTCTAATTTTCTTACTAATCTTTGATTTGATCTAGTTTCTAGACTAAAAACCTCACACTGTGTTTAAACACAGTGCTGAACAAATGAATGGTAACACTGAAAATCCAAATACCTGATGAGTACATAGTTTGTTCTGTTGAGACAGTCATCACCGGTTATAACTACGATGCTTGGTGGGGTTTAGTGGCTAGTTTGCATAATTTTAAAGTTACTACTCCATTTGTATTCCTTATATAAGCAATAAATAATATATATTAAGCATGGAATTCCATGTCATTTTAATTGTTTCTAAAACTAAATTTTTATGAAGAGAACCAACTCAGATGTTTTTTTCTGGGAAACTCTGGGAAGTAAATCTCTCCTCCCTTTGACCAAGCCCTGCTATGCCAAGCAAAGCAAAAGTCACTCAGTTTTTTGTTTTGTTTTAAAGCCCTAATAATAAACCTAGGAAGAAACTTCTCAGATCTTTTTTGCTAGTACTGCTAAACATCACTGAAATATTTTTTTAGTTCTGCCACTAACGTCAGTAGCCTTACACTTTGGAGGATAACTTAAACCTTGAGGAAGTGCTGAGACAAGACTGATGCTTGGTAACTGAAAATGCATCTCCCATGGCAAGACTATCCTCTTCCACACAAAAATGCAAATTCTGCATCCAAGTAAACATGACTTTTCTCATCCTGACAAGGAACTGAAGATGTCAGGATACATCTCAACAAAGGTCAGAGAAGCACCACCGGCAGCCCAGGAAAGGGGCAGGGCCATACAGCTGGAAGAAAAACTCTCCCTCAGCCGTCCTACCCACCCATACCCACCTCTGTATATTTGCAGTCGCTGAGGATTCCAGTACCATTAACCACACTGGGGTGTATGCAGACTACAGCTGCCATTCACAGAGTTGATAATTTCCCTTGTATGTTATGGCTTTTGTCTACTCATGCTAAAATTCATCTATCTCCATGAACTGTGTAGCACATAAAAAAAAGCACAGAGTTTCGGAATACACTGAATGACTAAGTAGAGATTGAGTTCTATGTTCATTAATAACATGACAGTGTGATGAACAGAGATGTTTATTCAAAAAAAAACCCACCAAGTTTTCCTCATGGCACTGGCAGATCTGCATGTGTTTGACAATTCAAAACAAAATTCCTAAAATATCCTAAGAATAAGATCCAATTATATAGAAATAACTTTTACCATCATAGGCAACTATTACCTTCCCACACTGTCGTAAGCACTGTTCTAAATTATGGAAGCCATTATAAAATTTAGCAACAATAATTTAGGTCATGTAGTAGGACAGGCATAACTACTGACAGACAATGAAATGAAGGTTACAAAAACTCTCGGATTACTTGTATATTTCTGACTAAGAGAAGTATTAATAGTACTTGCTTACAATTTTTTTTTTTAAAATCCTAGTACACATTCATTTACAAAAAGGAGGGATTGTATGGCATTTTATGATGGTATATCATATAGATTTGTGGTCTGGAAAAGTATTTTTGTTATATAGAGTTAAGTTTGCAATGTCACATGCTAGAAACTTTTAAAGAAATGTTCACATGAATTTTGTATTGTGTGCTGCTTCCTCCCTGCAAACGTGACAGTAACAGCTAAGAGCTGGAACAAATACTGAAAATGATCAAGCAAACTCTTGCTGGAAATTAATTTACAAGACTTTTTATTATTATTTTTGTGCATTTATGAAATACAAGATTTAAAGAAAGTGCTTTTGAAAAAAAGGATTTCACTGCCTCTGTCTAAAGATCCCCAAGTACTTCTTCCAAAATTACAATTTCATTTAATTCACTTGAATTCATTTTTTTGGAGGATTATTAATATGTTGAGTCACTACATTTATAGGGTAACACTGCAGGTTTTAAGGTGTGGATTTAGTGCAATGGCCTGGTCTTGAATAAGAGGAGTCAAAACTGTGAAAGTTGAATGCTTTTATTACATACATCTATAAATTGCTTCTCATAATTTTATCTCTGTGATTATAGGTTCAGTTTGTCTTTAAAAAATGTTTCCCTATATAAAATGCACAAACATTCCTTATGTTAGTGTCACTGTACTTGGTAAATATAACTCAGTAACCATTTAAAGGTTTAGCTGACATGATGGAGTGGTTTCCAGTACCACAGTAGGTATTTTCATGGTGCTATCGGTTTAATACTCAGCCGCAGCCAAAATGACTGATAGAAATTAAGAGGGGAGTAGAAAAACACCAGAAAAATCACTATGCCACTATGCAAGCGTATGGACCTACTGCACTTTGATTATCGTGAACAGTTCTGGTCTTCCTCTCTCAAATAAATTAAAACTGCAGAACTACGACAGAAACCGCAGACTTACAGGAGGGCTGAAGAGGGCACCTAGGAATCAGCTGCATCTACCGCCGTCTCCCTCCAGCACAAGAGCGAGGGTCACTCAAAAAGAAACTGCGGCAGGTTGCACATGCCACACGGAAGCGGTTCTTCACACCCCTCAGCCTGTGGAAACTCCTCACCACAGGATGTTACGACGATCAGAAGTATGCAAGACTCAACGCGACACTGAACAAGAAATCTGCTCAGGATTACTAACTGCACAGAGACTTGCCTCACTCACAAAGTCTCTGCATTAGAAACCAGTACAGTACTCTGGGGAAATATTGTTATATTTTGGGCTCTAATCTTAGACTTGCCCCTAAATGTCATCCTCAGAGACCGGAGAACAGCCAGGCAGATCTCCAGCTGTCCTCATGCAGCAAGACTTCTACAGCACCTGGGCAGCTCGTGCACGTTGGCTCATGCTGGCACAACCATTTCAGCGAGGGCCTTATTAACTATTTATCTCTAGATCTCCTTCCTCACTCTGCTCTGTAATCTGTAACTCCAAGATGATGAAATTTGTAAAAATGGAAAGCGAGCTGAAAGTGAGACTTTTCAGTGGTTCTTTTTAAATTGTGTTTGGTCAGTTGTTGCTATATTATCTTCTTATTTTGGCTACACTTCATCTTTCACCCATCTTTCAAGGAATGTCAGCTCAATTCCTAAATTTCTTACAGAACTACAAAGCTATCATGCAAATCTAGTCTTTACATGTAAAAAAAGTTAATGGGAACATTTGAATAAGAATGTTTAGAAATATTATACTGGCATACAGGATGAACACATAGTTTTCTTTTCAATGTCCCTGAACACTTCCTGAAGTATGAATGTGTCCTACTTTTTTTTTTTTTTATAAGTTTGTTATATCTATACATACACACAAACATATATACACACGCACATTTTTCTTTTAATGCCACATCCATGTTATCCTGCTAAATGTGTATCTTCAGTAAGGTTTAAAATTGAGCAAGGCATGGTGACTGCACTATTGTATTACTTGATTTTCAAGTCTGGCAGCAGCTGAGCTGCTGGTTTATTTCATTTTCCTGTATTTTTTGCATCCTATCATTCAAACTTCCGCTATTATTGACATAATGCAAAATAACTACAACACCACCATTCAAAGAAAATAACGTTTAAAATACAACCAGCCTGGCTTACAAATGTCGTAAGAGTTGCTAGACCATGTCATTGATCTGTTTTAGAATGTACACCTATATTTTAAGAACTTAATACAGTACCCAGGAAGGTACCACTACTATGCTAAGTTTGAAATAATGCCAACACCAACGCTAATAAACATACAAGAGCTGAAAATAACTCAAATGAGTTGCTGAAATCTTTCAGTTGTGAAGTGACAGAAATTTATGCTTGAACATAAGTGGAACTGATTTTTTTATCTCATAATTATGAGATCTGCCAGAGTCAAGTAGAACAACAGTGTATATAACCAAGAAGCTTGTCCGAGGAATTAGTTAAAACCAACTACTTTATGAGGTTATAAAGATGTCTCCTCTTTTTCCTTTAACTACAATTTAAATTAACCACAAACCCTGACCTGAAATTACTCCCCAGTTAAGCAATTTTTCAATAAATCCCCAATGTTTCTTTTCCTTGTCCATTTTTCTTCACAAAGAGCCACGCTACCACTTTCTTTCCTGTGCTGGATTTACTTAACTGGATTTACTTAATCTGAGTTCCAGAGAGCCTGCAGAATTGCCTGGCATTTCTATGCAAGGCCTCAGACACTGACATACTGTCACACATCAGTCAGCTGGTGGATTAAAGAAAGAAAGTGTTTTCATTAGGAATGTAAATGCATTTTAAAACGCATTTTATGAGTATCTAATACCACATATTCAACTACCCCTTTTTCTTTTTTTTATGTCCCATGAGTATCTCTATTATGTGACAAAAAGACCAAGCTGGCTTTCAGATTTCACTGTCTAAATTTTGGAATGGTATTTGCTTCAGCTAGCTTTAATAAAGAATCAAAATCACCTGTCATATACTGTGACATTTTCCCTTAAATCAAGCATCTCTGATAGAGCTGAATAAGTCTGCAAGAAAATGTATTATTCAGTAACCACTATCCATTCTGGACATGGAAACCACACAAATACATAACTATATTTTTTAATTTCATACAAATAAAGTACACAAAAGGAATCCTTTTTCTAATCAAAGTAAGACAGATTTTGCAGACCTAGCATTTATTTCTGATTTCTGATTTGGGTATATAATGGTTACTGCACCTAGGCGTGCTCCATATTCTAAGGATGAAATTTTGTGTGACAGCCAGCCTGCCACAATTCCCTGCTGCTACCAAAATGGTGGCTCAAGGTCCTCCCCCAGCAAAGAAGTGTAATTCGGATTTAGTTTTTGAACTAGACCATCACAGGGCACGCAGAGCGCGGGTGCTGACAGAAGGATAGAGGGAAAACCTCACTCGTAACTTTTAGCTGCAGCTTGACTTAGGATCGGCTCAACTGTAACAAAATCTCACTAAACATCCTGAGAATCAGCTACCGGTTTTTATAGGACAGGACTCTCTGCTGTTTCTTTTCCACTCACCTTGACCTCATCCTTGCTCCAGAAAACTTCCAAGGTTGTTTTGGTTTTGGTTTTTTTTTTCTTTTCCATTTTGATAGAGAATGAGGAATTGTCAGAAGTCTACGTATGTGAAACTAAATCTTCATTCTCTAAACAGCCCTGCATTCATGAAGCTTCTGATCCATCACAGTAACCTTTTAAAACTATTTATATCCATTGTCTCAAATGCTACTGTCGTATAGCCTGCTCATATTTTGGCATCATCTACTACACATTCATTTAACTAATCTAAATGTATGCCCTATTATGAATTACTCAATTTTTACATGTCTATTGGCAATAAAGATTGATTTATTTTTTTTTTGGACTTGCAATATCAAATATTTTGAACAAACTGCTTTTCTGAAGAAGCAGTTGTCAAGAAGCCCTTCATTTCTACAGAAATCCTAAAATGTAAGCATGTGAATTTCTGACATCTTAGAGCTGGCATGCGGCACTGTACAATATTTAATTACACTGCTGTGAGGCTGTCAGACCCACTCAGTAAAATTAGTTGATTGCAGGTGATGGCTCCCGTAGAAGAATATTTAAATAACCCAAAGTAGCTATACATTTGCTGTATCTGTACTCTCGGGGACCTATATGAGGACCACTCTACAAAATACTGTATATTTATACATTATTTTATGAGGTTATTTTCTTAGACTCTATTATGTGATACCCAGGAAAACATTAAGTCATCCTAAAACTAGAGCAACCACTGAAAACCACATAAAACTGTATTTATTCATTAAATAATGAGACCTTCAAACTACTGACTATCACAATATTAAAAATTTAGCAGAACCTCAAGGGATTCCCTCCCAACTTTATCCATTTGAGTACAGCAGTCACGTCCAGAGCAAATGCTCTTCCACTTGGAAGACAGAAGGCAAAAAATATTGGTAGCACATTTGAAGAAATGTGCTGACAGAAACCTAAAGAAACTCAGTTCCTCCCAGAAATTAAGTACCACAATGATTCAAATGGCACTGTGATGTCCTGTAAACTCTTTTTTTTTTAAATATGGGATGGAAAGGACAGAAACTTTTCCAAGGAGTTTGTTTAAACTACAAAACCCAGAAATAAGACACAAGGCAAAAAATGAGATCAAGACATCTAAAAAGCACTACAAAAAGCCTTTCAAAGTTGATTTCACATACAGTAAGGTTTTGCCTTCAGTCTAGGTACTGAGACAAAGAAGGTCACAATCAAATGTGAAATATTCAAAGAAGAAAATCTGCCCCTGAGGTTTATATATTTCATACTGTTTAAAAGGTAATTCTCAAGACAGTACACTTCTGGTCATCAGAACACGTATTGGAACACAAGTCTGGTAGTCCCGTATCTCCTATCCCATATGCATGACAACATCAATTACTAATCTTCCTTCTAAAAAGAGTAACTCCAGAAAGCATCACACCACACCAAATCCTTCAGAATGCCATCAGGTACAATTTAAATCAACATCAGTCAGCATCGTAGCCAAGATAGAAGCATCCCTGGCCTCCATCCTTGCCTCCCCACACACAACTACCCTGTAGCTCCCAACACAAACATCTGTGAGGCCACAATGCCAATGAGATCAAGAAACAGAAGACCTGGCTCCTTTTTGCCCTACTTTCAGAAATAGTGGTGTTGGCTAGTTACATGTATTTTACTCTAACGTACTTAACAAGTCCATCTGAATGCCATTTGAGAACAAATCTCCACATATCCATCAGTGAGCCTACGCTAGCAGAAATTTGGTGTATTTACAGAGTCCGCTTCTGCATCTAAGCACCATGTTCTCCTGCCAAATTTGCATTCTGCTTGTGAAGGAAAACGCTTATGAGAGGACAACCACCCCCCCCACACACCCCAAGACTACAGGTCTCTGCAGCACGCTTTCAGGCACTGAATTTTCATGCTCATTTGACTTTGTAAGCATTTCCACACATGAATAGAGCCTCCAGGTTTTGTGGGAAGAAGCAAATTAAAACAGAAGGAAAGAAAGAACACTATGTTGTACAGGGTACGTGGGATGGAGAAACCATACTGAACAGTAATAAGAAAAATTGATGTATGCCACAGCACAGAAGGGTACATACGGACTATAATAACAACATCATCAGGACGGTGTAAGGGACAGTACAAGGTTCAGTATTTAGCTGTGACAACTGCCAGTTATTTGCAGCAATCCGTAGCTCTAGAATGAGCTCTAGCACTTCTGGGGATTTTTTTCTTCTCCCCTCCCCCCCGATATTTTTATTTTGATACTTTCCTCCAGTATCAACAGGGAAATTGTCTTATTACCAGTAAGTATTTCTGTGCTCATATTTTCAAGTCAAGAACATTGTCTTGAAAATATGTTGCAACACACTGTTTTCCTTCCATACTCAAGGAATCACACATAGCAGATGGAATGGGAGTTTCTCAGCTGTACCGAAGATGATATGAAATGACTACAACTACAAAGACATTTGGATGTTCTGAGCCAGTACTGCAATGTGTCAATTTTAATAAACATTCATTTCTCTTATCAGAGTAATAACTAGTCATTAAGGCCTTAAACCTAAAAAACACTTACGCACTTTACTGTAGCTGATCCTTCCATTATTACTCACACCTGTAAAATTACAAAAAAATTATGCAAGTGTTTATGAAACTGGATCCTCTGATCACATCACTGAGCTAAAACACACCAAATGGAGATAATTATTCTAAAAATTCATTAAGCCATCTCTATTAGAAGCTCACTTGTTTGGTTTAGTATGTAGGTGTGTATATCTAAATATAAAAACTGGCAATATAGAATGGCTTTCCAAGATACATGCAAGAGCTGTGGATGTATTTTTAAACATATCTTGAAATTATTCTTAAAAGCATGCTCGCAGCTTGTGATAATGTATTTTATGATATTAGACAATACGGCCACATTTTTCGCTTTCATTAGGGAGCATATTCATAGTATTTAAAGTATTTGCATAAATTTTACAGTTAATTGGGCTTTAAATATGCATGATTTGGATGTTACTTCTAGCCAAATTTCATTAGTATGTCATTGGCAAGGAAAAATTTCAGGAGCAAATTTAGTTGTCAACTGCTACAAATTACCATTTAGTATTTTTAATATTAATCTGAATACATATATTAAGATAGAACCTAGAATTAAAAAAGCAAGCCGGCACATTGTTAGTGTGCTTGAATCAAGACAAAATGAAAAATAAACAACAAACGGACAACTAATTGGTTTTATATGTTGAAACAGAGACCATGAAAAGCTGCTACATTTAGATAAAAGAATAGCCCAAAGTATAATTCATACAGTCCACAGTTCATAAGGCTTCAGATAGATATTAGGCATTTCACTGGTCCCTCTATTTTTATGGTTTAAGCAGCTGATTTTGCTGCTTCCTCACCCAGAAGCCAATTATGATGAACATCATTTGTAAGGCAGATTTAATTATATATAGGTTTCTGTTCACTAAATAATCTGATGGTGTTCCAAAAAAACCCAAAACTGAAACTGTTGCTTCTTCGGTGCAACAGCTCTGTGCTACTGCATTGAACAATATGGGTTGATCCCTGCTAATCCCATTTTGCTGCTGATGGATGAGTGCTGCATACTGAGATTGTACTGACATCACGCGATGAAGGAGGCTGTGTATGAAGTGAAATTGCATACAAAAGGCTAGCTGATTCAGTGGTATCAATGCACTGCTAAGAAATTAAAAGTTGCATATCTATTTTTATGTCTGCGAACTGCAAATGGGACAATTTGCTCTGCATTTAGGAGTACTGTTCTTTAAATCTTCAAACAACCCACTCAAAGCTGGAGCTAATGACAAAGTGGGTCTCTGGATTGGAGCAGCAGTTATTTGAAATCAGAGGCGATTGTTCTGGGAGAGGAAATGTGTGCCAGAGGGCTGAACAAGACAGGTTATTGCAAAAGGTTGACCCTGAGGAAAGGTCCTCGATACTATGTGCGCATAATCTACATCTGGAATTGCAGTGCTGAACTGGAACTTGATAATAAAGATTTTACAGGACATGTGTATGAAAATCAGATAGACATGAGCGTGGATCCCAGGTCAGCACAGATGTGGTTTTCTGTGTATGTAGTCTCTACAACCTCTAAGGTCCAGTAACAGCCGTTTTCCAGGAAGGGAAAAAGCTGGCTTGTATAAAATTAAATCCTTCAGTGAACACAGCCATCAGAATGGAGTGACAGGAGACAAGATGGGTGATTTGCTAGGAAGAAAAAATAAAACAAAATTGGACAACAACAATGAAAAAAAAATGCTGTAAAGGCCCTCAGTGTTCAGGGTCTATCCTTGCCTTCTGGCATGAGAACAGTTGCAACACCCTTCAACTCTCATTTCTCAAGTTCGTCATGTAATAACGGTTGAAAATAAACCACATATGAAGAACCACTTTCTGAAGACTGTTTGTATCCCTGACTTTGATTCTCTGTAGATCAAGATATTGGCTTGCCTTTGATTTGCTAGGCTGTGCTTTTTAAGTTCCTTTAAGGACAGATCCAAAGCCTGCGAACTGGGCAATTTGTGTTTCTCTGTTCCACAGGGTAAAGGAGCTGTTTAAAAGCTGTTTAAAAGCAAAACTAGGGAGCTGGTTTCTCCTGCCTTCTGAGATCAGCACCATCTCAGCAAAAGATGCACTTTCAAAATCTTAATGCAGCTATCACTTTATAAACTATTTTTCAAGAGACTACATCCTCCCATGTGTCCGAGCCAGGTAATTACAGTTAGTACGGGCTTCTTAAGCACTTTGATTTTACAAGATGCTGAGACAAAACTTTCTCATTTAAGCACTCCTCTGTAAGTATTTTTTCTAATATTGTCCACTGAAGGATTTTTTCCAGGCTATGTTCTCTGCCAAACTTGTCTTTCACCAAAAGAGAGAACTCATTTCCTGACTCTTTTCCAGCAATTGTTGTTGCCTAAACCCTGATTACTACGGTCTGAGAACTGCTCCTTCCAAAATATCTTGATCTGTGGGAGAGTTAGAGCTTCCTTTAGAAAAGCAGGACTAGCTGGTGTAGCAAGCATTTTTCTAACCCTACTTTCTAAGAAAAGGAGGGTTGCAAAGGAAAAAACATAGGAAACCAAAAATCCACAAAGTAGTATCCTGTTCATCTCTGCAAGATCAAAGATAGGACAGATACTAATATCTGCATTCTACAAGTATCAGAAAAAGGAAGCAAATGTCAGTAAAACTTTTTAAAATTCCATGAAACGATGAGTTAAAGATTACACATAGCAACAGTACAGTTTATATTTACTATCTTTCCTCTTTCAAGAGGATCAGTAACACTTAAACGTGTCCAAAGATACCCTGCTAAGGCATTAACAATGTTTTGCAGTTGCAAGCATAGCACGTATTGTATCACACAATATTAGCATATAAGCTTCCTTTTGGCCAATGCAATAATGGGTAAAGCAAAATAAAAGGAGAACTAGAAACTAAACAATGATTTATTAGAAACATTTTCTTCAATTGTGTTTTTATCACTTTAAATATCTACTAAGAAGTTTGTCAAAGTTTGGTAATAAGCATGCAGATGACATCTAAGTATTGCTGTTTGAGACAATTCTCAGATAGATATTACAAACTGTAAATAGATTCATACATGGTTTAAGATGGCATAAGCTCATGCTTCTGTAAATGAGTTATTGTGTCCTCTGTCCCTTGAGCTGGCACCCAGAACATGATCCAGTTTAAAATAAAATTCCTGGATCCAGTTTTCAACTGAATCCATTCAGCAACCCAGTTCACTACATTCACTGGTGCTGATGCCAATTTTTGATACTCACTTCCCAGCATGAAAGTAATATTCTTTGCACTTATTTGCATAATTAAATCAACCTGTCAGAAGTATATACAGGTCTGAACAAAATATGCATCAGTAACAAAGGCTAATACAAGTGAAACCATGTGGGACAACTGCTCAGCATCCCAGAAAGTCCTTTATCGGTATTAGTGAAAAAAAGCTACAATTATTGTTTCAGAGTAGATCTGTTGTATCAACACGTAAAAGGTTGCAATAAACATCATTTTCCAAATTATTGGGCACAGGCCATGATGAAGACAGGACGATAGCAATGAATATACCAGGGATTATGGGTAAAAATGTAAAATATGAATAGCTTTGTTTTGCCAAAGGTAAATTCAGCTTTTAAAAGCTTGGTATGCAACAGATTTTGGAGGGGTTTTAAAAGTCTACAGAGGAAATTCCATTTCCTCTACTTCTGCTCAGATTTCCCAGCTCTGCCAGTTTTCAATAGGAAAATTCAGAATCATTTATTGGTGTGAAGAAAAAAATTTCAGATCACTTGATACTTGAGAAAATCTTAGATGTCAGAAGAGCAACAAATAACACTAATCAGCATAGAAGATGAAATATGGCTTAAAAGCTGCAGCCCAGGAAACAGAACAAAAGCAACAAAATCTCTTCCAGTCATTATTACTGCAGTTTGCATTCAAAAGCGGTATCATCATTAATGCGAACTTTCTAGCAGCTCATACATTTATGGGATCAGCCAAAGACCTGCGAAAGAATACACAGACAAGCTAGTTAACCTGAATGTTTCTGGCTGCCTTCATACTGCTGAAGAGAAGCACTATTCAGAGACGTGAAGGGGTGACAATTCTCAGACTACTGCACTGCATCACCGATGATAAGGTAAACAGTTTTATTTATAATACTTAAGCAATTATTATCAATTATATCACCAAGTAATGCTTTTGTGAAAAAGTTGTAATTTGAAGCCATATGAAGTTGATGTGAGATCCACTAAATTCATACAATAATGGGTTTATTTACTGAAAGAGCATCTATGATTCTCGCTGCACACCACATTAAAATATCAGTTTAGGTAGCTTTTGATAAATAGCTGTGTAATAGTTTAACATCAAAGCAAACCAAACAAAACAATATGTGACAACATATCAACCTGTTAAAAAGAACTAGGGTAGTCAAATGCAAGATAAATCAAAAAAGTAGGTTAGTGAGGAAGTCCATGCAATTGTGAAAACTGAAATAAAACCCAAGAACACTCAATTGAGTGGAGTCTGCTAAAATTCTTACATTTTCTGGAAAGTGAAAGGTATGCTTACCATTATCTTTGCTGCTGTTTTCTTCAATTGTCATTTGTTCTGCTAGCTCAGACAGCGATTCATCAATGGTCTGGCTTCCACGCAAGGTTAAGGAAAGTCTCCTCTTAAACTTTTTCATTCTATCAATATTAAGTCTGGCTTAAGGAAGCCTGAAAAAAATTAAAAAGCAAAAAGTGAGAAAAAAATTCGTTCATCAGAAAACAAAATTTAATTACCTCACATAAAAATACAGGAAGGCTTATGGAAAATGTAGTCAACATGCAAGCTATCCTTAAAACAATATCCTCAGAGCAGGACTACTCTACTGGACTGAAGAAGAATGCCTTGAGATGCAGGTGCCCATATATTTTTTTTCAATTTTTTTCTGTTAAGAAAAATGAGAATCTTCAGGTTTAAAAAACAAAAAACAAAACCAAAACAAACCAAACAAACAGCTAGTTTGATCACTAATTTCACAATCCAATAATAAAACAGTCATCTGAAAACGTACTGAGTGCACGCTCTGTTGCCTCCTCTGCAGCCTCTTTCACCAAACCCACCGAGGAGGAGGCTGGAACCTTCTCTCTTTTCCAGCCTGTTTGTTTACAGATGAGAAGTTACTGAACTTCTCTATATTCTGCCCTTTTCACAAAAGGAGGAAGGGGACAACACTAAAAGCTTTAAACACAAAAGCAATTCTCAAGCTCGATCCCACCTAGGGAAATAGATAGCCAGGGCCTGATAACAACGGCTAGAATGGATGTTTCTCTATAGTCAGGCAGTAAGACTAAACTGGGAACAAAGCAGGAGGCACTTTCTCCATGGAAAGCGGGAAGCAAACAAGCAATAATAACAAAGGTCCAGGCTGATAAACACGTTGCCACAAGTCTGAGCTGGTAAGTGAACTTTGCAGCGTGTCGTTATGTTTGCCCCTCCATGACAAGAAGCACGGTTCTGTCCTTCATTAGTCCACATGGACAATTCACCCTAGATGTTATTTCACAATAACTTGTTCATCTGCTCATAGCCTCCAAGAGACACATAGGCAGTGACAAACATGAGCACAGCATACTTTTAAGTCTGAGCTGCTCATGTATTTTTTCCCCACATCTATCAGCCTCTTCGTACTCCAAAATGCACAATTCACATACAAAATTAGAAAATAAAATTTTTCTCGATGTCCTCCTCCAAACAAAGAAACACAAGAAGCAGTAGTCTAAAGATCTACATTTAATACCACATTGTGAATATGATTACTTTTATATTTATGTCATCCCTTAAAGAATACACATTTCAATTGCGTAACTTGATCTTTGTTTAGATATTACGTAATAAAAAGGAGAACAAATTGGTGGAACAAGCTGGAAGTGTCTGTTGACAGCAGGAGAAGGCACACATAGGCTAAATGATCACAAGACTAGATTGCACAGGACAGTAAGTAACACACGAGGATAGATAAAAGCAGACCTTTGGGATTTGAACCTGAAAGCTGGTAATGAACAGCACAATCGCTGGCAAAGAACAACTGCATCCAAGGGGAAAGAGGTGGATTACAAAACAGGATAATATCTTAGACAACCACAGCTACTATAAGCAGAAATAGTCAGGCACTGGGTACAGATATGTAGGAAATAAAAATATAACTGCTGGAGATACAGTTAAGCCAGCAATTTTGAAACTGCACTTCTAATGCGTTGCTGAATGTGCAATGAAGCCACACCTTAGTATGAATAATTTTGCTCTCTCTCACTCAAAAGCAGGATATTCTTATTGTTAAGAAACTGTATTCAGGGAACATTCCAAGGGGAACATTTACTTTTCCTGTTCAGGATCTGCGTTAAAGGCCTTACTTGAAATCACTGTATTTCTGCATTTATTTTAACTTTTCAAAAATTATGGCATATGTTGCTCGTAAAAACCTAGGTTTTTTGTAAAAAAATGGAAGGACACATCCTTTATATGTGGTTTTACTCAATTCTCCTACAGTGTTCTTTGAAACATGCATCTTCCTATGTGTATTATTCTCAAAAAAAAAAAAAAAAAAAGTGCAATTTTTAGCTGTGTAATGCCCTAAAGCTACCTGACAGCACAACAATTTCTTTCCAATTTTCCACTTGGGCAGTAACTGAAAAAGCAGATGCCTTTATATGGAAACCGGCAGTTCCTGGCTTTTGATCTGGCAAATATTTAAGCCTACACAATTTTTTAATCAAAAAGAAGGTCTACTACTGAAGAGTATTACATATAAATTAACAGACAGAAAATCCGAGAGACATTCTAAATCTCAAGCTAAAATAAAAGCAAATATTTGCTAACTATAGTTACAAAATTTCTCCACTTAAAGAAGGGTTTCATGGAGTGTGGACACTCCCTGAATTAAATTCAGGGCTTGATTTTGAAAGATTTTAACAGTAAAAAGGAATCAGGAGTGGGAATCCATGTGTGAGTGAATGCTTCCTTCTACTGAAATGTAATTCAGGGTTTTTTTTTAAAGGAAAAGATGCTCACTGATAGGAAACTGAATTTTCCTCCTTTAAAGCATCAGTATTCTTGCTAATTCACATGTGTAAAGGATGCATACCTAGCATGTGGAAATGTCCTATCTTTTTGATTTCTTTATTCGCATTTCCAGCCAAAGTTGCAGAACCTCCTAAATCTTGGCAGTTTGAGACAAGGTCTCAGCGAACAGAGCTTTGAAAATATGATCTATACCATCCAAAGTTATCTTTAGTTCCCTAAAATGACAGCAATTTCACAGAAAAGTCAATTAGTCAATTAGTTTAACAGAATTAAAGAGAAATTGTCTGATATTCATTTTCACCAATTCATAACAATGTATACTTATTTTCTCCATTTAACAGTAAAGCTAATTTAAATCCAAAATGGAGTTGCTTGATTAGTAATATACAACTAGTGGCTATCATTAGATGCAGTAAGACTCTTCATGTTCCCCCAAATTCTTACCAACTGTTATGAAGAATATGCAGTTGTTTTTATTTTTGAGCTTTAGAACAGAGCCCAGGACTTGACTATTCTATTCTGTAAATTTAGCTACTCTGAATAGGTCATACCCAAATCAAATATTTTAGATGTCACGGCAGATAGATGCATACACTTGAATGCAACTAATGCAAATTCTAGTCTTCTGCAGACAGAATGAGGACGAGCAAGCTGATACAATACCATCTGATACAATCCAGAAAAGCTGGCAGAAACATACTTCTTCAATCCTTATACTGATAGGAAATGAAGGAAGAGACAATGTATTAAAGGAACTGTGTGCTTCTTACAAATGATCTCCAGTCTAACCCTGAAAAGTTGGTATTTTTGTCTTTAAAAAACAACATAAGTTAATCCTTGAGAACTATGCTAAAATTTACCTTCTCCTTAAAACCTGTAGAAGAAGTATTTTCCAACATTCATTGTCATTAACTCAGTTTGCTTCAATAGTGTTAAAACTCCTGCTTTGTTCTTAATGTCATTTAAAAGTGATCTCTATAACACAGTTCTGAAAACAAACTCCACAGTTTTTAAATCATCGAGGTAAAACCATATTTAAACAAGTGGTTCTGGCTCCCTTTCTCTGCATCAGACCGATCTGTCCCACAATGCCTGTAGTAAAGCACTTCTCATTTCGCAAACACACATGTCCACAACACCCTGGATATATAGTGGACTGACATTAAAGCATTTTGATTCCAAAGTAATAACTCAACTAGATTCCACACTCATCTATTCACCAAAAATCAGAGGCCTTATAATGCTGAGAGCTAAAATTCTCTCTCCACTCCCTCCAAGCTTTTAGACTTTTGGTACCTTGAAAGTGAAAAAAAGAGGAATGCATATGGTCTTTCTACACAATTAACATATGCTGTGTGCTTAATCCTTCTAAGTCTAAACAAATTTAGCTAAAATTTTCAAAAGCATTGAAGGTATTTAAGAGCTTAAATTTTAGTCAGTTTATTTCAGGAGGATCACAAATACCAAAAGCTCACTAAGATTTTGCTGATTGAAAGCCCTTTGAAGTCAATAGGAACCTGTCCTTCAACTTCAGTAAGCTTTGGATCAGACTAAGTGCTGACTCTTCCGTTTCCAGATGTTATATTGCATTAAGATGCATCTACATAGAGATTAAGCATTTTAAAATTACTTTTCCACTTAGATACACACTGAAGTTGCTATTTGACTATTTTCACAAGCTGTTTTATGACGCAGTAGGTGTTTTCCAAACATCTAAAGGCAGCTCTTGTTCTGAAAAACTCATTCTGAAGACAACAGCTAAAGCGGGAGGAAAGGACAGGAACAGAGACCCTCCGTAACAGCAGCACGTGAACAACAGTGTGGACACTGCATGGCCCTTAAGGATGGGTTAAACTCAAGCCACAGGCATAAGACATTGAAGCAAGCAGGTAACAGCACTCCATATGAACTCCTAGGATAGAAGGAGATGCAAACACACATGGGATGCTCACTCTGATTACATAAAATCACTACAGCCAAATGGGGACATTTACACAGCAGTGGGCCAAGCTGCGTAAAAATGGTTAAAAAAATTGCGAAGAGGTATACCATGGCAGAGCTTTGAAGAGATCTGAACATTCTGTCAAGAGACCTACAGGTTTTAGGATACAAGGTAGAAAATCAGGTAAGGTATTACTGACTGAAGAATAAAAACAGTCCACACAACTAGAAACAAGAACAACAAGAATCATGAAATTTTCTCTCATATGATCCTCAGCATTACAGTTGCTAATGATTCTCAAAAATCCATGGTGTCATTCACTGCATCATTCAAATCTCAACAGATAATCATTTAACCTGCCACTAGCATTTTAATTACACCAGTTACAGGTCTGTTAAATATTTTCAAGCACACAGTGAGCTATGCATCATTCATTTGTTTGGCGGCATTAATAATTCTAGATGCATCTAACTTCAAATAAGTATTTCTGAAGGTGATAATCCAAGGTTGCATCAAAAAGAGAGGTCTGAAAACTTCAGAGGACTGCAAACAATGTTAATTTAAAACAGAAACAGGAAACACCTGTCAAGGATATTGTCCTCTTAATCTAAAAAGAAAACCAACTTTCCATAGTGCTTATATTTATTAAACTGTTCTTGATCTACCTGAATTTTAAAAAAGAAAAAAAGCTATTGATCACATAAGCGTGTTGCACAAATACAGAGCAAACTATTAATTACACTAATGAGAAATAAATGGATAATTTACCAAAGATCATAAGCCACCAGACTGAGCACTTACAAAATTCACGTCTACTACCGATGCACTTCCTTAGAATCACAATTCTACTCTACAAGAATGGATTATAAATATGGCATCTTACTCACTGCATCTGTTCTTTGTATTTTTCTCAACTCAGGTTTGTTCACATCGGTGAAAAAAATATCATTTTTCCACGATCGGTCTTTAAAAACAACATGATTCAGGCCAAGTAAACTCTCTTGTCAGGAACAGAACTACTTAAAAAAGTTATTCTCTTTTATGCTACATTAGGTCAAAGAACTGACATTGCACAGATATAACTGACATCTGACAAACAAAGCCTTTGTTACTGATGAAAGAAAAATAATTATGAAGTCAAATATCACAGTCCAGTTTGACCTCCCAGTGAAAAAAGGGCAAAAGAACCCTCACAGCCTCTTCCTTATGAATAAAACAATATTCAATATGGAATTAAACTTCTGAGGTAAAGCCTCTTTTTACGCATTTACAGAACTGCAGTCAAACAATTACTGAAAACGGGAGGTAGAAAGGTATTCACAAAAGTTAACTTCTTATCTGAGGATAGTTTTCCTAGTTAATATAGGCAAAGAGACTCCTCCCAAAGTGAGTAACAGCATCTATATTCAGCTCCTGATCTAGATCATCAACTAGAAGAACCTCTGCGAACAGAGGAAATATATGGAAATTAGCCTGTCCTAATTAGGTTGCGAATACTTTTCATTATCTTCACCCCCCTCCCAATCTCCTTGCCCTTAGAGTGTAATGAAAGACAGAAATCAAAAGAAGCTGTGGTTTTGTTTGGGGTTTTTTGTTTGGTTTTGGGGGGTTTTTTGTTTTTAAATAATGCTTTAAGTTAAAAAATATATTGATCATTATTACAGGCATATTTAACTATACTACTGGTACAGAATTGAAAAGACAGTAAACTCCCAAATCTGCCAAAGGGGTCAAATCTTGCAGTCCTTTTTTCATATCCTATGCTTATCTTCTTTCTCTTGGACTCAAAGTTTTACTTAGGTAATCACAGCAACTTTACATTCTTGAAAACATACACATGCATTCTCCTCCATATAGATGCAAGCAATATCAAACAGCAAAATCAATAGAGACATTCTATTTGATAGATTTCCCTAGAATAGATTGTACTGATGAATAGCTCCACCTTAATTATCAAAGGTTGTGTTCTCTCAACAGCCAAGTGAAAAAACACAGTCTGGTTAAATTGGCTGACATTTAAGCCAACAAAACGAATGAGCTGACTGGCAAAGGTTCTTGCATTTGCTGTCAGATCCATAAACTTTTTTCTCTCAGAAGAGAAGGTAAAAACCAGAAGGTTACATGAATGTAGCATATATACTACAAACAGACCACGGAACTTTCCATCTCAAAAGTTATAATGAGCACTGGAAACCAAAAGCAATGTCTGTAATTTTACTAGGTTTGATTAACAGGCATAAAGCCTTAATACAGCTTCGAGAAAAGCACTTAAAAACAATTATGTCCACAAAACCTGCTGCTCCCTAATATTGAGATTTTAGTGACAGATTTACAGCATTGCAGTCATCACTTCTGGGACCATCTTCCTCAGTCTTGCAAATGAGCCAGTCTTTGGAAGAAAACTTAGCAGAAAACTTCTAGGCTCAAGAAGACAGTGGTAGCTATAAGACTGAAAAGCATCTTCAGTCTTTTGAGAGCCTGAGCAATTTTGTCAATAAAATGCACGGACTTCCAAAAACTAAAGCCTTTCTCTTCCCCCCCCCATTCAGGCACCAAATCAAAGAATCTCATGCTGAAGAACTTTCTCTTAAGCTTGAGTAGCTCTGGAGCCAGCACCGCCTGTCCCTGTAAGCATCTGAGCTTCCCTGACCAGATTCTTCAACATTTGCTTCTTCTTGTGCTCACAAAAAAAAGTTGTATTTACAACCCAAGACTTCAGGCAACAAAAAGTTTTCAGGTTATTTTGATATTCTTGAATCGAGAGAATTCGATTCACCAAGAGACACAATAAATACATCATAGCAATATAAACTAAGATTAAAAACTACAGACACCCCTGATTTGGCTAAACAAAGAACAGTGATACAAATTTCTGAACAAAATTTAAAAAAGGGTTTGGTCTTTTTCTCTTACAACAGAAATGGGGAATCTGTTGAGGAAACCTTATCGTGGCTTGCCTGGAAATTAACCATTAAATGAGAGGTATAACAGAGCTCATCCCAGGAAAAAAAGCTTTGTAATTATTGAAACTGCAGACAAAATGAAGAGCATCACAAAACCAATGTTTGGTTAATTGGTACCACTGCTGTAAATTTATAGCTCACCATTTCTCCTCTAACAGTTTTTTGGTTTATTACTTACTGAACCTCAATACACTTTCTGTATAGTTTGAACACACGCACGCACGCACAAATCTCACATTAAAATCAAACACTTCCATAATTATTGTACACATATATGTCTGTGCATGTAAGGAATAGCAAAGAGTCTAGGAATGGTTTAAAACCAGACAGCTTTGGATGCATTTCTCTTACATGTCTATGTCAACTAAAAAAAAAAAAAAAGGGCAAAAGAAACAAAGCTGTTTGACACTAATCAGAGGTTTTGTTTTGCTGGGGGTTTTTTGGAAGAAAGCACAACATAGCAACACAGGGAGAATTTTTAATCAGCAAATAAGAGAGAGACACCATAAGCAGTATAGTATAGATCATGTTCTACGGTACTGACAACACACGTGTATTCTTCCTACGAATAACAGGCCACATTTAAAATCTGATGCACTGAAGGCATTATATTGAGACACAAAACAAGACATTAAGAAAAAAATGGTATGATGAAACGGACTCTTTGGAGATTTGTTTAATGCATAAGATTTAAAGTCTTCTGTATTCTGTATTTTTCTAGAGATTTCTAACAACAATAAGCTGTGGTACAATGACTATTTTTGAAATAATAGATGAAATATCTTGGCTACAACTGAGAAAGTAACTACTGACAGAACAGGCTAAAGTTTTGCATAGTCAGGCTGAGTACATGTAGTATCTCCACTGACATATTTTAAAGATAATTCTGAAGGTGCGGTGAATGAACTTGTTCTTGCAATAAACAATCTTTGAACTATCATTCCAAGATTTGTTTGAATTAATGAATGTCTTTTACCTAAACTTACAAAATGCTCCAATTCAGTATTTTATAAAACCTCACAAATTATTGCCTTTTCTTCCCTTCTCCAATCCCGTAACTTCAGATATTCCTCACTAACAGAAAATCTCTGAACAGTAAGTCAATTATAAATTTTTCTGCTGTATTAGTTTTTACATAGCAGTCACGATGTCCCAGCATGGGACCAATTTGTTCTGTTTCAACACTCAGACAAATGTTGCTACATCTGTCTGAACTGTTCAGGCTGCCATTTAATGGTCAACTGGACATACATACACACATGGATCATTTCAGCATCTATTGCCAAGAATACTAAACACATAAGCAAAAGACACTCCTCCTAATGCAAATGATGATCTAGCTGACAACCTGGGAAAGAAAGAAGAATTTTGACATATGTTTGCCGAGTAGCTTCACAAATAGTTATGTTGGCACCAAAAAGGTGGTGGCAATATGCCCTACAAGGCAGAGAAGAAAGCAGGAGCCTGCTTAACCCAATTTGATACCTTCAGGGAAGTAGAGCACTGATCACTAATGCACATCAAATGCAAGGTAAGGCTGTCCTCACTGGAAGCACTGTGATAGAACCGTTGTGTACCAGAAACGTAGCCTGAAAAACTGCAGAGTTCTGCCTTAAGCTTATTTAGCCTAGCTAAACAAAAACTGAGATCTGAAATAAATGCAATCTGTGAACAAAATAAAGGACAACAGCAAATGCTGTCAAGGAAAGATGACATGGGAAAACAAGAACAAATGGATATGAAATAAAGTAAAAGCATTCAGCAAAAGCGCCTTCATCCTCTGCAATAGGTCCAGGCCATTACGATTCCCACCACACAATAACCACATGCAGATTCTTCTTTTTCTGTCTACTTCTGCACCAACACCCCACTCCCAAATTACGTTGTCCCACCAAGCCTCACAAAAGGTATTTTTCAGGGTACTTTCAAGAAGCCAGGGATAAAAAAAAAAAAAAAAAGAGTATATCTTCATTTAAACATACAAAATAAGGCAACTGTCATGCATCAAGCTGTCACAACTGTCACTGTTGGCTCAAAAACAAGAACCCTACATGAAGACTAACAGATTTGGAGTCTGAAGATCTTTCTGTATCACTGGATGTTCCCTGTTCTTTGCTTGTGACAGTTCTTCCCTGTGTGGCTCTTACACACATTCTCAAATGCTGCTCCCTCCTCCAGGGAGACTGCCTAAACAAGGCTTCCCAAATTTTGAAACTAAATTACAAATAGGTAATTTGGGTGACTCTGGCTAATCAGTTTAAGAGGCCGCTCTCTTCCCTAACTGAGCAAACAGTCTAGTGCATCAAAGAACACTACTCAAACTTTATGTTACCTTCTCTTCGAATAACCAGTTCTCTACTTGAAGATATCCAAGCAAGTTTTCTAGACCTTGAACAGAGACCAGTGGAAGATTAAGGAAAAACAACAAGAAGAAAAGTTTGTACAGAATTGAGACAGTGACAAGATATCAGTGAAGAGGAAACAAATGGCAATCAGTAAACCAGTAACCAAATGGCAACCAGTAAAAGTGGAAAAATACTTATCTGTAAGTAAATGACCGATCAATAAGACAGCATTAGTGTATAGGAAACCTGGGAAAGTAACAGCTATTAATGTCAGTCAATAACATTAAACCAGACATGAATAATTAGCAAACAAAACTTGAAAGGCAAGTAGTCTCCAGATTTTAACAGAATTAAAAAAGGTAAAATAATTCTGACTAATACCAGACAAGCAACACTGATACTGTCAACAAAAGCAGGCACAGACACATGCTAAAACAGAATTTTTCTAGGATCCTCCAAGCTACAGCTTAAAGTCAGAGCATGGGTAGGTGGATATTTTCTTATGAAATCTCTGTAAAGAAGCAGTGAAAGGATCACAGAAAATGTACCGAGCACTGTTCCTGACCACATATTTGTGCCGAGAAGACTCATTTGCTCTGTTTTCCTGGCAGAAGAATGAACTGAAATTTTATGTTTGTCTTCAAAATAATTTATTCTGAAGTGTACGTATTTATTTTTCTCACTAGCTATTTGGATCTTTGTTTCATAACTTCCTCTGGAAAACCCTGCCCATGCTGTCTTTCAACCTTTGAGATACAAAGTCCAACTGATGTCGCCTGTCATCTCAAAAAGATTATATTTTGATTGATCTAAGGCAAGGCCTAGTTCTTTAAAATTTCAGGATATGCCATTCTTTCACTAAACTACTGTTTCTAAGTCAAGTACTTGAACTGTTCTTGAATTACCCACTTCAACAGCCTTGGAAAACGTATCCTTTTGCCAAAATATTCTTTAAAATAAATTTATCTACATTCTAAGGCAAGTTTCTATCTGTTTTACCAGCCAAGTATGCTATTTTTCAACATATCCAACTATGCTGAAGAGTAACCAGAAGAATTCTCCCAATGTGGTTTATTTCCTTTTGATAACTACAATCCATAAGCCTGAAATTAAACAATCTAAGAAGCTTCTGGTTTTCACTTGTAGTAATTGCAATTCAAATCTATAGCTTTGCTTTCTTTAAAATTAGTCTAATTTCTGTTTAATGAAAGGGAACTCATGAGAACGCCTTCACAAGGACTAGTCAACTATGCCTTGTAAGTAATTTGTAAAAGCACAAAATAATCAAGTACTATCATACCGAAATTTAAGCTGTGCATCCTGAGTACAGTTTTGGCACAACATCTGGTAACCAGACCTATCTGTGAAGTAAATAAAATGAGCTGTTAAATTGTTTTTATTATGAAAACCCAACTACATTTGCTTTTCAAGTTTTTTTTTTAAATTAAGTAGCTTTTTAAAAAATCCTCTAAGATTCTCCTTATACAGTTATTTCACTCTTACATTCTGGTGAAAACTTCAAAATAAAAATCTGCCACACTGTTGCCAAGACGTGCACCTTCATTTTTTATCTCCCTGGACTCTATGCTTTTAGTGCACCTTTATAATAAGAATTTAGAACAAAACTTCACATTGGCTTGATGGTAAACTAGAATGGCAGAGGCTTTCACTATTACTATTTACCGTAGTAAACTATAGATCTACTGCACAGAGACAAGATAAACACACGCAATTAGAGAACTTCATGTTTCTGTTCAATAAGAAAACTTGCTCCAACAGCCTTTTGGGATATTCATACCTTCTATTCCCTACAGTTGGTGAAATTTATGACACCATTCCTCCACTATCTATCTCTGATCCAAGTATGTCCCCAGCAGAGGTCGTAAGGAACACTTTTTCAAGGGATTTTTACCAGGGTATCATGGAGACAGTATTTAAATAAGCATTTCTGACATAATCTGGGGATTTCCTAGCTCTTCTAAATGATCACCACCTCAGTAGTTCAGGTTCTTCTTCCACTGTAATGGTACTGTGACTACAGGTAAGATTCCTTGCCAAGGGAGGACTATAGGTTGACACTCTCCTCTCTCCTTTTACTGGTCAGGCGTGCATAAACTTGCCTTCTGCATAATAAAGAACCAGTATTGTTGGATTTCTTTTCAATTTCTTTCCTTCCTCTACTGCAGTCAATACCTTCTTAGCTTGGAACTTCCTCAGGACCACCTTACCATATTTTATCTGCTGCACACATAACACAAATGAGCCAATTTCAACAGCTCCAAGGAGGTACTACAGACACTTTTACAGTCAGTTCTGTATTAAGACTACCCCAACAACTATACTTTCCACCTTTATGAGTGTATTCTTATTGGAGAAGAGAGGCTCAAAAAAAAAAAAAATGCACATGAAGAGCTCAGGATATCAGCTGAATTCTGAAAACTTGAAAGGAGAGAACAGAATCCACCACAGAACTAAAACAATACCATAATATAGTAAGATGACGAACGTTTACAAAATTGAAATCAAGAGCGCTTTGGTTCTTCACAACGTAGCTATCTCTGCTGTCCAAAATGCACCTCTGCAGGGTCCAAAATGCAGTTATTGACCACAAAAAACATATACAAATTGTTATGTGATTATGAAATATTTCCCTTCTAAATTCATTAACTTTATTTAGAAAAGAGCTGTAGGAGAAACTTGATGGCAGCAGTATATGTGGTAGGCATGAAGTGCCTTGCGTCTGACGAATTGCAGTAGAAGCACATGCACTTTTGCTTTACACAAAAAATATAAAATATATTCAACTTAATGAAAGCTAAAGTCATTTCCAAGAATCAAAACTGAATTTGCTAAATTAAAGAGGTGTTGCTAAAAAAATTTCCATTTTCAGAGAAGTAACAAGTAAAAATATGTATTATCTTGGTATATTGTTACTGAAACCAGACAGCCATAAAAGAAATTGATAGCAAAATCTCAGACAGAAATCTTTGAAGGCGGCAAACAGCCAAGTAAACATACAAGAACTGCCCAGGTTATAAAGATCAAAACATTACCCTAACCTCATTTTGATGATTACTGTTTAACAGCTCAACCCATACTTTGCTGTCCACATTATAATCTATACAAAAGCTACTTCAATTGTCTGTTCATCTTATCAGTCTTCAATTACATTAAAGCATATGAGCTACGGAAGAGAAATTATGTTCTATGACCATGCAGCCTTAGGAATTAAAAAAAAAAAAAAAAAAGTATCAGCTATTTTCATTGCTAGTATCCTACCAATATTTAAACATCTACTAAAAAAGACTGTTAGCAAATTACATGTCAGAAGCAGTACATACCAGCTTGCTCTTGTTAAGACAATTACTGCAGAATATATAATTTTAAAAGTTACAACAAAAATTTTAAGGCTAAAAATACATAGATGTTTCCATGATAAAAGCAACTAGAGCCACTGGAGAATGAAGCTTCAGCAAGGAATTGCAATGGGCAATGAATGACAGATGCAAACTATGAAATGACAAGAAAGAAGAAACTGCAGTAGAGAAGAGACTCAGAAGGCATTTAAAAGAGAAGTGAGAGAAAGGACTGGAGTAACCTGTATGCAACAATTTCTCTCACCAATAAAAAGGGAAAATGATGACAGAGACTTGATCTACATCTCAAGACAGTAAACTGGTTTTTAGGCTGCCTAATTACTAGATCAAAACCCCACACATTCACACGATGCAGAGCACCAGAGTTCTCCAGCTTCTCTGTACGAATCCATTCAAAACACTTTGTAAGTGTAATTCTGTTCCAAACCTACGCTGAACAGAGGATCAGCTGTCCTACCACAGCCACCACAAAGCTGAAAAGCAGCACTGTTGCATGTTTTGATCAAATCAACAGAAGTATTATTATTTGCTTAATACTTCATCTGGATCAAGTTTGTACTGATGGGTGGTCCCACAGTGAGAGTAATGAACAAATCTGCTCTTGCTAGAAGTGAAGCTGTGATCTGAGGTCCAGGAGCCCATATAAAACTAGCTGTACAGACAGCTTCCAGGGCAAAATAGCAACCAAAAAAACCCTAGAGCCCCCTAAACAATGTTATTCCAGCATCAGACACACAAGTGTTTTCAAAAAGTCCAATTACAGGTTAATTCTTACTTTGTTATTTTGTTTAAAGAAATCTTTTCCACCATTACTTGATTTAGTACTTTTTCTTTTTTTTAAATTCCTATCATTGGCTTAATTACTCTCCCACTGAAGATGTTAAGAATTCCACCAACTTCCAGGCAAACCGTTAGGCCAACATAAGACACCTCTGAGACTAAAAGGCTTGCTTTAAATTTTGCTTGCAAATAGAAGTTTTCCAAAATTTACATCAGTTCAAGAAGGTTTATAGTAAAATATGGTATTTTCTATTTTCCAAACCTTCATTTCCCACTTCTCATGTGTTTTTAAGCAAGAAAAGTTTAAGAACCATACCTACTATCCCACAGGAGTATCTTGAAACTAAGTCTTTGTCTTACATAGGAGCAAGAATTGAAGCCCTCAGTTAAGGTACCATTCTCCTCTTTACTCAATGCCCTGATTATTACTTTTTACTTAACTTTGCAAAATTAGCCAGATATCTATGAAGCATCTAGTCTCAAGGGCTTGTTTCTTCAGAAATGACTCCTAAAAAGGACATACAAGAGTAAAGGACAAAGACTAGGCTAGTTTGTAGTTGTGAAGTTGTCTTGTAAAAACAATGCAAGAAAGGCTGAAGATTTATCATCACTTGTGCTATCACAAAATATGCTAATGATTTGCCACATCCAGTTAGCGAACCCTTAACTGCCTATGGCAGGCTTTCATCTTTAAAGGGACCGAGACACGAGATCTCCAGAGCTTCAAAGACCTCTGGTTTCCTTTACTGCACACAGGAAGCCTTAAGTCAATGTAGTGCTACTATCTGAAAATCATTTGAACGTTTAGTCAAAGGAATGATGCCTACTGAGACCACAGGAACTGGTCTAATTCCTCAGACACACAAATACACTATGCAAGCTCTATTCTGTTCACTTATCCCATCCTCAAAGAAGGTGGAAAGACTAAAAGTGTGATGAAACCAAAAGTCAGGCCATGAGAAACTGAAGAATAAAGTCTAAGAAAAGATTTATCGAAAGTCCTCAAAATCCAAACAGAAATCTTGTTTTATTCAGAAATAAGGTAATATTCAAAATGACTCTTGAACAGAATTGATTGTAACTCATCCCCTGCAGGTAAGCCAACAACAATTTCTTTCCTTTGCAGAACAGCAAAAGATACATGCTGTGATTTATGTGAGGATGCTAGCGTAGAAACAAATGACAACCCTTACGTGGAAAGAGAAACAGAGCAGTATGCAAACTTCTTACTTACCCAGTCTAGCTAACATTTTCAATGTGTACTGCAAAAATATTTAATATTTTATTAAATCAGATATACCTTAAAGCAAAGGTAAACCAGTAAACCACTTCTAAGTTATTAATTCCGTTTTAATACCATGTATTCTACTGCTTTAAACAGCCTGCTCTGATAGATTTTGATTTGTTCTAGTCTATGTTTTTAAAACTCTGTTTCTTTGCCCATAAAATTAGGGTAGTCCTTTCAACTTTGAAGTAGATCACCAGCCAGCCATTAGTCTGCCATCTGTGTTCAGCCCCTTAGCCTAGACAGCCAATTTAAATTTCAGGCAGCTGAAACCATTCAAGTAAAAATACTGAAGTGTGCTATTATTTCTAATTATCTTGTACTCGGCATAGCAGTTTCTTAAATTTGAAATAGCTTTGGGGAAAAAAAAATGAGAGAAATCTGTGACTCAGCCAATTTGACAGGAAGGTTTGATATTTTACATAAATCAGAGTTGTCACAATGCAAATTCATATCTGGTTTTGGAGCAATGACAACTAAAATTTTCAATACAATAAACTACTAACCTGCAACAATTTTCTTTTTAATCCTTAAGAGAAATACACTAACAGCTATACAATAACACAGTACTTAAGCCTAAATATTAATGATAGAGTTGATTTCTTGGGACCAAAAAAGATTCTTCTTTACTATGAAAAGGCTGTAAGCTACAGTTAAAGGCTATATGGTGATCAGTGTTGATTTTTCTGTTGATTTTCACAATGCTTAACTTCTTAAATTTATTTCAACTTCAGTGACCAGCAAAAGAAAAAAAAAAAACAAGAATGCTTAGATACTACTTAGGAATAAATGTATTATTACTGAAAGTACAGTTATTTAAAACATTTGCACTATTTGACTATATGTAGAGCAAGTAGGACTAAACAATAGATATTTAATAGAATGGAAAAAATATATAGCAATACAGACACTTACATTAACCAGCTAAGTGATGCTTTCATCCCTGAAGATAAGTAGTCTCACCATTTTTCCCAAAATGGATAAATTCAACAAGAAAAATATTAAGATTAACATGAAAAAAATTAACTTCTTTCATTGTATTTGCACAGCTACTGTTGAAAAGCATGTAATCCAAAACCAGTATGTCTGGAAAGAAAATTAAAAAATATACCTATATAGTAATCTTTGAAGAAGGATTTGCTCTGGATGAATGTGCATAGCAATCTTCATTTCTTTGTAGGGATCATTTAAGTCATGCAGCGGACAAATTTGGATTCTATGCTGGGATGAAAAGTTTGCAAGGAATTGAAACATGAAACACGTTCAGAATAGTGAAGCACTAAAATCAGACAAGATGCAGTATAAAAGCGGTCAGTAAAACAATACTACAGAAGTATACCCATTTTTCCTGACTATTTTCAGGACAGTTTAAGTTGCTACAGATCCAACTAATATCCTGACATCAAAGCATAGCATATGAACTTGGTTTCAGAATCCGTTTTTCCATCTTCTTCCCCATTATCTCATCTATGGTTATTTTATCTTATGTAATAGCGTAATCAAATATTAAGGCCATATTTAGAAGTTCACATCTTGCTATTCTAACAATGGAAGGAAGTAACTGCATTTTTCAGTTGCTTCTGGTCCGATCCAGATTCCATTATGATGGACATCACTCAGAAAAGCATTTTCAGAATCTTGAGTATGCCTTAGAGGTAGCAGGATTTTCTCTGTGTGTGTTTATCTTTCTCTCCCCTTTTCTTCTTTTTTTTTTCTTTTTTAATAAAAGCATTAAAAAAGGAAAATGTGAAAGCTCTTGCAAACTGCATGCAAGTTGAACCTCGCTCTGAAGCAAAAACAACAAAAAACCCCAGTAAATAACCTCTCAAACCTTTCAAGCAAAATAAAAGTGTTGACAATGGATTTAGTCTCTCAACCCTCTGTGATCTCCACAGAATCAGAAGTCTTATGCTCAAGATAAGACTGTCTTGTTTTTTAACCAAATGTGTTTATAAGACCATATGAGAGTGCCTTTACAAAATCCACACTACTAAGCCAGCCCAGTTTAAAAATATTCTCCTTATATAAGTGTACTTTAATATGCATTTCTGCTCTTTACTCTTCCTTGTGTGTCACAGCTTAGTCCTGATTGCATTAGGTATGTGAGATGTAAGTTCTCCTGCTCTGCCCAAGGTAACCTTTATGCATGTAAAGAAAGAGATACACACAGCCAACCAAGCAAAGCTACAACAAAGGTTTGAAATGTAAAGAACAAAATAGTAATTTGTGACTGAGGCTTCTACTGAAAACATCAGAAATTATCTACTGTAAGGCTGAAGTCTTGACAAATACTTTTAATACTGGTTTTTCCTCTTCTAGCATTGATTTTAAAAATTTCCACTTTCAAGCGAGGCTACAGTTTGTTTAAACATCGGCAACAATCTTTATTAGAAATTAAAATACCCGACATTGCACGTTTACAATGATAATGGCCAAAAATTGAAAGAATTTCACAGATCTATTTTTAACGTTGAGAGATGCTGAGTGAATTACGTAGGAAATCCTATCCTTTTCAGGATACGTAAGAAATACGTAAGATACCATATCATTTTTCTGAAGTTCCCAAACTTGTGTCAAGTATGTTATCTTGAAGAAAAGCTGAAGAAATGAACAGGGATCATAGCAAAGATACACACAACCACGTCTTCTGAAAATTAAAGATCACATTTGCTTTGGCTTTTCTGGCTAAACTCTGTAATTTGCACATCAATAGCAAATCTGAAATACTGAATTGATTGCTTTATCAACCATCAAAATATTCATCCCAAGTACTGATCCCCAAGAATCAATATTTATCTATCGTATTAGACTGGAGAATCAACACTAACATATTAATATTACACCTTAACCTTAAAAATCTTTGGAGTCATCTGAATCTAAACAAATAATCTTCATACTCTTCACACTTAAAAATGCATTATTTTTTCTTCCCTACCTAATTTTGATGAGTATTATTTGCCCTTTCCATATGAACTTATATCTCAACCTTGCCATTAGACTGACAATATGAAAGTCAACTCTCATGATCATCATGCTTGTGGACACCTGTTGTCTAGGGAATAGACAAAACAATCAAGCTTTTAAAGAAATAAAGAAGGAAAAAGGCAAAAGTGACTTCTTGAAAACCAATTACCTGACTTTCCAGATGTGGGGAAGAAAAAAAAAAAAAAAAAAAAGGTTTGGTCTAAAGGCAAGAAGTTGCAAGCAATTTTCTAGTTCGTAGAACAGTCAGTAATGTCACACAACCTGTTTTATAACAAAACTCTTACTGATGATTCAACTAGAGATCGTGACCACTTAAGCTCAAACAGTTCTCTGAACGCATAAGGAAGTTCTAAGCTGTCTACCCCCACAACAAAAAAAACCTGCTAGCTTGACAACAGCTGAGGGAAAGGAATGTTACAAGGACTGACAAGTATTATTTACCATAAAGCTTTTTGTTATTGCATATTTCAGTACTTACATTGGAATACTTTTACTTTAGGTTTGAAGACTCCTAACATGACAATAGGTGATGACAATCCAACAAGACGCATGGTTTCCAAACAAGCTCCTGCCTCATACTGCCTCAACAAACACCTCAACTTCAGCACAACACGGACTATTTTTATTCTATATATTTAGATGGTATTTTCAAATTGTAGAGTGAATTCTTGGGGGTGAGGAGGAAATAAACATACTCTGATCACTTGCTATCACAGACCCAGAAACAGATGAATTGTTGAAAAAACATTTACTGCAGTCATCAAAACATTGAAGTTAAATGGAACACAGAGAAGTGAAAGGGAAAGGTTTTTAACCTGCAGGGACTAAAAAACTTCAAGTGATGGAGGGAGCTGACTGGAAGACTTCACAGAAAGTTTTATAACATTTTTTGCAACTAATTCCAACAAACAAACTGCTGCTGTCGGTAGCAGTATGCAAATCAATTACTTTATAGCCAGCTCTGGTATCACTGCTCCTGTGACTGCAGTGCAGGCAGAAGCCGAGCTAATAAAAAAAGACACGCAAGCCACCACACTGCTGCTGTGACAAACTGTTTCCTCTCATGGTTTTGTTTGAAACGTTGCTACCTGTACTGTCCTCAAAATATGCTGAGGCACAAATAGAATTATAAGCTTTCACAGGTTAGGTTTTCACAGTTTTAGAAGTGCTGTCGCCTCTTGGTGTGAGGCAACCAGGGTATCAGGTGCAACTCCTTCTGAATTGCAGATAGCTTTCCACTTAGAAATGCCTTAATCAAATGTGTAATGCCAATACGTGCTACCTAGTCCAAGTACAAGCAGATGACTAACGTGGAAATATTCTCTGCCCAGGAACATTGGTGTTGTCTGGCCTCCTAAACATACCACTATCAAGAAAAGAATGATTTTTTTCACCTAAAAATCTGAAGAAAGAATTGATGTCTTACAGAATTTGAGACTAACCTGGCCTATTTCTTCTCAAATTTCTTTTAATTTTAGCCTCTATCACTATCTAATTTTCTCTCTTTTTTTTTTTTTTTTTTTTCCTCCTGGGTGTAGGAGGATGTGCTACCTCCTGCTGACAAAAGAGATGGTAGGAGGTAGCAATTACTAACGAACTAGCAAGAAAAGCTCTTCATTATAAAGCAGGAATTTAAGATAATCTGAATAAAGAGAGAAATACCCGCACTTTCCTTCGCTGGCAATAAGGATGAAAATACATTTTGGACTCCCCAAGAACTCTAACTCCAATCCCAGAACAATGCTTCTGCTGCTGCATATCTCACATGCTGGAAATCTGGGTAAGAAAGTACAAATGCTTGTACATGTATTCAGAGCATGTTTTCCAGACTCATACCAATTAGTTCATTCCCTTCTGTTTCCTATCACTTGAATAAAAACATTGGGAAAGATCCAAATAATGACATTTTGACAGCAAAAAAGCAAAGGCATTCAAACATTACCGAGGCAAATCAGAAACAACGCAAGCATGGAGGTACCTCTTTTCCCAACACCTAATTCCCCATGACATGCTTCCATGAACTCTAACCAATTCCTTAACAAGGATCATAGGCTTCCCACATAAATTCTGTGGGCATAGATCAACTGTATGTACCCGGAATAAGCTTGAAGTATTTTATAAAGTGTTAGAAACTAGGAAAAAAACCCAAAACCGATCACCAAAAAAACTGAACGTGCAAACACAACTGTATCCAGCTTGCATGCCTACACACATACAAGATCTTAGACTCACATAGAGAACAGAACTCATGCAGATACATTTATACTGCACCTGATAAAGTGATGCCTGAAGAACACCTTCTCCCTTCAACTGGGAAGAAATTAACATATTTGCACATTTAACTTCTACGCTGAAGTAGGTAAATATACAACTACCCGACAATCTGCTAGAAAAAGCTCTAAATTTTGAATTTGAAATATTTTAAAATTAGCATGAAATTTACTACTTGTCCCATATTAGACATCAGAGGAAAGAAAATGCAGAGTTCACATGCTGAATGTCAGACTCAGAGTCAGGATGCCCTAGGGATGAGACTGACTGATCTTTATGAGCTGCCCTTTTTTCCCCACATCCACCTTTCAGACCTCTAGCTCACTCTGACAAGAGTCCATGACAAAAATCTCTCTCATCCCATTCAAGAATCTCCTATCAACAACAATAATAAAAGTAACAATGATTTGTTTTTTAAGTATATATCACTGAATTTGCACGTTAAACATTCAAATCTGATTTACAAAGCAAAGAAAGGTTGGGACCAATACTTTTTAAGCCTATTCTTGCTACACATACTCTCTGCATGTTGCACAAATCTATTACAACAGTTACATAAACCAAGTATCCTGCTTCTTTCCAGACTAGGTTAGCTCTTGCTTACCATTCAAACGTGGCAGCATAAGACACAAGTAAGAAAGCCAAGTCAAAGAGACTTTTAGTTGATTAGAAATTTCAATATAAAGAAAATTAACCTTCTAAAGGCTCATGTGTATCACAGCATGATGTAAAATATAAAAAGTTCTTATATTTTTATATATAAAAAGACTAAATTCTTTTATTTGTGAGAAGGAACACAGCTTTTGGGAGAAAAAACAGACTGGAATCTACAGACTTTTAAACTAAGCTACATACATATGGCATCCCAAATGCAGCTGGTATAAGCAGAAGCCAAGTATGCTTTTCCAAGTAAATTTGATGATTTCTGAACACTTGAAATATACTCTACATCTTCTATCATCTCTTTAAAATACCCATTATTGTATTTTCTTCACAGTAATACAGAGCGAACTGAACATCAAAAAAATAAGGGGAGGCAAAGAAATAAAACAAATAGTGCCTTTCATACTAGCAAGAAGGTTTGCTAAATTTTCCATCCTCAGGCATAACAAAAAAACACATCCAGTCCTAAGTACCACACTGAACCCCTTGTACCCAAACACTCAAGTCTTCACAAAATAAAAGCAAGAATAAAGATTGAAGTCTTTCTATTACTATCAAAACAGTATTATTCTATCTACTGCTCAACAGACTTCTTCTGGAACTTCCCTTCTACTGCAGTTTACATTTTGCAAACCACCAGCAAAAACTGTTACTGAATGTATTTCCTTAAGAGAGCCCAATAAGCTCAAAAAGCAGCTTGTTTTGTTATGACTTACAGGACTGACATTGTTTGTTTCATAATTTATCATGATACTTGAGATAGTTTTAATTATATATTGTCTTAATTGACATTTAGTAAAACACGATGAGGATAAGAGGGCTAAGTGTAGAATAAGTGTTTCTTGTTAATTAGGCTTGTAACAAACAGGTTTCATGCGATCATTTAATTTATGACCAGTGTCAAAGTATCCTCTGTGAGAATTACCTAATTTAGTCACCAAGTCAATTGAAAGACCTAACTATCTCCCTTCATTACATAAACACCACACATACTTTGCAGAGCGTCTTGGACAACAAATTGAAAGCATGCAATTTTTTGGAACGTAACATGTCTGATCAACAGCAGTTCAACACATTCATGTTTAGGTCAACAAGCATATACAGCAGATAGCTTCACAGCAAATAACTGATGTAAGAGAACGAGATGACTAATCATGAACTCCTCTAAATGGCATTAAATTAAGCTACCACCCAGAGAGAAAAGCACTGCGTATTTAACACCCTGCTTGCAGTCCTATTGGGGGAACCCTCCTTTGGTGAAGCCTGCAGAGGAGGAAAGCTGCTGCCCTGGAGCACTAGGCAATTTCTACTCCAGCCTCACGACCACATTTCACGGAAAACAGAGCACATTTGGCCACAAGACCAAGGCAAGTGGAGTCGTGCTATGCATGGCCATTTCCAGTTTACTTTTTCAGAAGTCTACCTTTATTTTAAACCTTGTGTACAGTGCAACAGGAGAGAAAAAAAAAATTTACTCAAGTTGGTTCAGCTTCAGAACAGCCTGGTACTCAATACACACAAATCTATCCTGACATATATATAAAGACATTTACCAGTGCCACCAGAGCTGGCTTACAATCAGTTTTTCCACTGGATCTGTAGAATAGCAGGGTATAATGGCAGACACAAACCCTCAGTTCAAGAACTCTTTTTAGGTATCAAAGCAAACTTCTTTGTGCCACACATTACAACTTTATGAACTACAAATATATGTCAGAAGAACACACAGATTTACTAGCTTTTATATGGATAGAGTTAACTGAGGAAATACCTTACCACAAGAGGATCCCGTCCATATTAGTATACAATATAGTCAGTAATGACTTTTGGAGGTGATAGTAAATACATACTCACTTCAAAGCTTTTTTAGTCTTAAACTGCAATTTCTTTTTATCCTTAAAACAGATATAACACAAACAGATTAAATAAATAGTCACCCTGCAAATACGCACATTCCCCTGTAGCTCACCATATACTCAACCTAATCTCTTCCCTAGAGACAGAAACCTTTATCTTGGTACCAACATAGTTTCTATAGAGTGTAAGTCTGCTGACCAGGAAGATGGAATGATCAAGTTAGTGAGAATACAAACAGGAACACGAACACAGGAATTTACCCAATATTGCTCTTAGAAAGAAGAGAAATAATGCAGCAATTTAAGATGCCATTGTGAGCTTTAAGGTAGCAAGCTTTATCATTAAAGAATGCACCCACTAGAGCCATCAGAAGGCGAGCGATGGTGGCCACATCACTCTCCCTGGCAGAGCCAGGCTCAAAGAGCCCAGTCACCACCATGCCCTGACCCCTGTCAGCCTTACACCCAAGGAATGTCACTCACCTGTACTCCTAAAGAGGCACAGCCTGTCATAAAAAAAGCCTCAAACTTTGTTTTAAATTCAAATTATTTATGTTGATTTGGTTGTATAAACAAAAACACCTTCGAGTTATTGCTGTTTTGATTAAATGATCCTAAACTACAGTGCATCATTTTGATAAACAGTACATCATATGCTACAGATCAGGTTAATTTTAGCATTATACACCATTTCATGGAAAGAAAGTTCATTTCCCCCTTTAAAATAAACAACTAACTTTGAATAATTACAAACAGCTGTTACAAAGGAACTTTACCTTTTAATCCTACTAAATAATTAATACTGTTTTGAGACAGGATGTCTAAATTTGAGAGACAGTTTAACTACCAAAAAAGAAGAGTATTTTTAATTGATTTAGTGCTTGTATTAAACTTCTACTTCAGCCTGACAAAGACTTGAATATTCTTTATTCACACAGTGGACTATTTAAATAAGTGGTCCACATATGGCCCATGCAGTCAAGAATGTCAACACATAGATATTGCTGATGATAACATTTAGGTCTTAAGAGAATTCATTTACGCTCACTGAAGTGCTGCTAGACAATTCTGTGTAATGAGCAGTGAAAATACTGAATAAAGTATTTATGATTTACACAGTATAAATCATATTCTAATATGCCAGACATGCATTTACAACACACCCAACATACATTAACTAATCATGAAGTGCGCAACAAAGTTAACTGCAGAAATTGCTTACAGAACATGCTTTTGCATGTGTAAAGAAAACATGGTTGCACTTCTTTACATCTCCTTTGCTATATACAAATTTCACCCAGCCATAAAATTGCCATTTTAACCACCTCCTCTCAATATATGTGGATGTTTCACTAAAAAAAATACCTGAAACTGTCTTTGCATCTTTCAAGTAAAAACAGTTCCAAATACATCACAAGCAGGATTTCCAATAGTCCAAAAGACAAACTATATCTAAAAATAGGTCACATTTATTAAAGTTACTTCCAGATCTCTTAAACAAAATACAGAAAGCCCTATGGTACAGAAAGCCTACTAATGCTTATTATAATCCTAAATACCTTCTGTTTTCTCCAAGGTCATGATGTCCTTCAATCCCTCAGTTGTCTATGAATTTAATTAACATCTAATATAGATCATGTTTTGTCTTTTTATTTGTCGGAATTTGGAGTTAGATTGCACCCCACTTTTAAAACAAAAGTCAACATCTAAAAAAAATTCAATAGGCTGTTCCTAAGCAGTGTCTCCAAATGACACAGAACTAAATCACTCTACAGAGCAATCTTCTATTGTTTTCAAATACAGCTTCCCCATTTTAGGAAATTACATAAGGTGGAAGAAATACACATCATCAATTTTAAACTTAGTTTAAAATACATAATTTTCAGATGAAGACTCCAGTCTTCATCAATACTATTAAAAGCATATACACCAGCAGAGTTCCAAATACAGTCTATGAAAAAAATTAAAGCCCGAATTACACATTGTGTTATACTGTAGAAAAATGAATATTGTATTACTGCATACTGAAACATCAGCATCCTTTTAAAATGAATCATTTAAAATAAATCAAACAAAAAATTAAGCCAGTAAAGCTACAGATCAGAAGCTACAAGTTTCAATCTTTATTACAGCAATACAAATTCTTACAGCTAATCTCATGGAATAATTTGAGTAAATAAATTTCTGTACCACATATGTAGGAAAGATAGAAAAGAACAAGGAAAACCTGGGCTGCGAATAAGATCCTGTGACTAACTTTGCCACTCTGTGATCTTGGATGCTTGAAGTAACACCAAAAACATCAGCTTTGCCATATGATGAGCAAGGCAGATGAAGATTATTCTAAAGGCTCTTAAAAAAAATCTAAAATTCAATTTAACAAAAATACCTAAAATTCCGATATTAATCATTTCTAGTAGCATACAAATTACTAAAAAAGATGGGGACAAAAACCAGATAAGCTGCAAAAATTTAAGCATATAAAAATGTCCAACAACAATACAGCACGCCTCTTGTGATGTTCCCTATTGATATTTTTTAGGAAACACAGCACTTCCCAAAATATTGATGCACATAAAAGATAACTATATTGGAAATTAAGGAAAAAAGCTGCTTTTTGCCTTTAGGAAGTTTTAGTCTTATTAATAGAATTCCCAGTATTTAACTTTCATACACTTACAAGCTTCAAGGTTAAAAAACCAACCAAACAAAAAAGGTAGCACAAGGCATTTCATAGCACAATTCTGTGACCAGCACTCCATTCACGGGTACAGAGGTGCAGAAGTGAATATTATTCTACGGAAGGACAGGGCAACAAAAAATTGGGTCAGAACCACGGATAAGATTAAACTAGTATCGCTACAAGACAACACGTTAGGACACCTGAAACATTTCTGGGCTTCAATTCTATCTCCTCAGTCATAACACTTTTGATGCTGCAGAGAGTGTGTTTGGCAGCAATGAACAGCAGCATCTACTAATCACCTCTAGCTTTTCTACAACATTGCATTATTCAATCTACAGCTTTTCATGACTGGAATTTTAAAAACTGGATACGATACATCCCTATGGCCTACTAAAGTTCAAAACGTTTAATTATCCTTAGAACACATAATCAGCATGTATCACGAATAATACTGTACGCAGCATCTCTCAAAGAAAACCTGCAGTACACGAATCTAAGAGCAGATTTACATACGCCGTGCTTCACTACATAAACACAGATGTCTGCCTTCTTAGATCAAAATATTGTTGATAGCACAGACAGCAAAGCCCTAAGACAACCCCTAGGCCGCCTTCTGGCTTAAAACCAAAACAAAAACCCCACCAGATTCTGAATATTTCACAAGAATGCACTCCGGTGATACCCGATCCTGGAAGCAGCGTGCCAGAATGGCATGCCCTGCATGTAAAGCTCTCCTTCGGTCCTAGTTCTGCCCTCCTTCCCTCACTTCTGACACCTGAATTCATCCCCTCCACTACCCAACAAAACCACTGCTACCCTAAGGTTTGTTTCAAAAATACAGCAAAGCTACTCATCCAAGGAAGGGAAAGGGACATTATTAAAAGGAAAAGTTCACCTCTATGCTGTAAAACAAAGTGCATCTTCTCTGTATTTCAGACTGCTTAATCAAAAAGCTTCCTAGCGTTTATGATAATTCAATCCAACTGCAATATTATTACTACCTAGCAGAAAAAGCAAGGCTTGTGCACACTCTGGAAGGAGCATTGTCAGGAGTTAAACAAGATGAAAGGACAATCATAAATGTCTCCCATTCCAAAACAGAACATGTTATTTTTCTGAAGCTTCTTACGATCATAGAGACACAAATATTTTTTAATTAGAACACAACACAAATAAGGTTGCAACTACCACAATAACTTTGAAAGGGTATTAACCAACATAATTTTCTTTATCCCTTTTAAACCTCTGAATACAAGAGAAAAATATTGTATTATGTCACTAGGATCCACTAACAGTTAAACATATTACCTTTGGGGCGTGGCTCTTCTCATAAAAATGACTACACAGAAAAGGAATTTTCTCTGTCAACAATTTTGCTTCCTGTGCTTTATCAGAGGTTTGAGGGTTTTTCCCTCCTTAAGTGACAAAGGTTTGTTGGTGGGGTTTTTTTTTTTTCCAATCGTCTACTACTGGAAGCTCTGTATACCCAAAGTAGTTAAGAGAGAATATTCCTGTAGAAGACAGTCAACAGGACTGCTTTCCAAGTCTGTGTTTCAGGCCTGTCTGGAAGTAGCGAGGTGGTTACGTATGTGTTAGTTCTGTCTGACGTATGAAAAGGCATCAGTGCAATTACCTCGACTGTGATGTAAAGCATTAATGTAGATTAAATAGTCCAGGACAGATTCATTTACAGTGGTATAAAAAGACTGAGAGCGAGATACCACTTAGCCACAGAACAGAGGAAAGCTATCCTATGGTGTTAGTATAAAGCTGGCTTACCAGTATTTTATAGATACGCCATCTTTGCTTCTCGAGTTGTTTCTTAGAAATGTTTACCAGAATCTATACCACGAGGTTTTCAGACAGTGTCAGGGGATTATTTCTGTTAACAGGTCTCTGCAGTTGACACTGCTAAGGCTGATTTTCAAAATGTCTTCAGCACTTGCACCCTAAAGATTAGTACCTTAAAGAAGCCTCAATTTAAGCAATCAAAAATTGACATAATCCATCCCTATGTACTTCCTTAGTGATGCACTTCCTTAGTGATGCACTACTTTCCATCAAAACTGGGCAATGCCACTACACGAAACCTGTTGCAGTTATATCCTAAAATAACAGCTTCAACAGGTTATCTAAACTAGCGTAAAACTTGGCAAATAATGTCATTCAACCCAAGGAAATAATTCGCAATATACAAGTAAAACATATCCTACCTTCCAAGCAAAACAAAAAAACAAACTCTGAATTAAGATACAATTTCAGTTACCAAGAGCAGATATGAAAATCCAGTTGTGTAAAAATGTAACTTTACAACTAATTTTATCCAGCGTAATGTCATTATTTCAATATTAAAATATACTATCACTACTACTCACATGACTGGAATTTTAATTCACACTAAGCACCTGCAAGCATAAGTGAAGAATAAAGGAAAATCTGCACATTTTCTTGCTTACATATTAAAGACTCGATTGCATAAATTGCAGGAGGAGATTCACACTATTCATCTTTAGGGACCTGAGGCACTCAGGAAAAAGTTTCATATCAGTTCTGGGGTCAATTAACAGTTTCCCACCACCAGTAAGAAAATGCTTGGCTCCATCCCCCAGCCACTCTCTTCCTCCTTCACCATCAACCATGCAATTCCTGCCCTCTCTCTTCCCTCCAGTATTTTCCAGATCATAGTGGAAACCTATTCAGTTTACTGATACAGCAAAAATTATTCTGAAGCAAGCACTTAATTCAGCTCAAACTCTAATGTTGTAATACCAAAACAATGACTGTGATGGGCTCCCTCCAAGGTAAATGTGGAAAGAAAGGCAGCTCTATATTAAGATCTCTGGATTACCCTCTGAACCTGTTTCTCTCTACTGAGCATAGAGATGAGAACTTAAAAAAAAAAAAAAAAGCAAACCCAACCCAGTCAATCTGCTGTGAATAAATTATTTGCTGAAAAAAAATTCAGGTTTTATCTACCTGCTCCTAGAAACATACGATTAAAAAGAATATAGATACTTTGTGAAAATGCAGCTACACGTGCAAATCATCACTGGCTATCCATTCATCCCCAAAATAACTTTTAATAACGACAAGCAACTTACGACTTAAATCCTTCAACTAATGTCTCTTCCACTACCAGAAATATTCACAAATACCAGGAAACCAAAACGCCTATTATGCAAGATCACTGAAAAAAAAAGAAAAATTTTAAAGGAAGCAGGTTCAGAACACATTGTTAACAACACTCAACACTTTACATTTTACACACAAACTGAAACCAAACACATTATAAAATGCAGTAACTGAGCTTACTACCAAAGCACATCACATCCATACCTTCAGAACTCATAATCTACTTGGTATTGTTCCTAAAATACTAAAATGGCATCATTCAAGAAGAAAAGCATGTACCTACATAGCAAGCTAATTACTATACACCATCATGTTGTTTCTCCTGTACTGTTCAGAAAAAACAGAGCGTGCTTAATACCAAAAGGCCTAAATCAGCTTCCCTAATTTTTTAAGATTCTGGTTTTGCTTATGGATTAAACATTTTGCTTTTGAGAATCATACTGAGAAGAATTAGAAACAAGCCACAATAAGACATTTAGGTGAACTGCATTCCCTGATAAACAACCCAGTATTACAAGCAGCAGGTTTAAAAATACTGTGACTTGTGCAAATGGGAACACTGTAAGCTGTTTATCTTGTTTAATCCTCAAGGTAAATAGCATAAGCTTTAAAATATTTTGCTTCTTTGCCATAAGCTACTGAATCACATTGACAAAGTTAATGAAATAGTATGGAGAATCTTAAACTTTTGGAATTGCTTCTGAAATTGCTTTATCTGAGTATTGTATAGGACATTATTCAAAACACTCAGTGTAAAATTCAGTGATTTAAATTCAACTGTAGCGTCAATGAAGCCAAAGTTCTCATCCGGTCACTCCTGAGGTGATCACTTCTTCAGAAAAAACAAGGACCCGGCACAACTCCCTTATTGGGCCCCTTTAAAATATGACCACTATAGTTATTAACCGATTTTTTCATTGCTGTTCTGAAATTTCTTTCGAACTCATACCATAGCTCAATTTCAGCTTCTGTAGTTGTTTTTAAATATTATTTTCTAGGAAAAAAAAAAAAATCAGCTTCCCTAGATTTCTTTCCTCCAACAATTTCAGACAAAAAAATTCTATTTCCTTTCATAACTTCCACCTCAAAGAAGTACCCATATTTAAAATTCAGAATATATTTTATAAGATGTATCAATAATTATTTTCCCACTGTCCCTTCTTATTCAGTACCAAAATAAGTTTCTGAGCTGCTGTTTTACACATCATTTTTAAAAGACTTTACTACTGCTTATATGTTTGATATATTTAGCAGTTGAGGACCTCCTTTCCTCTTTGTACAACAGGAAGTTTCCCCTCCCATTTGCTCAGGATATTTAAAAAAATAAATAATTACAAATTGTTGGTTTTCCATTGATTCTGCAGAAAGTTACTATTATCTATGTTTAAAAACAAAAGTCAAGATGAACCCAAATGCCTACTGTAACCTTCATCGGTTCCCTGACATCGTCAAATGACCACAAGACACCTAAGGATACAAAGGCAGGAGAGAGGGGATGAGAGCAGCAGCCAAAGGGGAAAATCACCACGGCTTTAAGCAATAGTGCCAAAATTATATCAGTTTAAACTGTTGAGCGACAAAGTTATTCACAGGCAGCGCCACCCCAAGCTCAGTCTCCCACAGTCACACAGGAAGACTGAAGTTTTATACTTCATTTTCAGAGCAAACATAAATAAGTTGTATTATGAAATAGCTTCACATTGCAGACACTTAAACAACTTAGCAAGATATTTATGACAGAGCTTGAAGACTGAATAGTACTTAAGAAGGAAACAAGCCTCCTGCTAATGTAAATACTCTACTGCTGCTTATGACAACCAGATCTTGACAAACAGAGAAACAGAGGAAGCTGGTCTTGCAATAAACTAAGGACAGACTAAAAAAAATGGCTTTTCATTTTCCCCAGTTAAACATATATACGACTACAACTTTTTTAGCTTACACAATGTTTATGAATTCTACATTTAGAAATTCAACTTTGCTTCAAGATACATAGAAAACTGGTGGAAATACAATAAAATGTAATCTATTATTTAATAACTTGTTCTCCTCCTCTTGTATATTATTAATGAATTATTAATTATATTATTAATATCTTTTAAAAATAAAAGCTTTCCCTAAGACCCACATACTGAATGCAGATCAACACTTAATATCTGTTCTGTATTATACATGAGAAACTATTCCAAAGCTTTACAATATGAATTCCCAAACTAAAAGCTAATATTAATAGCTGCTTATATTTGATTTAATTACAAAATATGACTTATTTTAAAATAAATTTTTAATATACTGTATTCATTCTTTTAAAGCCCGATATAAAACACCGAACTGAGTAAACAACCAGGAAACTGCCATTTTTCCAAGCATCCACCCTGCGCCAATGACCCATTCTGCGGTATCTATTGTTTTCCCAATCTTCTGCGAGCTACAAAAACGATCAGCAATTTTCCCTGGCTTTCACTTCAGTAGTGGCAATGCCCAACAGCAGGCACTGAGCAGGTTTCCCAGTGCTCCTTCATGAACGTACTTTGCCGACGAGGAACCCTCATCACACGCAGTTACGTAACGGTAACTATTTATAGCTAACCACTTGATTCACATTATCCGCCAGGTTTTAAACCATTTCATATGAAGACACTTGATCTATCATTTTAGTGCCTTTATCAAAATGTCACCTAACAACCAAGTAAAAGGTTTCAGAGAAGCCTCTCTGCAACATTAACAATATTATACCACGCAAAGTTTGTAACCTTATAAAGAGAACCACAAGTTAAGTTCACAAAATCAGTCTTCTATAAATATAGGCTGATTAATTATTTCCTTTACTTAAACTCCTGCTCTGTCAATACCATTACGCTGCATATTACTAACTTTTAAAACCACTGAAAGAATCCCTAAGTTGTGCTAAAACTACAGAATTTCTCAGTGTTCCCACACATACTGAAAAACATCATCAGCATTAATACTCCAGAAAGCACCCTATCAACTTTTACAATTCTTACCCAACAACTTCAGCGGCTGCTGTTTAACACCCTCAGGCTCTCTCAGGAACTCAGGACTATCATCTGGTTTTACTTCTGAATACAGCAGTATTCAGTGAACACCAACCTCTTCTGAAGATCATCAAATGCTAACATTTTCTTCAGCATTTTTAACAGGCCAATGGCTTTGTTAGAATTCATTTTCCTTCTAAAACATGCCCTATCTTATTGTCATAGTCTGTGACACCACGGGTTTTCCTCAATCACAGTCTTCGGCTTCCCTTATCAATCATTTAATTCAATTTCAACTTCTCTACTTTTTTGTGAATGGGCTTCTTTACTCCTATAGGCCACTGTAACTTTTTAACCCAGTTGTCTCTTAATTACAGGACAATGGTTTTGCTGATATGTAATATTCTTTGATTATTCTCAGTAATCCGTATTTCCCAAAGATCTTTATTTTAGTGAACACCAATTAGCACCCATTACTGTAAACCTCATTAAATGTTACCTTTAATGATTGCTGTATGAAAAAGTCTTGCACATACGTAAACAAAATGCAAACAAATCAAGATACTTCCATATCAGTAAGGTAAGAGTAGGAAGTCAGAAATACTCAAAAGAAACATTTCTGAAGGAAGACTATGCAGTTTATGGCAGTTCACTATGATACAAGTGCACCAGTACAGCTACACGCCTGCAAAATGCCCTAATCCACTGAGCACAGAAGAGAAAATCATGATCCTGCCAACTTTAACACAAACTGAAAGTATGCAAGTATCCTTAGTGAAGCTGACAAAGTGCAGATGTTAAAAATCAGAGACCATCGTGCAACTCTACCAAGCCTTGAAAACAGCAGCAGTCAGGGAAAGGAACACAATTACAAGGTATAAATTATAATTAAATGAAATATGATTAGAGGGCACAGAGTAACATTTACTTATGCAAGATAGCTAGCAAGGCCAACCTAAAATACAGAGAGGCAAGAACTGTAGCTGGGAGTGTAAATGAAAGACATGTCGTTTCTTTGTTCTGGTATAATAATGCAGCCTTGTTCATCATAATATATGCACAACTACTTGTTCCAGAGAAGATTAAAAAAAATATAAAGGAAAAAAGGTCATAATCAAAACCTAGGATAAAACTGTTCTTCAGCTTACTGTATTTTCAAGGTATTACAGAAGCAAGCAAGCAGAACATTGTCCTGAAATTCACAGAAGCCTTTGAGTGTTTATTTTAAAATGTAATAAAGTTGATATTTTCCCCTTTCTTAAAATTATTATGTTTAATTGTGCCCCACATGAAAAATTTAAACTTGATTTGACAGTGATTTTTTTCTCCTGCTGTATTTTTTGATGATGCTACTCACACATTTCTTTTTTGTAATAACATTTGTGCTTATACATAGCACCCCATAACATGATGTTTTCTATTGAAAGAATTTCTAATCCTTTAAAAACAGGCACTAGACCACAAAAGCCCAAATACGTCAGTAAAACAGAGCTGTTGTTATTTCCAGAATCAGTGTGTCTTTGGTATTTTATAATACAGACATAATGATATAATGTATAATGATCTCCAAGAAGTAGCAAAAGCCTTATTATCTGAGGTCTGATGTATCAAAAGCTGGTCTGATGCAAATTACCCGATCTATGATCGATTAAGGTTATTGTTTTCAATATAATCAGATCACAGAACTGAAGGAGAGGGGGTTTTTTTTATGTTCTTATGCTCCCAGTTAGCACACTAGCTCAAGTTCCAGTTTTCTTTATTCTTTGTGATTATCAATATCGGTGGTTAAATGCTCAAGGTTTAGATTGCTGTCTGTAGATGTTCTAATTAGCCAGTTCTAGTGAACCCCGGAGTTGACATCGGCTGCTAAAAAGAATCCAGAAATTCTGGAAGAATTGCCAATCCATCAGGTTAGTTAAGAGTGGGCATGTATGGATTTACATTCAATACAGAATTATAAATAGTCATTTGTCTAAACAAGCATTAACTCTCACTCTTCAGAGAAACAGTTGTCAAAAGTATTATCACAATTCTTCACAAAATGCACAGGAAAAAGAAAACATCTCACACCATTAGTGAGCGTTTCTGGGAATCTGGTATTTCTGGAAGAAGCGGTATCTGTTCTTCCCTGTTTCATGGTGAAAAAAGTTACTAGGCCCCAAAAGGGATGCACAGCAGGATAGAAAAGATTTAGTAAGTTTATTAAAAAAGCCCCCTAGTCTTAGACTATTAAAGGTTTTAAAAAAGTAAATTAAAATTACTGTCTAGTGATCAAAATATGTAAATATAAAATACTTTTATCTCTAACATCCAAGTAAGATAGTCTCTACATCAGCATGTGAACAGGCACAAAAAAATCCCCCTTCAAGTTCTTACACTCAGAAGGAGAAAGTCATTGCTGCAATTATGTGCACTGCAAAAAAGACAACGATCGCTAGCAATACATTGTTTTAGTTTGTTCTTCAGATGTGAAGCATAACTGTTAAGTAAACGTTTGGCATTTTAAAAGCATTTTTACAAGCTAAAGTTGTGGAGTAGTGTTTGATACCAAATCGTGAAGTGCCACTGATTACAGTGGTGCCCAGCTGCCTCAGCAGATACATAGGCAGAGCTTCCTGTAAAAATAAAAAAAACAAGCTTTAAAAAGCATGTAGCTAAGAACTTAAGATACCTGTAACTTAAAAATTGTAAGCAACATTTACTGAGTTTACGAAAGGCGAGTTTATGCTAGAAAAGCTTTATTATTATTAAGCTTGATTATTATTAATTATTATTATTATTATTAAGCTTGATTTTTACACATGATCTTGTCCATTTTCACATTGTACCAGATTACGCATTCAATAAGGACACAACTAGTAATACTCCTTTTTAAAACAGCTGATCAGCTTTCTTGGCCAACAAATAAAAGCTGATCAGTACGTGAAATATCAACAGCTTCCTTAAAATGTGAAAAGAGGGTAAAGAGCAAATTCCCGGAAATGTTTTAATGCTGACTATTCATTCAATCAGTCTCCAACGACACCTTTCCTGATTGCACTCTTAGGTTGATCTACTCAAATACACTGTACTGAACCAAAACTTATTAAGACTAGAGAAACATTCTTTTTTATTCTTCTTCTTCTAGCAGCAGGTAGTCATTTAAGAAATTAGAAGACTTTATATGTTAGTAAGCCATTCAAAAAGTCTGCATAGTTTTACTGCAAGAGCTCCACATTGTAACAATAACACAGGCATACAAAATATCTTAACATCCATGTCATAAGCTGTATCACATTTTCACACTGCAGCGTTAGGCAGAAATTGAAGCCAGAGCCATCCAGGGGAAAAAACACAGCCCTGTTCTGGTTTCCAGTTATTCTCAGTCTAATTATATTTGGAATTACAAATCAAGTCTTTCACTACACGTTAGTGGTGTTTTACATATTAAAATGATCAATTAATGCACTACATCCTTAGCCAAGCTTAAAATAAATGACTCGCCACTTTCAAACTATAATTTGCTTCAGACAACACAGGCTCAAATTTGCAAACTCTTCAGTATGGAGGTAGGCAGACCCCACCTACTGATTTGTGTAGAGCTCCATTCCAGGGAAACACAGGGCTACACCACACACCATACAAACACGAAGTACGAACTACACTGCGTTATCCTGACTAAAGATTTTTGTAAGCCAGACTCGCTATTGCCAAAGCAGTATTTAAATAACGCCATCAAAAAAGATGCTTTCATCTTTCAAATTTAAGTGGCCCTTTTAATGCCAAGTTAACATTATAATGGTTTCTCTATGTTGGAGAAGTAAATTGTTTGTTCTTGCAAGTATAAATAATTTTAAGGGAAATTTTTCACTATGCATTTCAAACATATGATTTCATGTTTTCATATCTGTTACTTTTGTGTTACTTATTCAAAACAAGCCTCTATCACATCACTTATTGAAGTACAGATACAAATAACAAGAGCTGTGTATGAGGATACATAATTCCTCCAACACAGCAATACGGCAATTTATTTAACATCTTACGTACGTAAAACAGCAGGTCACCTACTTCACTTTTACCCAATTCTAACAAGACAACAAACCTGAATTTGGTACTAAGTCTAATTTCATAAATGTTTTCTTCTGCCCCACATCTTCCAAGTATTTAACCCTTGGTCATCTAGTTTCCAGTTCAATTAATACAATTAAAAAAGGAGGGAGGGAATGGAAGAATGTCAAACCAGGCTTCCTCCCTTCTTATCTATACCATGATAGCCACAAAATGCTGCTATTGATCTTCTGTTAAAACACAAAAAGAAAAACATATATATAAATTACTCACCAAAATAGGAAAAAAAAAAAAAAAAAAAGGGGGGGGGAGGGAAATAGATGCTTTTTAAATTATTTAGTTTGGATTATGATATACCTCAGCCCTGCTTCCCTCACTGTTAACCACCATTAGCAAAGTGCCAAAGACAGCAATGAGTTTAAAACAACTCCTGCCAGCTACCGAAATTGTTGCAGGAGAGACAAAGGGGATCAAGGTCAGCATTCTTCTAACGCAGCAGCTAATCCACTCCTATGAACACGTTTTTGGAACTGGTGGGCATAGTAAATTTCCATGAAATATGAAATACACCTAATGCCACCTAATTCCCCCCAACCTTGCGAGAGAAGAACCATTTTGCGCTCACTGGACTCAAGCCATTACCTATCTGACAGAGGAAAAGGAGGGAGGAGTTCACCGAAGTTCAGGGTCAGCAAATGTTCACGTATCCTGTCATCCACGAACTGAAAGCTCAGGACACAAAAACTCTTATGCCACGCACAGAAACCTACATATTTTGGGTATGCAGGGGGGGGGAGGGGGGA
>VXBL01002922.1:439116-477635 GCA_013400195.1 Aramus guarauna
TTCCAGGGGAGTGTTAGGGTACTATGAACTGCTGGTGTTGTTTAAGGAGGCTGAGGTGTGAAAAAAAGCAGAAGAGTTTTAGAAGCCATGGGGAATTGTACCACACCTCTCTCACAACCTATGTATGCCCACCCCACCCAGAGACACTCTTCCCTCAGTTTGCTGTGGCTATGGCATCTCCATGCTCAGGTCTCATGCTGTTGTCAGTCCTCACTCTACAGCCTGCATCCTCTTTCAGCAGCCACAGTCCACTTCCTTTATCTTCCACGTGGATGGAAATGGGGCAGGTCAGGGACCTTTCCTGGTGGTGAGAAGGGGTGTGGGAAAAGGAAGAAGATGGAGCACCGATGGGAGAGCAAGATGGTCTGCAGTGATATTGAAAGGTGGTCTGGATGGAGGGAAGAGATTCAGCCTAAAGCAGCTGATCTCTCCTAGGCCTTAGTGGAATTGGCAGATTGCTGCCCTCAGCAGCTGTCAAAGGCTGTGTCTACATTAGCAATTTGTTTCAAAGCAATAATGCAGTTTGGAGGAAAATCCTTTCATTGTCTCCATTTACCATGTGGTGTTTCAGTTCTCAGGGTGGTTTTGGTGCATACAAACTACATTCCTTAAGGAGGAAATGAAAACAGAAGCTCTGCTTCAAATCTGCTCCACATGCACCCTAGTGCTAATTGGGACAGCAGGTTCCAAAATAGCCTGTGAGCTGCGTTGTCACAAGGTCCTCTAGCACATACCTAACACTTTTTCTCCTCAGAAAGCTTTGAAACACATGTGTAGCGGAGGTGTTTGGCTCCGGGAACCAGGCTAAATATAATCCCGAATAAACCCCCCAAAACACATATCATGGAAAAATGAGGTGCCTCAGTATCAACTGTTTTGTTCTACTGATCCAGTCCCAATATGCTGAATTACTCTCTCATGAAAATACTGCCTACTTTGCCTGCACCTTGAGCTGGCTTTGTGATATGGTAAATCTAACATAAATATCTATCCAGAATGTTTCTTGTATTTGATAGGGTGGATGTGCATCCAGTTTAATTATATATGTTAGCATTTAAGGCAGCTCTTTAATCACTATTAATGTTGCTCATCTTAATTTGAATGGAAGAGATACAGAAAAACCTGCCGGCAATCACAGTAGTAGGTATGCTGGTACCGTAGCCAAAGATACAGGGAGAGTTGTGGAATTGTAGACCAGGATGGGTAAAACATGGGCTGAAAACTGCACTCGATAAGATGCCTACCCATCAAGAAAAAAAAAAAACAAAACAAAAACCAACCAACCAACCAAACAAAAAAAAACCAAACAAAAAAAACCCCAGAGATAGCTGAGTGAATAACTGTGACAATCATTCTCTCCTAAACAGAAGCTACTATGTGCCTGCTACAAGGGTAGAAGAAACCAAACAATGTTTAAGCCAGAGTGATGAATAGATCTAACAGTCAATACTTACTAATCCAATTACAAAATGATACAAATTCTTAACTGTTGCATTGTCTTCCCCCCCACCTTTCCTATGATTTCCATTTATTTATGAGCTTCTTTATTTGCATAAATAAATTTGCAGCACTGATCTAAGCTTCTCCAAGTACTTTGTGCTCTGTGCTGCTGTTGTCACTTACAGTCAAGGTTTAGTTATAGCTGCTCCCAGGAGCCATAACGTGCCCCCATCCCTCACATATCCTACTGTGAACTGAAAACATGTTCTAACAAAATGTTATGAAAGGGCATGCAAGATTACAAAGACATTTTTTGGTATGGAAAATTCTCATGTTCTTTAGGAAGCTGTAATTTGTAAAGTTTAATCTTTTTTTCTTTCCATGTCAGATAAACCTAGACATTCTGCTCTCAGATGATAGCACATTTGGAGATCTGAGAGAAACAGGGAGCTGCTGCAACATATTGCAGAAGCCTAAGCACTTAGCAACAGAGAGAGTGTGGGATGCAGCGACAGAAGCCGGAATGTGGAAACAAGTGACATCGAGGCGGCTGTTTGGGAAAGAAGAGCTTTTACTTTGTTTATAATTTCAGTAATTCTGAAGAACTTTGCAGTGTGGGAGGTCAGTGCAGTCTCTGACTCTGCATATATTCTTCTTTTTGTGCCTGTTTTTCGAACACCTGCGATAATTATTATCCAAGAGTGCTGGATGTATTAATTTCCTTTTGTATTTCCTGTTTCTCTCAAAACCTAGAGAAGTAAAATTAAGATATTTGTTTTGCTTCAATTTATCCTGTTAAAACACACTCATGTGACATGCACAATGAAGAGATGCACGTCAGGAAACAGCTGGATTGCAGAGCTTGATTCTCCACATACTAATATAGGTCTCTGCATACAGTGAAACAGCATTCTTATTTTGTAATAGGTCCAGTCTTTAAAATCGTAAGTGTTCTGGAGTGATACAAGCATTCACCATGATGATTTTTAGTGCTTTGCACTAGAACATACTGATCATGTACACTAATGATGGATGTTAAGTAACTAGTAAAGAGAAGATGGCTGAGGTGCTGGTCAGGATAAACAGAGTTGAGATAAACAAAAAAATGTTTCCAACATCAGAGTGAATTTTAGAAGGGAATTCAGAAATCAGTGTGTTTCTAAGCTCCGCAGGTCCCACTGAGGTAGAAATGATCAGCAGAACTGGAATTTTACTCAGCAATTGCTGGAAACTGTTTTAGTGAATGCATATGCATCTGCAAACGCAAAAATCTCCCTTCCTCTGAATAGTTATTGAGCCCTGTAAACGGAGGGGCTGCACAGCTCTGCAGTTGAAACAAAGGCCATAGGCTACACAGGATGCTTAAGGAATTCGGAAACCTTATCATAAATGTTACATTTTGTATTTAACAAGGGTTGAATTAGCCATTAGCATGTATTTTCTTTTTCCTCTCTGTAGATCTCTCTTGTGGTTTGCATTATTCAGTAATCTAATTGTGTCCACTTTTCAGGTATTCTCTATTGAAAGTAATAGTCAAAGGAATGATAGAGATGTACTAAATTATTATAATAATAGAGGTGGTGCAGAAGTGCACAGAACAGAAAAAAAAAGATGAATAAATTCATGTATAATAATGATGCCCAAGAAACTATTAGTATTGAAATGTAACAAATTTATCTACTCATTGAATAAGTACAGTGTAGAATAGTTTCAGGCTACTGTTGATATTCTTTAACCCCACATGTGACCTGTCATTGGGTAACCGGCCTTTTAAAGGGAATTGGATTCAGCCTAACTAGTGATCAACTGTTTACTTCCAAAATGCTGCAGTAATTTCAGTTAATAAAATGTAGTAATCACCTTAAACTAAATGGCAAAATTAAAAAAGAAAAAAAAAAGTAAAATGAAATTAAATTAAAATAGGACACAAAATGAAGTCACCAGACCAAAGCTGGATAACAAATGTATTACCAGGAAAATTAATAAAGTATAGCGACATCCCTAGACTGTAAGAGATGTGTAGTACAGACAAGGCATTATCAAATCATTCGGGCTACAACAAGGTGAACCTGAAAAGTTGTCCCATGAGACTTATGAACAGCAATCTCTTCAAGCCTTCCCAAACACACTGGGACCTCACTAATGAAGAGAAGATCATCTTGGCCTGAACCTCCCCAGCTCCCTTTGCTTAGGAACAGCCCTGAAGAAACACCATCTATACCCCCAGGGCAAAACACCTTCCTTGAGGAAGTTTCCCACATGTCCCTGTCTGCAAACTTCTCAGAGACTAAGCGCCAGACTGTCTCTCTACATTTTAATGTATCTCTTCCATATTAATAGCTCCAGAGCTCCAGAGAGGAAACATCACCTGTTGAAGAGGTTTAAAGACCTGAAATTCCAGCACCATGGCTAAAACATGTGCCTTGACCTACTCCCACTTCATGTTTTTCTTCTTACCTTCTGCTTCTATTGCTCTCAGCTACTGCCTTTCTCTTCTCCTAAGGAAGACCATTATCTCATTATCTCAGATCTCTGCTGTACCTAGCATATATAATTGTCACCATCAACCCTAATTCTCTGACTCAGAAAATATAAGTCAGAGGCTTGAGGGAGCTCCACCTGCTCTGTGGAGATCTGCCTGACCCCCTCACCTTCCCATTCAGCACTGCCACTCTCTGCCTTCTACTCCAACTGCTTCTCCAAAAAACATCTTAGATAATGGAAACTGTAGGAGCAGTACCATTAGCCCCCACCTTTGCCTCTGCTGAAAATCTCAATTTTTATTTTTAAATGGTGCAAAAGCTTTTCCAAAAACAAACACCCCCCCCTAAAAAAAACCCAAAAACCCCCCCACCCCATACTGATACCATATTCTTTCTAATAACAAATTAAGGCCTTTTTCCCTAGAAAATGAGCCTGGAAGCCCCCTTTTAATGTGTGAAGGCAGCCAGCTATCACTATCATGCAGGCAACTGGTTCTAGACACTAGGTATGGTTGCTGTTATCAGAGGGAAGTTGGCCTGATTTTGGATGTGAGAAACTGAGGCCTAGGATCTGCCACACCTAGCTTAATCTTGTTCCTTGCCCAAAAACACAAACCGCAACAAACATATATATGAAAGTGTCTCTTTTAGGAAGAATTGTGAAGATATTATTTTTCATTTTTCATTTTTTTCCCTGTTCTGGCCAGACTGTCTCTCGCTATTCTCCTGAGCAGCCTCTGGGGCTGTAATTGAGGGACCTACTTCCATCAGTGTTCGAGGCATGATTTCTTTTCTCCTAGGAGAAGACTCTCCTCCTGATTAAACATCATAGGCACTTAGGGCACTGCAGCCCATTTTCCTGTCCCTTCCACTGCCGTTCCTTGTGACTTCTGTCTTTGCCTCCTTGCCCAGTGCTTACTGTGGATTCCCATATTCTGTCTGGGCTCCCTCCTCTTCTCCCCCCAAAAAAGAATACCACTCGCATGCTCTTTTCCATCCTGTACAACTACAACAGAAGTTGTACTATCATCTACTACAGTTCCTTCTCCCTGTGTGCCAGATGCCACATCTTACAGCCCTTGAGCTTTCCAAGGCAAATCACAGTCTTTTACTGCATCCCAGTAGCAACAGTCTCTTTGCAACAGTCTCTTCTATCTTGTCATCTCCATACCTTTATGTTCCCAGATCCTTCACTTTGTGCACCTGTGGTACAATGAATACTGGCCATTAAATGTGCACCCACACTATGCAAAGTAGCACCCTATCAGAAATACACAACATGATCCCAGATACACTGACTTCAGAGACAGACTGTTCTGGTACGTCCTTCTGCTGTAACTACATTGTTTTGGTATTTCCACACAGCACAGTGCTATGCCAAGTGGCTAAGCCTGTTTAGAGCTGGCTCAGATGCTGTGTCTGACGTCAGATCAGGACTGGTGACAGTGTCTTCTGACCTCTCACTGAAATTGGGATTTGGCATTATGGCACCTGTCAGTTCATTTCCTCTTCCTCTTCCCTGAAAACACCCCGATATTCGTTCTCCCTGAACTATCAGCCTGTTATGAACTATAAATTATATAGGTGCTGAGAAGTCAGAGAGGAGAATCATGTTCTTGTTGTGGGTTCTCTAGAAGAACCATACAATCCACAGTATGGCTCTCTATTCTCTCAGTCCTTGAAAATGGTTGTAGTAAAACAGTATGGACAGAGCCATCATACTGAATCTTCCAAAGGGAGTTCAGCCTTACTCCAGTCTGTGAATGATCTGCTGCCTACCAACAGGGCTGTGCAGACAAGTGGTCTCTGTGTTACGGACAGTATTTACATGTAGGTGGCCTGTGAAGAGTAGCCTTGAAAAATGGAGGCTTCTAGGAAAGTACATGATGCATAAAGTTTGTTATTTTAAGGAAATAAACCAAGTATCTAAAGAAAAGAACATTGTAATTCCAGAGCTGGAGAACACTTTTTGTATGCAGAGCTTAATGTTGTGGTCCTTTTTTCTTAGCTAAATTACGGGACAAACTACAAACCAGGGGCATAGGCCCTATTTGTAAACTTTAACCTTGAAACAGATACGATACCGCATACAATGCGCAGGCATGTTTTGTTATGTATGTGTAATTACTGCAGTCTTGTCAGCGATGTTAATGACGCTGAGGAGATACTGGAAATCTTCTCTTTAGCTTTTTAAGATGTAGTTCTGTAACAAGTAAAAAATGTTTAACTTGTGGCATACAGTTTGTAAGCAATTTCTCTCTCCTCTCTCTGCAAAGTGTAGATAGCAGTGGTCTCTTAAGCGGCTTTTCCTTCAAGTGTAGGTATTTTAAAAAGCAACTCTCCTGAAATAGCATAATTGTTTTTTCATGTTGCTTCAAACCATTTTGTTTCCTAATTAGCAAAGTAGGTTATGGCTATATTAACAAGGAAAGCAGTGCAATCGGAGCAGATCTGTACTGGGAAACAATTAGTCCTAGGGACCAAATGTTCACATAATGCACATTTTGGGGGTTTTACTTTGAACTCGTTCTAGTCTGTTCCTAGAGACAGAATCTCCAGTACCAGCTGGAGGATGTCAGGTGTGCTCGGGGAGCGCACATTTCAGCTGAGTTCCATCCAGGAGTTCAATCCATGTGCTCAACATCACTCCGTAACATGAAACAAGTGCAGGAGCTGGGGACGCTTCAAAAGTGCACTCTTGATCCAAACCAAATTGCTATGTAGATGCACCCATAATCTCAGAACTCCAAATTACCTTGGGGCTTTTTTATTCATGTCTGATACCTAGTGATTATGTTTCTGATGACTAAATTATATTTAAGTTACCTTTGTGCTAACTCAGATGGATGTATAATGCTTTATTTCAGTGAAGTTGTGTCTATCTTCTCTAAGGAATCATTCCATCAGTCTTACAATGGCATTATACAGGTACCACATAGCAAAATTTGCTCCTTTAAGCATAATCTATTAGGCAACTCTATTGCTAACAATTCAGAAGAAGGAATAAAATCTAGCTCAGTTACCTTGGTTCTACAAAGATAAATACCATGCTTTTGTCTCTAAATGTAATAGATATGCCAGAGTATACAAAGTAGCTCCACTGAGTAAAAAATAGCCATTTTAATATATCCATACCTGATAGATGAAGAGCCATATGTCCACTTGAAAGCATTTTAGAAAAATTTTCAAAACTTGCTACCAAAGTTTCATCTACATGCATATGGCCAAGGTCTACATGCTTTTTATTATTGCATCAATTAAACATGGTAAAGTGCTGATAGCAATTGCTATTTTTCCTGAAGTGCCATCATGTAGAGAAAAGACAATAGTTTGATCTTTCTAATTTGAAATTCTGGGGGAGAAAAGGGTAAACATTACACCTTTATATAGAGCATCTCTTGGATGAAAATTAAACATGTAAAGACCAGACTGATAGTATGTTGACCAGAAATGTATTTAGTTGTATACATAATGTATATAATTGTTTTTTGTGTTCTATAAAATGGCAATACAAATTGCTATGCTAAAGGAATGGATGGTACTATTGATATATTTGTAGGGGCTAATTGCATGGGTTCAGAGTAATCTTTTGAGAATGGAAAGTAAAAGTGTCTTGTTCATTAGAAAATAGATACTGTAGGAGTTGTCAGCTTGGCTGTTTCTTACTTTAACAGAATGATGAAACTGCAAGAATTAAGACTTATTGCCTTTTTTCTCTAAAAGCCTATAACAGGGATATTGAAAACAGACCTGAAAATTGTCATGTGTAAGCTCTCAAATTAATAAGATGATTGAAGGATTCTTCACATAACTTTCCGAAAATTACGTCACTGTTTCTTTAATAGGGATTCCCAAGGCACTGTATATATTACAGATTATTTGCCAATACTGTTTTATTTGTTTTTTCTTTGTTACATTTCGATGCTAGATGAAAGTTTACATTAAGGCACATAAGCTAATCTTTACTGAATTACAAATAACCAAGACCTTTATTCTGTTATTGTTTTGGTATTTTATATAGGTGCGTATCTTTCACTGCTTCCCTTTCTCTGCATTCCTTTTTGTTCACCTCAAAAGAGAAAGCTCTCAGCCTGAAGTTTCACATGAGTCCAGCTCAGTCCTGGAATACTATTCCATCCAAGTTCTCACTGCATCAGAGAGAAGTTTAAATGTACTTCACTTAGTCTGCCTATGAAGAGAGGTATGTTTACAATTTTGTGGAGGGTCCTTCAGTGTGAGGAACAAAGATTAAATTATCTTATTCTGATTGATAAAGCCATGTTTCCAAGTTAATCTATTGACATTTTGTATCATTTTAGTAAAAGTATTATGAAATTCTAAAGTATTTTTAAAGTAGACTAAATGTTGTTAAATATAAGCCCTAGCCAAAACTTCTAGTAAAAAGACAATCTGAATAAAATCAAACCAGAAAAAATCCTAGGCATGAAAGAGAAATCGTAATAAAAATGCATAGCAAACAAGGGTGGCCAAAAAAAAAAAGAAGAGAGAGAGATACAAAAGTATCAGCCATTTCAAATTTATTGCAGTCAAAGCTAGAAATCACTTGCCACACTGATTATGAGAGGTGGGACCAAACACCAGGAAAAGTAATTTTTTTTGTTTAATAAAGGCACTCCACTCCCATTAAACATTTGCATACTATTCCTTTTGAAACTAATACTAAAAATAATGGTCTGCCTTGTGAAGTGTTAAGGAAAAAAAGGCTAAAGGAAGGCTTCCTCCAATCATATTAGCTCTAACAGATCTGCTTCTGCTCTCAGCTTAATTTCTAAAGGCTTACGTATCAGTGGCAATCAGTGGTTTACCACCAAAAGAAGTCAGAATCTCTGCGGGAAACACCTGCACTGTGACCCATTCTTGTTAGCAGCTGGTTCCAAGTCTGGGATTTTAATCTTCCTTCTCGCAACTATTTACTCTTCTTTAGCGTCATTATACTTTTTGATATTGTAGCTTTTCCTACAGCCCTACTAGGGATTTAATGATCCAGTATTTGCATTTCTGTAGACATACTGATAAACATATAATCCTGTTTCTGGACAGTTTTTATTTCATAAAATATAATCAGGCAACAGCACTAATTGCTCTAAAAAGAAATTATTCTGATTTTTACTTAAACTGAAATAAAGCCCATATGTCCATGATCCACTATTCTAGAAACTAGACAAATAACTTTCCCACACGTATGTAGAATGCAAACCAATTACTTGTTCTTAAATATTAATTTTCTAAAATTCTAAAGTACTGAGATAAAAGCTCATAATGACATAATTGCATATATCTTTATTAGAAATAATATATACCAATATAATAATATATACAAAAAGCTCAGAGGTTATTTGCTTACTAGAAAGAAAAACCTAGAAAATATATAGAACTAAAAAAGTATTGTTGAAAAATATGAGATACTCAAATAAGTACATGAAGACAAAGATATTTTTTTCTACTTCCTTGTATAAGGTAACCAAAAAATTACTCTTCCAAACTGCATTATTTTCTACTGCTAACTTCCAAGCTGCTAAATCTCCTAGTCCAAGGTCAGGCTATTGCCCAAAACAATTTCTGTCAGCTGCTTGAACAAATCTCAATCAGCAGATACTTTGACTTTGGAGTGAAATATTCTGGCAAGTGAGTAAGAAACTAATAAGAATGGAAAATGGAAACAGTGATGCCAAAAAGTTTCGAAATTCATACTGTAATGCAATCAGAAATGGCCTGAACAGAAATGCATTGATCTAAAAATATTGGAGGTCATCACCAGGTTATTTTAGGTCTCCCTTTGTTTGTTGCCAGTGGTTAATTCCTAGAAGAGTCTATTTTGATCCTGTGAGTACTCCCAGACCAAAGGCACAACAGAGAAAGTGTCATGATAAGGATGCATTTGGCTACGCAGGAGTTTATATATACAAACAGCAGTGTTATGTCCCCAAGATGATTTCTCTCTATAGCATTGGTAGCAGCTCAGCTCAGGATTACAATAGCAAATGTGCATCAGGAGAATATGAATAAAAATGCACTGTCATATTTGGCTTCAAGAGAGATTTGGGAAGGGTTTCATAACAAATTTATTTCTTGGAGTAGGCTATGCTTCCTCTCATTTAAAGTTTGTCTTGAGAATCTTTGTGAAAGTAAGAAAATGCATGATGGTTTTAAACAAAACATGTCACTGCTTTTTTTCCAAAATCAAATCTTAACTACTAGATGCCTAGCAATCAGCTTAAGCTGAATGCAGCTAAAATTGAATTCATTTCCGTGCTCCATCTCTGCTACTTCTTTCTCACATTCCATAGAAAATATAACCATCTTGCCTGTCTCTGCTCAATAAATTGGATGTTGTCTTTAGCACAGGATTCTCTCTAGGATTCGTTTCTAAGATGCAGCTTTCATGCACATCACTAAAAATCTTGTTCAGACTTTCATCTTTTCATGATTGGAAGGGATTTAGAGGCCTTTTGCACAAGACTTCTTTATTATCACTCTAAAACTAGCCTTAGGCATAGTTTCTTCATTAGAAGAACACCTACAGCTTCCTGAGATTTGAGACAAGATTTTTGAGTGAAACAAGAAGTTTACCTCCATGGTCTGTCTAGTGAACCAAAATTAGTACACCCTCAGAAGAAGTATTTGCGGGAATATTTGGAAGTCTTTCCAAAACTGATGACTTGAGTAGAATGTACTTGTAAACTGGAATAAAGCGTATCTTAATCAAATAAAGAAAATAACAGGAATTTTAGGCAAACTATCTCACTGAAGCAATAGTTCTATCTTTTAGAAAGTCACTAATGGACTTTGATGTGTCCAGTTGTTACCTTAGGTACTTAAGTCCATAAAGCAGATCTCAGAATCTGTTGTGTTTCAACTTAAACTTCCTAAAAACTCAGGCAGCTATATAAAAAACCTTCTGCATCTCCCTCCCCAAAGACTGGTTAACCCACTCAGTACATAACAATACAGCCTGAGTGGGTGAGACAAATATCACAGATTGTTCACACAAATATTACACATTCCTACACTTTCTTTGAGGAAAAAAAAAATAAAATCAACCGAACAAGATCACTTCTCCCGTAGAACACTTTTTCTGCAAATCAACTGAAAATCATCTATATGCTGAAGAACATTTCCCTAATGATAAAGAGACACTGAGAAAACCTTTTTGTGAGCATTCACACTCACATTAAAAAAAATACTACTTCAATATTATAACCTTGAAAGCTTACACTTTGTCTTTAGAATTTGGCACTGAAACCTTTCATATGATACAACCAAAACAGAGTGACAACTGTCACCCCAAACTCGAACACAGCTCTGTAAGAACCTGGCAGTTGCAGTTCTCAGTCCTTGCAGTTCTTTTTTGTGTTGATCACTCTTTTCCCTTCCTTTTACTACACTGACGCACTAGATTAGAAACGAAGCCAAGAACCATTTTCAAGTAAAAACTTGGCATTTTCCTTCTCTTAGCATTCACTTGCATTAAAACTGTCCCAGATCTGCTTTCAGTGTATCTTAAAAAAAACATGAATTGCTTGTCAAAAGAGTCATGAGGTTCAGCTACTCTGTTAATGTACGTTCCAGAGTTCAGAGACCATTCCATTGTTTGACAAATTTTGTATACTGCTCAGAGACAGGAACAGCACTGGAATACTTTACAAATATGTGTCACCATCTCAGTAAAGGACTCGATCTGTTGCTTTGTTTGAAAAGCAGTGCTATCCTTCCTCTTTAGGTGGCTCCGGCTCTGTAGGTGCTGGTTTTTATAATGCTGCTATCTGTAGACAGTGTATCTCTCACCTCCTTACTAACTGTTCCATTGAAAGGGAGCAGGTAGCCCTTAGATAATGTTAGGAATCCATGAATTCTGTTTGAATGTAAAGGCAGATTTAAGTAAGGCATCTAAGTCTAAAGACACTATCAGTCAGCCACAAGCAGCTCTACCAAACAGCCCTAAAACACTCAGGGCAGAAGGATGGGAAGGAAATGATGACTGCATAATCCCTCATAGCTGCCCGTAAAAGCTCTGTATTCCCACATCAGTCTCATCAGTTGTAGGTACAGACAAGTGCCACAGATTTCCATAGCAATAAACTTGCACATCTGCTGCACCTAACTGCTTCCCATAGTTAGTTATTTGAAAGATACATTGACTCCAGCAAGTGGTTTGCCTCTTGTAAGCTTACTACAGGCTCTTCCTTTTTGTTCTCGCATTGGACAACTTCCATCACATTTATAAAGTATACTCCTAGCATTCAGCAACTTAGTTTACCTCTTCCAGCTATGTGATGCCTTTTTAAGGACCTTTGTCAGGCAGCTTAGCGCTATTCTTTTGCATCATATCTGATTCCCCTATACCATGTGAATAGCAAATGCTGTACTGTCATACAAGACATTTTGTTTCTATTGGTCCTTGACCACGTTTTCCTGCCTAACTCACAAACTGAATTTCTCCATAGGAATCAGCACATACCTGCCACTGCTTCTTTCTCTAGAGTTACTTCTGTTTTTTAAATCCAAGAGTGCACTCCCACTGGAAGGGGAAGAACCGGATTCTCACTGGCACTTGCGACCAGGCAGGCATACCACAACTAGAGTAAATGCACATCCCACTTGTGAATATGCTAGTCCATAAATATGTTAAACATTATTTTAATGTCCATGTCTTCATTAGCCTATCAGCCTGAAAATGCTAAGTTATGGCCCAGAATCACCTCAACTCAGACTTTTTTTTCTAAAAGCATCAAGGAAGAGATGACATAAATTTAGCTCTTTCATCTCTGGGGACTGTCAAGTTAGCGTGCAGAAGTCTGGTAACACAACACCCATGACTGCCTCTTGTCTGAATATCAAGCGGCAGAATCTATAGGCAAAATATACCAAAATTCAGGTGTACATTTGCTACAAGCATCCTAGAAAGGGATCTGAACATGCATCTCAGAACTACTCACAGGAAATAAACTTTGATTGAAGGACTATATAGGGCTTAGCAGACGTTACCTCAGACGCTGAGCCCTGATATCACTGGACACTCTTCCTGCCCAAGTCTGCTGTGATCACACAGTGTTTCCTCCCCTTTGTTGGCTCTTAGTAACTCCACTGCTGTTCACACAAGTGGAACTGACACATGAGAAGTAAGCAGGCAGCTTGATGAGTTAGCAGCAAAGTTTTTCCCCTTTCTAACGCAAACATACTCTTGGCCTTATAGCCATGAGAACAGACACTTCCTATATGAGTTTTCAGTAAGTTAACTCTTTGTGGGTCCTCCTGTTTCTGAGGCAGCTTCCTCATGTCTGACCTGGCAATATTAAATCACAGGTTGCTATGAGTGCTCTGCTTGGGCCAATGTATTTACCTAAATTCCATTTCTTGGGATCCTGTCTGTGCCAACTCTCCTATGAGACCATTGCCTCCCCTAGTTTATCACTAATTTTACCGTAATCCAGATTACTATCTAAATGGTCACCTACCAATGATGAATAAATCATTAGTCTTCCAATCAACAAATCACATTTTTCTAGAGTGTAGGGACATAGGTAATCAAACAAATCACTATAAACTTTCCAATTTGTACAGGCACTGATATGTATACTCCATTTTTTGAGGAAATTCTCCCACCATAGTTGCAATTTCAATAGCCGTCACTCCCTTAGTGTTTTGTATACACAAAGCTTTTCTCTGCAAACATCAGATTATGTACACTGTAGATTTCTGAAGGATCTATAATCTTTATGAAGTTAAAAAGTTCCATTCGTTTAACTGTAAGCCTTTTTGACTTTTGTACCCATTAAATGTTCAACACATTTAATCTTAGATGAAGACTATCTGAAGTAAATGTGAGTCTTCTCCAGAACAGTAAAATAGGAATCAATATTGTAAGCATCCAAAATTGAAATAACATACATGCCATCATGCTTGCTGCAGTGTAGCTCCTTGCTATGGTTCTCCACAGCCTTCCACACCCGGTGCTGAGAGGGTCACAACTGCTCTCCTTACACTAAACCTCACCTAGCAGGGAGTGTATACTTGGACTCTGTTGAGCTCTGACCCAGGAATTTTAGACTGAACACTCTTCATGAGCTAGCCATGGTTAACTTCCCAGTGCTTAAAGCTTTATCTTTACATAGTTCTGTAATCTTCCCCTTCGGGAAATGGTTATACTTCCTTTCTCTTGTTTTTTTCTTTGACTCAGTTTGTTTATGTGGCTGAAACACTAATTCAAACTGCTAATGTTACATGCAGTCCACCATCTGCTAGCCAGATATTAGACATATGCAAAGTTTTACTCAGCGGTGTCGTTTCCAGTCTCTCAGGTTCCCCTTGAGGCTTCTAGGCACTGTTGCTCTGTTCAGGGCACAGCTCTTCGTCACCCCAGGGATGTGAAGATCAGCCCTTTAGGATACAGCACCACCTAGTGAAGCGAACTATCTCACGTCTTCAGAGGGACTGGAAACGGATGTCCCCAGCAGGACTCACAGTGGCCCAAGCCACCTTTCACAAGAGGCCGGTGTTTATTAGTCATCTGGAATCCATCACAGGAAGCTCTTTGGTTAGTGCGGCAAAGCACAGACGAAATCTTCAAATGTAGCAGTAATTGCTCTCCAAGCCAAGTTCTCATATTTCAGTTGTCTTGTAAAATTTGTCTCTGTACCTAGTGATTTCTAAATCCCAGCATCAGCAACTCTGTGCCATGTCTTTTCATTGCAGGCTTTGTTTTCCACAGCCTCCGCAGAAACCTGAGGAACTTGCTCTTGCACTCAGCCATTTGCTCCCACCTAAATGCGTAGCCATTGTCACTGGAATTAACTCCATGCATATGAATTGCCTGTAATGATTCCTACTAACACCTTCCCCTAGTCACACAAGACATGTTGAAGATGGATCCACACAACACCCAGCAGGTAACAATACAAAGTCAGTGTGTAAAATGAGTCAGACACATTAGTCAGAAATGCATTTAAAATTTTGTATATTCCCCATAGTATCTAAATGATTCCCACATAATTTCTCTGTGCTGGCTAAATGCAGTATTTTCTGGCTCTCATCGTTCAGCACGCTGATGCTGCATCTATACGGTCGTTCAAAGGACAGTTCCTTTACTATCAATTATGAATTACTTAGATGCACTTTTCAGGTATGTCTTCGCTTTACCCCTCCCTCTTGGTCCTCTTCTATTCAACGTCAGGAAACCACCTCCATCCGGCCCTGGCTGCCTGGTTCATTGCTCACTCACCGCATTTCTAAGCTTTCACTTTCATTTTCCAGTTAAGCTGTCCCTTATGCTCATCACGGCAATGAACATGGCAATATAGTCGGTTTCCTTCAGATCCCTCCCAAACCCCTTTACCATGATGCCTATAAAGAGCTTGAAAGCACATAGGTTGCTATGGCCTCCTATAACATTGATAAATACTGCCTGGTTGTTTCCTAGTTTGCCATCTTTTTTAACAGATGTAACTGTTTAGAGGGTTAGCATGCGTTTTTTTTTATCTGTAGCCATGCAGTAGGCCTGCTCAGTGATACAATCAGCATGTGGTGAAAAACTGTCCCATGCTTCCTCCAGCAGCCCTCACAGGGCAGCCAGCCTCCACGCTGCAACGCCTTTTGTGAGCAACGGTCCGAGCTGCCGCCATGGCACACGGTGCCCGTGAAGCTTCTTCAACCGCCTGTTGGAAGCATGTAACCTCTGGGAGAAAAAAGGGCTCTTTCACCCGATGGGAGAGGTGCGAGGACTCGTGTCTGGTTCCCCTCCGGCTGTGCGAGACCCCTCACTCACCCCCCAGGGGGCTACAACCCGACCCCCGATGCGAAGAGCCCCTCCCCTGGGGATGAAGGCTGGTTTCATCCCCCCACCGCCCCTCCTGCAATCGGGAGGTTCAGCCGGCCGCAGCTGGGCCCCAGGGACCTTCGTGGCCGCCTCTGAACGGCCCGCGGGGCCGTTGCCCGAGGCCGTTGCCTGGCGACGCCGGCGCGGGGCGCGACGCCGCGGCCGGGTCGGAGCATGGCGGAGACCGCCGGGTCGCGGCTCTGCGCCTCGGTCCCCCAGCCCCTGCCGGCCTCTTTCTTCGGGGCCGTGGCGCCGGGCAACCCAGTGGTAGAGAGCTTCGAGGCCGAGCTGCGAGACGTCCTGGGCTTCCTGCGGCGGTTGGGAGGCGCAGGGGAGGCCAAGCCGCAACAGCACGACCTGCACCGCCGCGGGTAGGGGCTGCGCCGCCGCCTCCTTGTCGTCCCCGCGTCGCCACCAGCTCCGGGAGCCGCTTGCCGTCCCCGTCTACCCTTGCCTCAACCCCCGCCTCGTCCCCTTCCAGCCCCTTCCCCTCGGCCGCCTCACGGCGCTTTCCGCGCCGCCTCCCCGCGGCTTTTTTTTTTCCCTTCCCGGCCCGCCGGCCACCGCCGCGGCGGCCTCCTGGCCCCACTTTCCCGGCTCCCTGCTAACATCGCATGGCACAGGCTGTGCAGCCCCTTCCCTCCCTCTCCCCCTGGCCTGAGAGGTAGCCAGGAGGTTGGTCTGGGTCAGCATCTCCAGCAGTGTGCCAAAACACCGGCAATCCCTTTTCCTTTTTTTTCTTTTTTTTTTTTTTTTTAATTAAAACTTCTCCAAAATCTGAACACTTTAGTGTTGTTTTTTTTTTTCCAGTGCTTCATAGAAGTCCTTGCTTTAGGGGAAAAGCACAAGGTGTTGTGGAAGTTGGCAGCACCAGTGTTGGCTGTATCAGAGCTGCCTGAGCTTTCTGCTAGGAAAATCCCTTCGCAGTGCGGGAGCAACTGGCAGCCCACCAGCCTGTGCTGCTGCGGGCGAGGGTGAATGCGTGTGGGCACGTACATGCCTCTAAAAGATGCGCTCGCAGTAGGGCTACATGAGGATAACACTACACAGCTCTTTTTGTGCATATGTCTGTGTCTACAGTGGTATATTTTTATACGCATAGATGCAAGCAGGCCATATGGCAAGTATAATTGTGCGTATTTGTTTGCTCACATACATGCATATCTGCGGGTATGCATAAATCTAGATTTTGTAATGCAGTTATGATTCATAGTGCATGCATATGTCTTTTATAGACTGTGCATTTCTCATGTAGCTCTCCCTGCTGCATTTAGGTGTGTTATGAGATAAAAGTTCAACTGCTTCTTTTAAAGTAAATGGTTGATTTTCTATCATTATTATCTGAGCAGTGTTCTGTTCTAAATGTACGTCTATCTTTAACAAAAAAAAAAAAAATTTCCCAGGTTATCAAAACCATTCAAAAACAGCACAGCAGTTAGGTTACAGGGTGGTTAGCTTATCACTTACCTGCAGCTTCTACCCTTATGTATTTCACTCGGTACTTTCCTAGATGTAGTCTACAAATGACCCTTCTCTAAAGGACTTGTATGCATTTTCAGTACATACTCAGATCCTGCAGCCTGGCATTTGTCTGCACTGGAGATCTTTCCAATTCCAAGCCATCTGGATTTCTGATTTGTTTATGTGGCATGTTCATCCTCGGGTCTAGGCCTAGATCTATCATGCAGGTATCAGTCTCCAGGCTTTTGCCTCTAGTGTTTTGAATCTCAGTAAGTTGGCTTTTTGTATTGCTTCAGCAGCTGATTTTAGTGTTCTGCTATTTTTAAGCCTTTCATTTATGGCTTCAGACTTTTTTTTTTTGCCTTAACTGATCTGTGTTCTTACTTTGAAAGGTATCCCCTCTTCCTTGGAGGAAGGAATGGCACTCAGCTGCTTCAGACACCACCAAAATTGCTGATAATGAACACATGCTGTATCTTCTACACATTCATTGTATCTTCTCTTTGGGAGTTGGGCATGCTGAATCTGATCTGTTTGCACATGGCATGCTAAGTTACCAGTTTTTATGAATAGTGTCTCCAAGCCTTTCTTTACCCTCTGGGATATTTTGACCTCAATAGGCTCCATCTTTTTCAAACTGGTATTTTGTAGATGTGACCCATACGCACATAAAACTCAGTCAGCATGAGAGCATTTTCTCATCCAAAGAATTCTGCAGCATTCATCACGGAGATGAGAACTAATGCTACCTGGTTCTTGATCCCAGAAGTCACTGATAGAGATGATCCATACCAAAACTCCAGGGCACTGAGGACGTTGGGTAACATGAAGCTCCCAGTAGCTCTGCATCCTCCAGCATTCTTCATATGTAATAGGGGCAGTACAGAGGTAGAAGACTGGAATTTTGATTGTTGGCAGCTAGCAAAGTCATGGCTATTTATTTGTGATTATGAAATTTCAGGGTTCTTGCTCTCTTGCCTCTCATTGTTTGATAACTCAAAATTGGAGTGTGTGCTGGTTGCAGAACCAGCCTTAGTCTAGTTGTTCCTAAGAATTTCTGAAGGTAATGGCTATTACAGATGCTTTCCTAAGTGCACTGAAGACTTCTTGCTGTGTCATTTTTCAAGCTACTTTTCCTGGCATGGGTTGAGATCAAAGTGTTCTTGTTATTAGAGGAGCAAGAAAACCAGCTTTCACATGGCAAGTGTGTCAGCTTCATTCCTCCAATGCTGTCAGCCTTTAGTGCTGATAAGTCAACAGTTAAGGCTGTAATTTAGGCACTTAGAATGTTCTAATGTAAGAAACAAAAATTACTGAGGACCTGCCCTGTACTGGAATCATGAATGTTTTCAGTTAGAAGAAGCAGCAATCAAAAGTATTTTTCCCTCAAATAAATCAGAAGTTGTTTTACCCTATTTCTCTTGGCAATGGGGCCATAAAAGGTTTACCTTGAACTGTTGATTTTATCTGATGTTTTATTTAATAAGACATCCTTTGATCAATGTCAGAGAATCCTTTGCTACCTGTAGTGAAGACTTTTGGCCCAGAAGTATAGCCATGTGGGCCTTATCCTGTGCACACTATTATGGGTTGACCTTAGGGAAAATTTTTTCATTATTCATAGAGTAGTTGGAAATGAAGAAACTTCACCTCTGAGCTCCGACAGCCCAGTATTTTTTCAAGAATTCACTTGCTTAACTTGTTATTCTGGTGTCCTACAGCCTGTTTAAAGGAAAGGCTGATGAGCTGTTAGGGAAGTGTCTCACTCCTTTGTCTGTGTCAAAGAAACATGCCTGTATCATGAGCTCACTTGTACTTAGTCATGGCATTGCAGCAGATAGAGTTTACCTTAATCTTCCCATTGAGGTTGAAAGTCTAGTCAGATTTGTCACTACTTTGCTAAACTAGTTTATTACAGATTAGTTACTCATTTATTACATCTAAGAATCTCATATGTTAATATGAATATTCAAAACAAAAAACGATGACCTTCACTAGGGACTTACCAGCTGATCAGTCTTAAAGAAATTTGCCTCACCTTCCACAGCTGTATCCACAGTCATTCTTACTATCAATTACTTTACAGACTTACAACCTGATGAATACCTTTCCCCCTCCTTCTTTTTCCCTCCCCCCCAATAGTATCCATCAAGCCTCTTGTACTCTGAAAGCCTTTTCCTAAGCTTCTTCCCTTGATAGTCTGAGGTAACTCTGCTCAGATGCCTGACAGATTCCTTCGCTTTGGAGCCTCTTTGCAGATTTATCCCTATTAACTGGAGTGGTATATTTATTTCAGTACAAGAAGTCTGTAGCCACCCAGACTGTAAATTGCTTATAGATGGACCAGGAGGGACTCATTCCCCATTTAGGAGGTGCTTTTCATTAGACTGGGCTATGGTTTCCTTTAAAAACATAATGCCTTAGAACATTTTATTCATATTGTTGCTTTTGGCCTAGTTTGTGCTGTTACTGCATTTTTCCTTTAGGATACACCTCTAGAATGTCCTACTTATTTCTTTGCTTTCAAGAACTGAGAATTGTGCTGAGATGACAGTTCTAAAAAAAAAAAAGATTATGATTGTTGTCATTCTTTGGTATAAAGATCATTTTGACAGGTTTCTCATACAGCCATCTGTTTCACCTTGATATGTGAAGGTGGCTCGCAGCTTTCCGTGTGGAAAAAAATGGTGTTACTTTGTGCTTTTTTTATTGGGAATCTTCTTATAAGCTGCAATGAAGAGCTAGCTGTCTGGGAGACTGTGAGAATGGATTCCAAGTTCCTGAATGTCAGAAAACAGCTTAAGAAAGTGTCTTGCATTTTAGTCCAACATCAGTGTCTTAAGAGATTGAAAAGTTCCAGCTACCTTACGCCAGTTAGCACAAGGTTTACATGTGAGAATTCAGCTAGAAGGTTATTTTCAAACATTATTTCATCTCTCATCAGTTGTTTTCCTTCCTCAGAAATTGATACCTATGAATAATTTAGCTGTTGCGGTTTCACAAGGCATTCTTTGCTGAGGTTTCTGCACAAATGATTTGTTAAGAGAAGAAATGTAAGAGATGCCTGGCACTGTGAACGCTGTGCCATTTGGTAACTGGATTCTTTTCTCAACAATCCCTGTCCTTATTATTAGTTTGTCTGAGAAATTATTGTTTTCCAATTTGAACATAGCTTTCTTAAAGAAGTCTAGGGTGGGAAAGTTGTACATGTGAAGGCATTAACCCATCAAACAGCGATCAGTAGGGACTCTAATACTGGCATGATGTAGGCAGTTCCTCTGTAGAGGAGGCAAACTGCTTAGAGGCAGTTACTGTTTCTGGGAGGCTTGCTGGTTCAGCCAAATAAGTGATTTGTTTCACAAAGTCATCCTTGATTGACAACTATGGCTAGAATAACAAGCAGAGGCGACGGAAGAGCATTGCAACTATTGCCTTAAAATCCTTTCTATTTTAACAAATGTGTCATTTGCTTCTCCGTGAATCCCGTCCTTTATGATTTACAATTCCTGAGCATTTCACACCAAGTGCAGTTCATCCTAGAGGCTTTCAAATGACTTTCTTTTGTGATTCGTGGTGTAGCTCTATACTCCATAAGCCCTATAGCTCTGTATATTGTAGCTCTAAATACTCTATAGCTCTATGGTTTATTCCATGGCTACCAGTTCCTAAGTTTGCTCCTATCTGACATGCATTGTTATTTTGGGATCTTTTTTCCTGCTCTTAGCATTTCTAGTTTCCAGTCCACTTGTACTGGAACTGTAATCCATTGAGTTTCTTTAAAATATCGAATTGTTTCTTCAAACAGAACCTCTCAAATACTGGCTGAAAGGTGGGACAGATTTTCCACTTGTGACCATGTTTGAACAATGCAAAGGGATTAATACTAAGCTATTTAAATAAGAATTTACACAAGAGAAAATTCATCCTATTTTAAACGTGTGATAAAAACCCATGACAGAAATGAAACCCAGAAATGTCCTTGGCTGCTTGTTAAATCCCGTTTTAATGAGCACTTGCTTTGAAATACATAGAGGTTCAAATAGATTTGGAAGAAAGGGGGTTTCACAATTAGAAGTTTTCCTGATTTGTTTACTTGTTATGACAGGTCTACTGCCAGTTTAATCTGAAACCTTTTCTCCTGTATTTTTTTTTTAGAGCAAATACTTTGTTTAATATTTGGATCAAATATAAGCCTCGACTGCCAGAGTGGTATTACAATGAAAAACTTCTGAAAGTTGGTGATTCCCTCACTCAGATGAAAGTAAGTCATATGAAAACAGAAGAGGCTCAATCACAGTCTTTGTTTCATTATGTTTCTGTGCTACTTAAATTTTTAATCGTGTTTTACTGGAAGCTATTTAGAAAGTAGCAGAATCTTTTACAAAATAATTCCAATGAGAATTGGTGAGTTGTATCTCTTGCTTATTATTGCAAAATTGCCAGATTTTTTGATATATTTTCTATATATGTATTTCCTATGCACCTGTTGCCTTTTTAAACACCCCAAAATTTTTCTTCAATATTTGTTTGAAGTTTCAACACAGTGGAGTACAGCATCTGTGCCTGTAGACACTGCTTCAGTACAAATTGACAATGATGGAGCAGTGGTGGTTGGTTCCACTGAAAAGTCAACTTAATGCTCAGTTAACCAAAAGTGAATGTAAAGAATTGTCAGGAGGGGAACAGTGAATAAAAAAGAGTGCAATTGCGCATTATACAACTATATGTACAGATGTTGCTCCTGCATGTTGCATTCTGTGTGCACTTCTGGTTTCCTCAAAAAAGGTAAATAGCAACTACAAAAGATTCAGGAGATTGTTGAAGACTTTGAGAGTATTTGGGGGATGTTTCACTACATGATAACTCTATGTTTATACTTATACCTAGTCATCTGTTACTGGCTACTGTTGGAGATGGGATATTGGGCTAGTAACTAGGTTAATTTATTATAAAAGTTCAGTACTTGAAAAGTTGCTTGAGAGAATACACTTAAAGCTTGTAGAGAATTAGCATAATTTAGAGTAAGCTCCAAAGTAGATGCTATCTGCTAATGATCCATCAGTGGATTTTTCTACTTTTTGCCAGGAACCCTTTTTTAATTCTCTGCAGCATATGACACTATTACATTCCCTCTTGCCACCTAGAAAAGAAGAGGTCATAATTGGAAATGTATCAAGATAGTTTGAGGGGCCATCTTTTGGAGGAACACCTCCAGTGAAACTGTTCTTCCACTATTATATCTGTTGCTTATGGAATACAGCAAGGATAATTTGTATTTATGCTATTTAGGGAAAGCACATGTATGTGGCTACTAGGTAAGCTTTTCTGCAGAGCTGGGCAAAGGTACGAATACCATGCAGATACCAAGTCTTACATATCTTTCACTGCATTTGCCCTAAAGAATTCCACAGAAGTGTCCTGCCTCTTGAATAAAGAGCAGCAAGCTGAAGCTGAACTTCAGCAGTGCTCAACACTCACTGATAGGTTGAAGAAACCATATAGAGAAGTCTGTAGCTGTGAGGCCATTGTAATTGAAGGTATAGGCTCATGGTAGAGGTTTAGGAACACTCACAGAAAATCTTAAGGAAGCTTGAATAACTGCATTTGTTAATAGCCTCCTCATTGCCTAGCCAATTCCATTCAGTGTTTTTCCATGTTCATGTTTTCCTCAAGTTTTCATCACTTCTGGGCCCTAGGAATTGCTTGGAATATTGCATGAAGCTTTTAGTACTTGGGAACTGCTGCTCTCACAGTGCATTCAGTAAGAAGTTATTTCAAAGGCATCGAATCCTGCTCTGTGTACTTCACATTGGCGTCCCGTAGCACAGCTCAAATGTGGTGATTTGGTCCTTATGTTCATGGTGCTTAATGACCTAAAAATAATCTAGAATTCTGAGTAAAGACTTCTTGCAATTTCAATCCTCTGGTGTAATGTGGTTTTCTACAGTAAAGATAAAGTTAGCAATGTTGTTTTGCTGGTCAGCCTAAAACTTTGAAACGAGCTTTCTTTGGAACTTTTAAGGGCATTTCTTTGACTTTACAAATTTAATTTTCATTGTAGCCATTTTTTCCTCTGGAGAAAATAGAAGGAAAAAATACACGATGGATGTTAATTACAATTTTTTTGCCTTACTGGAAAGATAAATGTGGTGTAACCAAGCTCTGTGGTAGGTGGGATAGAGCCTATTCCATAAATATCCCTCTTGACTCCTAGTTGAAATTCTTGACTTCTGGTTGAAAAATTTAAATCCTAGTTGAAATTTAACCACCGTTATGTTACATAATACTTAATGATGCATAGTCTTTAAAATTAATTATTGAATATGATTAGCCAGTGGGTAAGCACCAACTTAACTTTCTGTCCTGCTATTTTTTTAGTGCTTTCTCACTTTGGATTCCTTTCTATTGTACATCTGCTATGTATCTTTTAGGACACACCCGAATTCATTATGTCATATATCTGGAAATTAGTTAGCCCATTAGTCATTATACTGATCAGTACTGACTCATTTTCCCCCCTCCCTCTCTGCCTGCATCTGCCTGTTATCTCTGGTCTTATACATATATTTTAAACTTTTTGGGAGAGAAATTACCTTTTTACTATATATTAGTAGCTAACTTAATGGGATTCTGATCCTTGACTTCAGATTCTGAGAGCTATCACAGCCGGAATCTGTGTATTAGATTACACAAATGACCAACTGCCCCGCGCTGTCCATGGAAAGTAAAAGTTTCTCTGTATGGCTGCTGCTTTCACACAGCAAAGAGGCCAACAGGGCCATGTGAGTTAGACTCCTCAGATGATTAAAAATTCAGGGTAAGCGTTACGGTGGTGGTAGGAATTTATATTGAAAAAAGTGAGTGCAAGGAAATAGTTTTCAGTTTACTGTGATTAAACATTAAAGGATCATTTTTACGAATACAAATCAGTTACTTTTCCCCCCCCCTGGAATTTATCATGACTAGTGTGTGTGCGTGCTAGAGTTAGTGAAGTTGGTAGAGAAACCTCTAAATAATCTTTGCTGCGGGAAGTGGCGGAGTGATTCAGTAAATGGCACTTCCACATCTGAGTCCGAGCTGAACAATAGCAGTTCAACATGCTGCTGGGGAGCTGTATTCTGAATGAGACATAAAGCTCAACATCCTGTTTGGTAACAGTTCTTAAAGACCCAGTGGCGATTTCTGGTCTATTCATGCTGACTTCTTGGCCATACGTAAATTCTGGTTGTCACTGGTTTCATTCTTTTTTAGTGCATCTTCGTCGTCTTCTCTTCCTCTCTGCTTTTATCGAAAAAGGGCTTTGACATCAGGGAAACAGGGGAAAGGGAAGTGATGATGTCTCTATGTTGTTTATAAAGTTCTACATTATGAAGTACTTTTCTCAGAAGTATAGAAACATTATCATTACAGTTGCAAAGCTGCAGGACATTCCAGGAGCCCTTTGAGTTTACTGCATTAGCCCAGGATTATACTTTACAGTTGTTCTCTGATATGTCATATTTATGATTAAAATAAACAGAAACTCCCAAACTACAAGCTCTTCTTTTAAGTACTTCAACCTTTCATATGCTGAGAGTGTTCACATTAGAAATTACATTGCCGAATGTTTGTATGAAACTTCAGTGTTTTACTTCTAGCTGCTCTTTCACATTGATACATTTTACATAAAGATAATAAAAAATAACACATGTTTTATAGAAATAGAAATGTAATATACAAACTATAAAAATAACATCTTATTCAATCTTCAGGAGTATAAGTTGGCACTTATACAGTGCTACGGAAGATACCTTCAGCAGTTTGTTTCTGTAAACCTTGATGATATCGTGGATGATGTGCATCAGTTTAAATCCACCTTTTTTCCAAACGGTTTCAGAGACAAAAATGCAGCACTTACGGTAGGTTGTTTTTTGTTTTGTTTCGTTTTGGTTTTAGCAAAGACATTCAGAAATTCAAAATAAGTAGCCTGTTTCATCCTCCACAAATGTACTTCATATTAATTATATATTAACTAATCTTTAATAGTTTGTCTATCTAGATTGTATTGAGATTTAACAGTCATATGTATGATATGAACATCCAGAGTTGGTGTACATTTTTAAGAGGATATAAGTGCTTATGCTTTTGTGGCATAAGCCAACCACTGTCTACTTCATGTTAAAAAGATAATCTTCTCTGAACAGATTATTCTGTAACTATCTACAGCAGTTTTTGCTCTGAAATAGTTGCTATTAACCACTGTCAGAATCAAGATACGGGCAAAATTTGGTAACTGTCCCGCAACTGTAGAAATTTCTGTATGATGTGATCTAAGAACTGGGCAGAGTGCAAAAGAATTAAAACATTGTCTGTCATTTGTACCATAAATGTGCAAAAATACTACATGTAAAAAAAAGGTCATGACATAGGAAAAAAACGGAATTGCATTATTATCAATACCTTACTTGCTCACTATGAAAAAGAGATGCAAATAGTTTTGTAAGTGCTGTAAGTTCTTGGAAGCTGCGTGACCTCTAGAGTATGTTGGCATCCTTTTGTGTTAATTGCTTATCGAGGTACAGGCTTGCATTTTATCATTTGTTATCCACGGAAGAAACTGTTTCTGTAGGTATACAGGGAATGCTAAAAACATGTTAGATTTTATCTTACACAGTTCTTTGCTGAGAAGCTCTACTTTCAGTGCATGGTAGAAGTTTATTTCAAAATAAACTAATGCAAGTTATTCTGTGATCAAGCACAAGAAAAGGAAATTATAGGCATCTCCTGTGTATTGAACTAATCAAATTCACATTCTTCTAGTCAGAGTTAGATTGTAAATAGGTGTTTAGTGAGGAGAAAAAAGCAGACGGTTTGCTTAAAAACTAGAAGCAGCTGTCATGATAGAAGAGATACTCTTTTTATATTATTATTTTGTTTTTCAGAGTTCAGCTTCCTAAAGAGAATATGATCAAAAACTATGTTAATCCATTTTATTCTGTTTTTTAAAAAAATACTTTGTAAATACATTTGAAGTTCCAGAGATGGTTTCTCTTGTTTTCTAGATATCTGCCTAGACTTTGAACCCATCATAGTGCCAGAGGTTATCATGAGTCTCCATTAAAATGCCCATTCTATAACTTGGCCTTTAGATACTAAAATATCCCTAAATTTTCAGATATGGAATCTAGTTTGACAATGATCTCTACAATTGGAAATGGTTAATGATAATGTGTCAAATGATTACATCTGAAGGCCTTATACGTAAACTTTTTGGCCAGGTTTCTATACGTAGCTTTTGTTTTTAACGTAACACTAAGGAAATCACAGAAATGGAGTTCCAGGGCATGAAACTTCCAGTTTCAGTGACTTACCTGCAGAAAATAATTTCAAATATTATCAGGTTAGTAGGCTTCTGAGAGGTTGATAGTTACTGACGAGCCGTGTCCCACTTAGCTCATTTTCTCACATGTTTTGTTCAGTTGATACTGTCCTCCAGGCAAGACTGTGATCACATCATGTTATGTATTACAAAGAGGAGAAGGAACAATGCATCTGTGCAGGAGAAAAGTAACTGATGAGGGTGAGAAATAAAATATCTATGATGCAAGTGGAGAAGTAAAGTGCAGAAAAGTTAAGTCTTGCCTTACTTCACAGAGGACATTTACAGAGAAACCAAGAATTAAAGCCAGATTCTTTGAATATTAGTTTAATGCCTCATTTATCCTTCCTCCCTTTAGCAGCCCCAGTGCACTAGGTGCATTTTCATCCTGTGATGCAGTAGCAACTGACTCAGGCTAATGGTACAGCAACCTTACAGTTTTAGCACTTTCTCCATATGCTAATCCTTGTTTCAATGTCAGGCTGATTTTTTTTTCTAGTATGCTTAATCTTTTTGTACTCGCCATTTTGTTGTACTTTGCTGAGGTGAAAACTGACATATGCGTGCATTTTATCTGTGTGTATATAAATTAATTTTATATATGTTTCCATATGTTTCAGTTCCATGCTTTGCAAGAGAGGAATGTTTGCATTTATCAGATGATTTGCAGCAGTGACAGAAATCTCCAGAATCAGGGGTCCCTGCAGACTTGTTTCAATGTCTTGTCCTCATTACGACTCACTATGCAAGTGGCTCTACCTCAGGAGAATTTCTGTTGGCTTATCTACAATGGTACTTCAGACTTTCCATTTACATTTCTTTGCTAAGCAAACCTGTTGAGGGAACCTTTATATATATTCTTTAAGGTCAGCCTAGGAGTCACGAATAAATCTTTAGCTAGTCTTCAGTCGCAATAGGTTTTTTTGTAACCTTCTTTTTCTAAAATGATGGATTTTTAAATTGAAGTTTCTACATAGTGTGCTTTTTCAGGTGGACTGTTTAAAAGTAATAGCTTTTACATGATAGCTGTGGTTAGTGTGTACTAATGAAATAAAATCTAACAGCATAGTAAGGGCATTTTTTGAGTGAACCCTGATTAAAAAAACAACCTAAAGATTTTTTATCAATAAAATGTTTGTGTTAATGAGTTTGGATTCTTTTTTTAAAAGGGATTGCAGATCTAAGAGTAGAAAATGATGGTCTGACATTACATCTTTGTATTTTTTAAATGATCTTTAAGGCTAATAATAAAGGTTAATAATAAAACTATTATAAAAAAATACCATATGACATTTAAGAATTTGGATCTCTCTGTATATGATTTTAGTGTGCTATTTATAAATTCTTGAATTAGGAAAAAAGATGAGGAAAACTGGAAATTCCATGAACTAGATACACAGAGAATGGTGTATCAAGATTTTTATTTCAAGAACAACTGTATAGTTTTGCTTTGAAACACAATGTTATTTAGTCAAAAGTTGAAAGACTATTATTAATTCATTCTACTATGGTCAATTGTTGCAATATAAATTGAGGGGATAATGTGGTTTTAATTTAATTTTGGAAAATTTACTTTCTTTAAGCTATAACTGATCAAAATTCTTATCTTTTTGTTTTGCTGGGACTGCCATTGCCCTCAGTCCCTACATTTGAGGTGTAGTTTTTGCTTGTCTGTTTCTATGGGAGAAGAAATAAGATTAAAATATACTCACCTGCCATTCCCACCTGTGTGTGGGACAGGTCTCTGTAGCAAGCCTAGGCAATAATCTGATCTGATTAGAAGTAAATGTTAGGTGATAACTCAAATTTTCCCCAGTTCCTGAGCATTTTTCTGCAATTTCTGGCAAGAGATTTTGTGCCTCATTACACATTTGACTGATAAAAAAAAATAAAATCTTCCTAATGCTTGCTCAGTTCTTGCTTACCGGGATAATAACACCCTTATAGCTCTGACAGTTGACATTATGATGCCTCTCGCTGCCACAGGTGTCCCTTTCTGAACATTCGTACCGACAGAAGAAAAGACTTCCCCCCACCCACCCCCACCAAACTGCAATGTCTTTTATACTTCTAGGGCTGATTTTTGAAAAGCAATTTTGTGACATAGCCTAAATGAACTAATTTTTTTTGACAGGATTTTATTTGTAAGTCACATTGATGCTTTTGAAAATTCTATTCACAATCAATTTTCTTCATTTCACTTATCATACTTAATATCACATAATAGTGGTGGTGTCTGCTGGGACAGTGCCATGACAGACTAAAAGAATCACCTAAGATAACATCTGTGAGGAGAGGTAATATTTTTTTTAAAGAGGCTGACATTTGGGGTTAAAAATAAGATTTTTCTCTCTATCAGTTATTTAATAAAATGTCAATACAATGCATTTTTAAGATTTCATTCTTTTATGATACTACTTCATTGTGTAGATATTTTGAAGCTAATATTGTCCAAGAATTTAATGGCTTTATCCTCTCTAATTTAAAAGTAGTTCTAGAAAAATTACTAGTTTATTATTTTCCAGCCTCTGGAAATAACAACCCAGATGTTAAAAAAAAGTTTCAGTTGGTTAGCATAGCAAATTTTGTGTAGCTTTATAGAACTTACCTGTTTTTAATCTATTTTATTTTCTTTTTGCAGGTACTATTCATATTTATGCCATATGCAGACATTTGATGATAAGAGGTCAGTCTGCTAAGGTATGGCAAAATAAATAGAAACATTTGAAACATTTACAGAAGATTGGAAAATGCACCTGTATTTTGCATAACACTGTACCCTGACACATCTATTTTATTGTCATTGCCAACTTTGACACAAGGGAATACAATGTCTAGATTGCAAAATGGCCAGTTTCTAAGCCCTCATGTCTTTATGACTCTGCTTCTTCTTCAGTTGTGGAATGGAGCCCACCATAAAGTCTTGCTGACCTTTGAGATGGGATATGCTAGACTGTTTCGGAGGGCTCTAGATGCCTTTTTTTGGGGCAACCGTATCAAATCCCAAGAATTGGTCTTTTGTTTCGTAAAATGTGGAAATGTACTGACACCTGGTGGCTAGGTTTTCAGTTGTGAACACTTGATAAAAATGACCTGGCCTTTCCTCCCTGCCCTTTTCTTTTTACCAATGAATGTAATTTTCATTTGTCTTAGCTTTGCTTTTTTCTCCTAAAACTTGAACAGAGTCTAACTCAGCCTAGATCCAGTATATTTTCTTTCCTGTTGGTTATATTAATCTTTCATGGAGCAAGAACATATTTTATTGAAATCAGAAGTGATTTAGCATCTCCTTTAATGCATTCAGACTTTTACTATACAGGAAACAGTGGAATTGATTGTAGGTATTTCAGATTCTTTTAGTTCAGACAAAAAGAAAATCTGTATGTTGACTTAATTTAGGACTAAGGTTATCCATATTTTGTGTACCTCAGGGAACAGCTCACCCGAGGAAAATACAAGGAGAAGATTTTGTTCAATCAATTTAGTAGGACTAATTCTTAAAATTAGACTGCTGCAATGACTATGTTGGCACTAAGTTTACGAACCTATAGTGTAGTTCCATGGTTGTAAATTAATCTAAGTGCAGGTGGTCACCAAAGAAGGCAGACTCCAATGCATCCCAAATAAGCTTGCTGATCTAGTGGAAAACTAACTTAGAAAAAAATTATCACTAGAGCTGACACAAAGAAGAGGGAGAACTCTCAAGGTAAGAGCAGATGAGAGAGAAGGGCAGGACCTCTGTCTGGTGGCAAGGCTATAGTGAACTGCAGTAGTTAAGGTAGCTTGGAGACTAAAATATAATGCTTGACCACAATTTCAGATGGGAAAAAACCAATAATATGTAGGAATGCTTTATAGTCAATAAAACATGTTAAAAATTAATACAATTTCTGTGTGGGGTTTTTTTCCTCTTTTAATTTGCCCTAGCAGGTGAGAATAAATCTTTGTATGTGTCCTGTAGTATATTTATATCGCTTAAAATGCATTCAGTTTGAAATTGGATTTCTTCAATACAGGTCCTGGAATACTTACTGTGGTCCAGTATATGTATGGAATCATCCATTCCGCTCTTATCTGTACATTACTTGACGTGGAGAGCCACCCTATATACTGCAGTTTCTCAGTGTTATTTTGATTGTCAAGCCGGCATTCATGGAGAGGTATCCTGATTTACCATACATAGCATTTCAGATGCAATCAGATGGCAAATAAATATTTATTTAAATATTCCTACTTATTATCAGATTGATGTATTTAGAGTTCTGCCCATATTCCAAAATCTAACTGCAAAGTGGAGGTGTGTTTCGTCATGTAAATGAGTAATCAATTAAAACTTGTATGCAATAGTGCTTTGTAATATAATCATAGTCATAGACTTCTAGCATTAAGTAGTGGCCAGCCCCCATGCAAAATACAAAAAGTATTTTGCAAAGGTTTTCTTTTCCTTTTCAGTTGTTGTTCATGATCTGGCTTTCATTGCAGTTGTCTGAATTCAAGAATGATATGATTCTAAAATTAAATACCAACATAAAGAATATGAATACAGAGCATAATTTTTTTTTTTTTTAATACTTTGGACAGGTATTTGCTCGCCGTGGTCTGATTAAAATTGATGAACTGAAGCAATTAGAAAGTAATTGTTCTTCACTGGAAAATCCAGAGACAAAAAACATTTTTAGAGAGGCCACTCTAAAGGTATCATTCTGCAATTCATTGTAAACTGGTATAGTAATTACAATCTCTATGAACAGAACACATAACACAGTTATTTGCTTACTTTTTTCTTTGTGTCAGATGTCAGTAATGATTTTCAAGAGAGCAGTGTATGAATCCAGGAGAAAGCCAAAAAGCTACTTTCGACCTAAGTTAAGAGTTAGCCTGAAAGAAGCACAAAATGTAAGTCTCACATTTTACATTAATCCTTCTCTTTGTTTACTATTTGCATGTGGTGAATATGTGATATAATTCTGCTTAATAGACATGGTGCTATTCACAAGGAGAAAGTTTTACTCTTTCAGTTTCATAGTTAACATAATTTATTATTAAAACTCAAACTTGAAAGAAGGGAAGATGTAGTAATTGCTACTTTAGAAAATACTGATTTTTCTAGCTTTTTTTTCCTTTAGCAATTATGTTAGTAATAAAAATAAGAGAAATCTTGTTCAAATTCATACCAAGTGTATGGGCGTCCTGAGTTTGCCCTGCTGTCTTAAATGGCTGTGAAGATAAATGGCTTTGAACTTTTTTTCACATGGCTTTTTAAAATTTTTTTGTACTTATATTGGAGAACTCTCTTAAGTCTTGAGACATTGTTTTTGAAGGCCACTTACTTTTCTGCAAGATACTATGAATTAGAGAAAGGCATCCAGGATACAAAGTAGACTTTTAAAGAAGTAATGAATTTGCTCAAATTTCACCTTTCCTTGTGTTCTTTACAGTTAGTGTCAAAAATGAGAGATCCTTTGGGATAAGAATTATAAGTAATCAGAGAAAATACTTTCTTGTGTGAGTGCATTGTTGCTTTTTTGGTCAGCATGCAGACTTTAATATATCAAACTTTAGTAGTTGTTTATCTTTATGCCATTATGCTACTATGTGGGTTCGTAATGGTTATGCATCTTACTTAGATTGTATCATCCATTTTTGGTCATAGGTTGATAGGTCTTTTGAATTCAAGACCTTTCCTAGATACTGGACTGCATGGATAGAATAGAAAGTTCTCATTTTGATTTCACTGTGCCAAAGAGGATGCTTCCATCTGAGTGGTTATTCCCTTTGTCACGGACAGATGGTTGTTCTGCTTTCCTACTGTTTGCAATTGTGATTTAAATAAATTTAATTCCTGCAGTATTCCGTAGGAAGCTGGCAGAGAGGAGCGACTGAAAGTGCTAATGAGCAAGCTCCCAAACCACACTTTTTTACTGAGTTATATTGTCTGCCTATTGGGATGCTTTGCACCCATGTAAGCAAAAGGTCGTGATCTCTCCACACTGTGACACCGTCTTGTGATAAAAAGCATTATTCTGCGGAATGTTGTTAGCTGATGGTGATACAAATATAGATAGTTTGGTTTTATGGAGTATATTATTTTCTTTTGCATATACTGCATTATGAAGAATTACTGTTATTGCAGTATCGTAGGAGTAAAGATGTTGGTTGCATGGGACTTCTGGAAGTCATTTAGTCCAGCCTCTGACTTGAAGCACGATTTTTGCCAAGGATAGATCAAATCATCTGTGGCTTTGTCTTCAAAACCTTCAATGCAGGAGATTCCCATGTCAATCTAGATAACTTTTTCCAGTACTGCACTACCTTCCTAATTAACATACTTTTCTTAATGTCCAATCTGCAAGTCATCCCTGATGCTTACAGAGTCATCTGAATTGAAGTCACCTAGTCCAGTCCCCCAAACTGTTGTCATTACTCCTTGTTACACTGTCTGTTTGTACTTAGAAGAGTTTGGCTTCTTTACTTTTCTAAGCCTTCTTCAAGTAGTTGTGGGCAGCTATTAGGTCACCTGTTAGCCTCCTCTTTGCCAGACTAACTAAGGCTTCCTCAGCCTCTTTTTGTACATTTTATGCCCCTAATCATCTCAGTAGACCTCCATGGGACCCTGTCCTATTTCTTACCATCCTTCTTACACAGAGGAGCCCAAAAGTGGGCATAGTACTCTAGATGGAGTCTCATGAGTTCCAGGTAAGGGAAGAAAATAACCTCTCATTGTGCTGTTTACACTTCTCTTAGTGTAACCCAGTCTGCAGTTTGCCTTCTTTGTGACAAGAGGACACTGCTGCCTCAAGTTTAACAACCAGGTCTTTTTTGGCAGTGCTAAAAGTTGGTTTCCGGTCTGTACAGATGCATTCCTCCCCAGATGCAGAGCTCGGCATTTCTGCCAGTAAAACTACTTCCTCAAGTTTCTCAAGTTTTCCTTGAACTGAAATTCCATCGTCCTTTAATTCTCATGATGTAAATATAGATCAATTACATCTGTACCTCATAATGTAATGGTAAAATGGAGTAATCTGTTTGCATTTTTTTGAAAGACAAAAGGAAGGAGATACTGCAAAGTGACATCTTTGTCACAGTTTATCTGATGCTAGAACAAATTCAAACATTCAGAACTGAACAAATAGGTTAAATCTGGATTTTCTTGTTCATAATTATCTAATTTATTTGTAAAATACTTTGGGATAAGCTACATTTAAAAACATGTACTGCACTAGGTACAGTAAAAGCCAAATAATTAAAATAAGGATGATGTTTTTTCTGTCTTAAATAATTGTTTAATATTGATGTATTTTTTATTTAATTATTTCTATGCCATTAATCTATATTATGCTGGTTTTCTAAAAGAAAATTGGCTGTGTTAGAAAGACTTATCAGAAGCAACTGAGAGTCCTCATTTGATACTGCTTATGGTTAATAGTAAAATTATAATGAAGTTATACCAATATATTACAGATGTGATATGATTGTATCGAATGCTTCTGTTACATAAGTTATTCATCAAAACTTTTAAAAAGCTTATCTGATACTTCAGTTTCAAATAATTGACTTGAATCATAATTAAATAGCTGCATGGACAGCACAGTTGATTTGTTCCAAACCTCACTTACTGGAAATTTCACATTATCCAACATAGGCCGAAACCTCAATATGTTCAAGTGTGTGTGGTTTGCACATATAAGCGTACCGATCGACTTTCTCAAGGTCAGTTGATTCTGGAAGACTTGAGTATTTCTGAATGACGATCATCTAAAAGTCTTGCTCAACAATGAGGATATTAGGAACTCAGGATGCTTTCAAACAATGTTTGCTCATCAGGCACCCATCACGTTACTAGGAACCTATGTCTGTCACATAGTAGGAGTCTCATATATTTGATCTCCAGAAGCTTGAAAAATCTTCAGTAATTGATTTTGTTCTGCAGTGTCTGTTTGATTTTCTGACAAAACTGAATGCTTGAAGTAAACAACAAATTGTTAGAAATTACACTGTTCATAACTCCCCCACCAAGTCTTTTGCTTCTAAAATGTGCTACAACAGTTTTAATTACCTTATTTAAGAAGTAGTAGTAGTATTGACTTTTCATATTTATTTCTGTATGCCTTTTGTAACTTTACAAAACATGTTGAATGATGTAAAATCAGAAAGCATTGTTTTAATAATGATTTCAGAATATTTTGTAGGTTTATTAAGTGTCAAGTCAATATAAAAATATGGGACATTTATTTTTGCCTAATATTTTTACTTTCAAAACAATTTCCTTTTTTAATCATAGAACATGTACAATATAGTATAACAGGTAGGACAGTTATATTTAGAGCTCAGTCCAGCATGTTATAGAGCACATTATGCTTGGACTGACAAAGAAGTAGAGTCATAGAATAATAGAATCATCTAGGTTGGAAAAGACCTTTAAGATCATCAAGTCCAACCGCTAACCTAACCTTGCCATCCCACCACTAAACCATGTCCTTAAGCACCTCATCTATCCTTCTTTTAAATACCTCCAGGGACAGGGACTCAACCACCTCCCTGGGCAGCCAGGAGGTGCAGTAAAGCCCTTCCTTTCTTCCAGTATGTATGCAGTGGAATTTAGTTTCATACTTAAATCACCTTGAAAAATGGAAACAAGCTAGTCTAATCTATTTAGTTTGTTAGCTTTGACTTTGACGTTTTTCTGCACCAGTGCAATGTTTGTTTTCTAAACATGACAAGACAACGCTTAGGCAAAAATATTATTAGTAGTAAATTGCGTGCCCATTCTGCTCTGCGTTTTAATGGAGGTTTTTAAACAAAACCTGCAATTTCTGCTTAGCTTGTCCTGGAATATATGTGATGTATATTCCTTTCTGCTTGCATAGGTCTAATTTCTCGATTGGGCTCATAAAAACAAATCTGCAGTGTGGGGAAAAAGATATATTGAATACAATGACATGAAATATTAAAAAAGTGTATAGTTTGCTTTGAAATTTTTTTAGTCTGCAAACATCATTATGAGGATTTTTTAAAAAATGTTGAAAACTTATTTTGGAGTTATTTTGCTAGGAGAATGGCATCACAGAATCACAAAAATGGTTAAGGTTGGAAGGGACATCTGTAGGTCATCTGGTCCAACCCCTCTGCTCAAGCAGGGCCACGTAGAGCTGGTTGCCCAGGACCATGACCAGGCAGCTTTTGAACATCTCCAAGGACAGACTCCACAACCTCTCTGGGCAACCTGTACCAGTGCTTGGTCACCCTCAAAGTGAAAAGGTGTTTCCTGATGTTCGGAGGGAACCTCCTGTGTTTCAGTTTGTGCCCATGGCCTCTGGTCTTGTCACTGGGCACTGCTGAAAAGAGCCTGGCTCTGTCCTCTTTGCACCCTCCCTTTGTGTATTTGTATACATTGAGGAGATCCCCCCCAAGCCTTTTCTCCAGGCTGACCAGTTGCAGCTCTCTCAGCCTTTCCTCACAGGACAGATGCTCCAGTTCCTTAAACATCTTCAAGGCCCTTTGTTGGACTCTCTCCAGTATATCCATGTCTCTTTTGTACTGGGAGCCCAGAACTGGACACAGTACTTCAGGTGTGGCCTCACCAGTAGAGGGGAAGGATCCTTTCCCTTGACCTGCTAGCAATACTTTGCCTAATGCAGCCCAAGGTACTGTCCCTTTGTCTACCAGTCCAGTAATTTCAACACAGAAGTTTATCAGTTTGGTCAAGCATGACTTCCCCTTTGTGAATCCATGCTGACCACTCTTGATGGTTTTGTTGTCCTTCAAGTGCCTGGAAGTGATTTCCAGGATTAGCTGCTTCATAAGTATCCAATATTAACTATCTTTTGTTTTTACTTTTACTCTACTCCCAGCAGAAATAGTCCTCTTTCTTTGGAAAAGACAGTTATGCTATGGATGAAGCTCACTCATTATAAGCTTGTTTGAAAACAAAAATAACCCTTTAGCTTTAATACTCTAAATCCTGTCAGATATTGAACAGATTAAGTTTTATTTTTCATGAGGTACACATTTGAACTTGTCTGTAAGTATTGATTTGGAAGGTGAAATAAAGGATGTGGATCTAGCAAAGCGAGGAGGAAATTCCCAAATTTTTGTCTCGTTAAATGTGCCTAGAAACGGATATAAAGTGGTTTTATTTTGGAAAGTGCCAAATAAATAGAACTGAAATGTTGATGGATTATGAGCAACATTTTAAAGTACTCAATCTCTGATTTACTTTATGTCTGGTAGTGGTTTGGTAACCATGTAAACAGAACATTGAAATAAAATTTTTACATATTTTCTGATATAGATCTCTGATTTCTTAGCTGTCAATAATGCAAATATATATTTGTGTTCTGCTTTGTATTTTTATATTATGCTGCTTGAAATGTGCAAGTGAGAGAATATAATAGTGCTTTACTTTCACTATGTTGCTGAGCATCCTGATCTTTCTCCAATTTTCTGCAAAGTGTGTAGAACTTAGCTCCTTATGTCAAGTCTGTATCATTATAAGGAAAGATCTGGGTGGCTTTGAACTACATGGCCTCAATACTCTCACTCATAATTTCTATTGTATTCTTTTCTAAGTAAAATACCATGCAGCAGTGCATGTGGTTGCTATGAAATTACGGCACTTCTTAAGTACTATACCCACTTAGCATGAGGCTTTGCTATGCCTTTGAAGCATGAAATTCATAACAACAATATATTTTACAGTATATTATTTTCTCTTTTAAACATGTACTTACTTTCTGAAGGTGAACTGTTTTGAAGGAAATCTTGCTTTATTATAACTTAGTTTAGATATTACAAGGCTTACATTACTTTTTCTTATTTAGTTGCCATGGCCTCGTACTACTACCGAACGGCTGCTGACAGAAATGTTCGACAGTGCCGCAGCTCAATTCCTTGCCATCCTGGAAGCTCTGTCTGATAGTAGCAGGCGTGTGTTGTGCCCTGGTCCACCTGTTACTGATGAAATTGAAATTCGTGATGTCATTTCAGAGCTTTTTTTTGCAGGCCTGGAAATCCTCTCAGGTAACAGCATAAAGAAGCAAAAAGAGTGTTGATTAGGAGCCCAGACCTCCATTTTATTATTTTGTTTGCTATTTCATTTATAACAATAGCACCTGTGAAAGCAGGCAATCTTTCTTATCTTCACGAAATTGAAGATAAAAATCTGGGCCAATCTCTGTTGTCTGTTGTATCAGTAAAAAGCTACAGTAATTTACGCATATCTTTTCTCAATAGGATGGAGATCACTTTCTTCATAGCCCATACAGTGCTGGCCTTGCATTTATGTCCAGCTGTCCTCTCTCCAAAGGCCAGTAGGCTGGGGTGGGCAAGAGNTTAGATTTAAAAACTTGAGAAAAAGACTGGACTTGATGATTCCTTCCAGACCTTTTTTGCTAGGCTCTGGACTGAATATAGCCAAAGGTATAGAGATATTTTATTAATAAAAGAATCTATAGAGACTAAACACAATTCAAAATCATATTTTCTTGATAAGATTACTGGCCAATTAGAATATAACAAGTCAAATACAATATCATAGAATCATAGAATGNGAACTCACCAAACAGCTAGTCCATACCATATGACGTCATGCTCAGCAATAAAACCTGTGGCTAAGGGAGAGGATGGAAGCACATTAGTGTTATGACGTTTGTCTTCCCAAGCAACTGCTATGCATCCTGAGGCCCTGCTTTCCAGAAAATGGCTGGATATCTGCCTGTCTATGGGAAATAGTGAATGAATTCCTTTTTTTGCTTTGCTTGCACACACAGCTTTGGTTTTTCTTATTAAACTGTCTTTATCTCAACCCATGAGCTTTTCCATCTTATTTTCTCCCTCTGTCCTGTTGAGGAGGTGGAGTGAGTGAGCAGCTGAGTGGGGGTCTGGAAGCCAGGCAAGACCAACCAGCCATGGTGTTTTTTTATATATATTTTTATATATATATATA
>VXBL01002922.1:477870-579417 GCA_013400195.1 Aramus guarauna
GTTGGGGCCCCCAGAGCTGGATGCAGTACTCCAGGTGGGGTCTCATGAGAGCAGAGTAGAGGAGGCAAATCACCTCCCTCGACCTGCTGGTCACACTGGCTTTGATGCAGCTCAGGATGTGTTTGGCTTTCTGGACTGCAGGTGCACATTGCAGAGTCATGTTGAGCTTCTCATCCACCAACACTTGAGTCCGTTTCCTCAAGGCTGCTCTCAATCCATTCTCTGCCCAGCCTGTAGTTGTGTGTAGGATAAACTGATTTAATGAATTGTCTGTATTAAAGGTGGAGTAAGCAGTACTGGTATTCAAGGAAGTCATTGCACCGATCATTTTGGTACAATTAATGTATCATCAACCCTTCTGCAGTTGATACTAACAGGTAAGCTAGCTTTGAATTTTCAAAGGATTCTGTACCCAGTGATGCAAATGTTTGCTTGTTAGTAGCAATTCTGTGCATAAAGGGACTGCAGTCTTAGGAGTGCAGAACACTGCTGAGTATATTAGCTAAGACACTAGCTTAGAGTTCCAAGGATCAGGAAATCCCTTTTCTGCCTTAGTGTGGTTTGGATAAGCTTGAAGAGTGAGAAAATAGACTCCTTATGTGTACATGCACATTTTCTGATACAGTAATGAGAAATGCTCACCTATCTTGCAAGAAATTGTTATGTTTCTACCCATTTTTTTTAACTAAATTTTTGGGAAGAAGGGTTGTTATGGGGTGATACCCAAATTTAAGCTCTTTCTGCAGCAGAAATGACTAAGTCCTTGATTTCTTCTACACAGGTACATTAATATCAATAATAGTACAGCCTCTTTGGAATGTAACAGGACATTGCAGATACATCATTAAAGTCGTATAAAAGCATAGAAATTACAGCAAAATAATAAAGCTATGTTATCTTGAAGAGCTATTAAAAAAATCCTTCAAGATTATGCTGACTACTCAAAAAAACATGGAGTTTTATCTTTGTATTTATCAATACCCAAATTATTGCTTAAATTAAACTTCTGAATATATATATATAAAACAAAATATTTTTGTCATCACTGCAGGAGAAAAGGGAGTGTCTGGAGATGCAGCTGTGAAATTTATAAAATTAGCTTTCAGCTATGGAGAGTGGGATGTGTTTGACTCTGCTATTGAATTTGTCCTTAATTTTCTTCAGGTAATCCGAATACTATTTAGACACTCTTTATGTAGTCTTTTCCTAGGAGGGTAAGGACGAGTATTCAAAGTACAAATTTCTATTGATTGTTTCTGTCAATTAGGCTCAAGATGACTCAACATGGAAGAAAGCTGAAATGGAACTCAAACTTCTTACACTGATGCAACCTTTACTATTGCCAAGAAAATTTAAACATGGTTTTTCTATTAGTGAAAATAATACCAAAGAAGCTAGGATGTCTCATGGTTCTGAAAAGAGGCAAATGTTCAGAAGTGAGTGTTGTTCAGTTATAGCTATGTTTGCATTTCAAATATTTTAGCAGCAAGAAATTTTGTTTCTTATTTTAAAACTATGCATACAGTATTCTATGAAAAAAACCTAGCAGTTAAGAAACTGCAACCTACTGAATTTTGTCCAGTTTTCATTTGCCAAAACATTACTGTATTCTATTTCCCTTGAGTGTCAAATAGCATATATGTTTAACGTATATCATGTTACATGCAAAGATGTAAAATTAAGGGATGTTTTCAGACAGGTTTTCAGGGAAAAAAGTGAAACAGACATCTTTGGCTTTCTTTTCTCCTTATACTTCATTTATATAAAATGTCTTGGCATCAAGGGAAGAAAAACTTGTTAAGGCAACTGTAATTTAATTGTGTAAAATTCCGAAAAACTGCAGATATGTTGAGAACTTTCCACTTCCAAAAATAGCAATGATCACTTCTCACAGAAGTGAATAAACTTGGGGATATCTATCCCCTTTGCATTTGCTATTTGTTAGAATATATTACCTGCTGGCATAAATTGCTAAGTTGACTACTTGGATCTTTTCAGACATAGGTTTGTAACTAGAAATAACATCTTGCCTTTCTTTTTCTTCCTTTTTTAATAAACATTGAAGCAGAGGGTTCCTTAAAGCATGGAGAGCCTTCCAATGATCTTATGATTTTGGCAACAACAGTGTTTTCCTATGTCTCCACATCTAAGCAGGTATAATAAAATTAGAGGCATTTCTTCTGAACAAATCACATAATCTGTAATGAATGCTTGTAATTTAAGACCAAAGGAATCAGTTGCATGATTAACAAATCACAAAAACGAAATAGTGAAAATGAAAAAAATATACCCCTAAGATGTGATCAATTTGTGATTAAAAAAAACCCAACAATTATTTCAATTTTTATTTAATTTTATAGATGCTGTGTACTCAGGCTACTTTAAAAATGTAGATATTAAATCAATTTGGAATATCATAGAACTAATTGCATGTTTCAGCTAAGCAAAGATCAAATTTCTCATATTAGATTTAGGTGGGCAAGTATGCTCAGCTGTAGTAAAATATTTCTGCAATATTCATAGAAATGTGAGCAGTGACCCTAAAGAATGATAATGCCTTTATAGCAGCAGTATGCCTGCAATTTAAGGTAAATTCTCACTGCAAACAAACAAGCAACAGCAACAGCAAAAGTAAAGAGTGTGGGATGTTTTGTCCTGAGGCTTGTACTACAGAATAATCCCGTTGTATATCTCATGGTTTATTCCCAGAGTAACCACTTTTAGCTTACTTGTTCAAACTGAGATTTCCCTTAATGTGCTACTGTAAGGGAAAAAAAATTACAGTCCAATGTCTCCATTGGCATTTACACTAAAATAGTCCGTGATCCAAAAGGCTAATGAAAAATTTTCCTTAGAAAAAATGCGTTCTGTTAACATGGCATATGTTTTAACTGCAAAATTAATTTTAGATACAATTTGAATATTGCCCCAGTTTGAGTATAACGGGGGCACACACGTTTTTTAGCTTTAGTGTAGTATGCTCAGTCAAAATATCCTGCCTGTGAGGTAGTTATACTTTTAGATGGCATGATTTGGGTGGTGGGTTTTTTTTTTTTTGGTGTTTTTTTTTTTTTTTTTTTCCTTTTTTTTTTTCCCTTTTTTTTTTTTCTTCCCCACATAACCACTGTATTATGGAGGCAAGTTACCTGGATTTAAACTCTTCTGGTTCTTCTACAATTTCCCACAAATCTCCTCAGAACCTAATCTGTCTGAGGAAGAAAGACAAATTCTTCCCTGATTAACAATGAATTCACTGACGGTGAAGTTACATGATATAGCTGAGCCAGTCTGACATCTTGCCACCAAATGAGTAGCAAAAGCGATCTTGATTTACGTCTTTTATAGTGTTTTTCTCCCCACCACTACTCAATATCAATATCCCTGAAATCTTATGCTTATACGCATAGGAATGTACAGGTGGAGTGGATATAGCAGGCTTGAGTTTCATTGCACCTGAGATACTAGTCCAGCTCTGGTATAAATAGTGATAAAGATGTGTACTGATTCTTAATCGCTGTTCAGAATGTGTTTAACAAAGTGTAGACGGACTCTATTGCCTTTAAAATGTGTTAATTAGGAGGTTAACTGAACAGAGTTTTTAATTTGTTAATTATTCTCCTTATAAGATGCAGATGTGTTTTAACATTTCTTTCAGTTGTTAGATATTCCACTCCAACCTTTTTTCTAGTTAAGTTGTTCTTCACTGCTCCCTCATCTGAGATGCACCAACAACCTGTGGAAGTACACTGTCAATGCGAAATGAAACCTACTAATTTAGATCTTCTTCTGCAAATATTTAAGTACTGTAATAAAAAAAATCCCAAATTTAATATAACTTAAATTACATTACTTAGTTTCCCAGAAGGTATTGACTATTGTAATGTTTCACAGATAGTTAATTTGCTTGTCTCTCCCATGTAATTTTCATCTCACTGCTTTCCTTGTCTGTGTTACTTTTAAGAGCTTTTAAAAAAGAAAAGAAAAAAAAACCAGCCCTCTAAAACCACTCGTATTGTTAGGAGATGAAAAGCTTGGGTAGTCTACCAGATATTACTTTAAAAAAATATTTCTTAAGTTTTCAAAATGTTGTCAACCATTATCAGAAAGTTAAATATAGTAACAGTTTATTTACTTACCTTGAAAAATTTTGAGAGTGTTTATGTACTGTGTATACATACCTGTTTCTCCATCTGTGTTGTTATTTTCTTTCCAGAATATCCAACCTGACAAAGAAATACTTGTTGATGTAGTAACGTTTTTGTGGCAGAAGTGCAAAACAGGACTTCAGCGAATCCAAATGAGTGGAAATGACTACTTAAAATATATCCACAAATACAAAGCTTACCAAGTACTCCTTATTAAATTTCTCTTAATATGAGTGCAGTCTGTTATAGTAAAGCCAAGATAAAATACTGATCTCCAGTCTAAGTACATTTTCTTATGGTAAAATGCAGATAAATCTTATTCACTGAAAATGTGAATGGTATATACACTTTAAACAGACTGTGCTCCCATATGCCAGTATCAAAATATTTCTTAGCCTCTTCCCAGTAACGTAAGCCATTCTCTGCCAGTAGGCCATGATAGATGCTAAAATAGTGAAAGCATTCAGGCACAATGTAAGAAGCATTTGGTGTGGTGTGGTGGAAAATACCAACGTCGTACAAGAAAGTTCCCTAGATCAATTGAAGAAAGTGGCGAAAACCTTACAGCTTAAGAGAAGGGACATGAGGGTCAACAGGATTTGGCCCACTGGATAGAGTCACTGCCTTACCTTGAACATTTCCTGAGACTGAGAGGCTCTTAATGAAATACAATCTTGTGAAGGATAATTTACACTAGTTTCTCTGGGCTGCCAGTTGACACTGACCAAAGAGGTTCTGGAGAGATTCATTTTCTGGTCCTGATCCCACTAATAAAATTGTTGAGAGCTTCACCAGAAGGTGAGGTACAGTTACTTTCCTCTGTGTGTACTACAGGTGCATTCAGGTCTCTTTTAAGTGGGAAGATACAGCGATAAATGAGAGGCAAATGATCTAATCTGCTGTAAGGCTTACCAGACTATGTGACACAGTATAAAAGTTGTGTCTGTACAACATTCATAAATGCTTCTAAAATAACAAGAAATAATAATTTTCTAAAATAAGAAAAGTCAGATCTCTGAAGAAATAAGGGCTTCGGAGCAGCACAAATTCAGCATCTTAGTTTGGTGACATTAAAAAAAAAAAAGTAAAATCTAAGAAAGGAGTTGTGTCCAGGATTATGAATCTTTTTAAACAATTTTGAGTGCAAAACCCTATTTGCCTCTGTAATACATAAATATCTTCCTGAAATTTGTTTTAACTCTGTCCTGATTCTTTTTCTTTTCCCTTCCTCATTTTTAGTGGGTTCATGTACTCTGGATAATAAATGAAGTAATTCAGAAGAGCAGCATAGCAGACACTAATGTTGTAATGCTTGCAGAGACAACCTTACATCTAACTGCAATATTGGAAAATGTAGCTGATTCTACAAGTAAGTCTAAGAAAAAAGCAGGTAAAGCTTTCAACAAAAATGTAGTTGTCTTCTAGGAGTGACTTTAAAGATTGGAACCTTTCTGAGTTGCAAACTTTGGCAAATATACATATTCAAAAATTGTTGTAAAGAGATTGTTGAGAGTAGAATAAGAAATCTTTGTCCGTAATCAAAGGTAATGAAACCTGGTTTTCAAAGGATTTATGCCTTATTTCCTTGCATTTCCAGTTCTACTGAAATGTACATTTTGAAACACATCTCTTATAACTCACTCTCCTCACAAGTCTTCGACAGGTCTCTTAGCCCCTTCAGAGTAACCTCAAATCACTCATACATTTTCTGTCAGCTAGGCAGAAGGCAATGTGTGCTGCGGCTCATTTGGAGCATTCACGTGCTGGTTGACTAGTGGCAGGCCAAACAGAAGAGGAAAATATTGAGGCCATACTGAAGCTTTAGCTTTTATTGGGCCATTAATTTGGATGTCTTGTCTACACAAGTCTTGATTTTTGTATAGGAGTTCAATTGTCTTTGAAATTGAACTTGGTTGACATTATTGGGATATAATCCAATCACCTTAAACAAATTTCCTTACAAACCCTGACTAACGCTGTAACATATGAATATTTAGACATACTCATTCTCTGTTGCTGTGGATGTTTGATCTTGGAATATGATTCATATTTCTCATAATTGTTTAGCAGTAACTAGAGAGTAGATTTTAATGACCCTTTTAGAGCATATCTAGGAACAGAAGAAAATGACAATACCTTTTGCTATTTTTGAAATTAAGAAAATCTTGGAACAGTACTATTCCATTATAAGGTAGAGTAGGTATTGTTTTCTGTGAATGTTATGAAAATCAGACCATTGTGATGGCGATTGGATGAATCTTCATTGTAGCATCACTGCTATTCTTTTTCATTGCATTTAAATATGTCTACTTGGAGGGAAAAAACATGAATAAATAGGAGCCATTGCTCAAAACAAGCTGATAAATAGCCAGTAAAGCACATATTTAGGCTGACATGAGTCTTTGCACTGAATGAATGCTGACTGAATATAGATTTTCTTATTTATGAGAAAGAGACAGTGAACAACCACGAGGAATAGAGAAGTGACTAGAAGGTTGTTCCTCTGAAGAGGCAAAAAATTATTTTATTTTGGTGAAGAAATAAATTTTTGACAGGCTAGAGGGCTGGAAACAAGGACAAAGAAACTTCTTCCTCTTGTTTTGGCTGCTTTCCTCTTGTTTTGGAAAGGAAAACACAATTCTGGGTGCATTCTATGAAAGAAAATAATTTAAACCATCCAAATGAACATTAAAAGAGTGGTAATACCCCTTCAAGGAATATTAAATTGAAATAGTTTATATAATAAAAATATGACCTCACATATATAAAATCCTTCTATAAGTTAAATAAGCATTAAACCTTCTGTGAATTAGATAACAATAAATTTGAATTGATTTAAAAATAGAAAATTGATATGAATGTTACACCAAAGTGAGGAACTAGAAAATGAGTCCAAGTTCCATTAGCTTGGATATAACGTTGCTAAGAAATGTAGTGTACATTTAAAAATACTACATTATTGGATAATCATATATTGAATTAGTATAATTATACATATGTAGCTATTGTGTTTAAACTCTGAAAAGCTTTTCAAGAAACAATATAATTATCTCTCATAGTCAAGTACTGAAGAATTGAATTATTGCCAGGCTCTTGAGTTAGTAATAGAGCTAATCAAATGGTACTAAAATTTTCTGAGTATATTTCATTTTCACTTTCTGATTTTCTTCCTATAAAAAAGGAAAAAGAAATACCCCTCTCTTGCAAGATGAAACCTGTGATATTCCTGAAATACTGCTGGTAAGGTCTAATTAATTTTCATTAATACAGCATTTTTGAACATTATAAAAATACTTCTGCTTGAAGCTTTTCATACAATTCTGTATTTAGTTTTATAAAGCTGAAGTGTTTCATACAATAATGCTACTGCAGAGGAAAAAAGCAAAGGCATTTTTTCAAATGAAATAAAATCTGAAAATTTTCCTGTAGTCTTTTATAGTAATCTGTTATATAGAAGAAGTTTTATCTGAAATTTTTTTTTACAGTGTGATTATACTGATTTCCACTGTAGACTCATTTTATGCAAATATATAGTATCAGCTTTAAATTGTTTAATAGCGCATTTTTTAAAGATCATGCAAACTGTAGTCCTTGCTTCATTTAGGGAAATATTTTGAGTTGTGCTTTTATTTGTTTGTTTTTGTGAGGGTGATGTGGAATAGATGGAACATCCTGAGTGTCCTTGCTTTGTTCAGTGTGTTCAGTGCTCAGCACTTTGCAGAAAAGTGTCCAATCAAACAGTTCAAAATTACTTACTGAAACACATTAAGAAGAAAAGATACACATTAGTCTGAGGATTCAGGAATTTTGTCAATGATATGTCTTTATGCTTACACACATGGAGAAGCTTTAATTCAGTGACAGTTTGCTTAAAAGTGTTGGTTTCTGAAAAATCAGTGTTTTCTTAACAGCCTCTAATGGAAAGCTGAAAAACTACTTGTGAAAACTACTGTCTCAACTTATTCTTTTAAGTTACGTTTCATTCTGCTATAAGCTAGTTCTTTGAGTTAGCAAATTTTTTTTGAGAGCTGGAATAAAATCAGTCCTCAGTTCATTAAAATGATTTGAAATTTAAAATAGTTATATTAGTATATGAAAGCATGGGGAGCTGTGCCTATGTAAAGATTATTGGACAGAGTTTGAACTGCAACGGCTAAAAATAATAGCACTTTACTTTTGATAGTCCATATTATAGATTTTAATGATCTTATCTAATAAAACATGTTTCTGTGTGTTTTCATTTCAGAAAAGTCCTGAAGAACAATTACAAGTTGCTTATGAAAGTCTTGAAAAAGCAATTAATGGAATGAACACATCTCGCTTATTGACCCTTCTACCAAATGGAAAGTCGATATTTGACAACTGCTGTACAAAGGTAAAGTCTACAAAAAGCTACGCTGCAAAACAAATTATAAATAATATATTGGATTTTGATGACACAAAACTTGTATTTTCTTCATACTTAGAAATCTTAGTTTTGTCAGTTGTACCTCATCTTCCTCCTTCATATATCTCTGTGTAGTAGAAATAGCATTTTTCTTTTTCAGTAATAAACTCTTTTAGGTTTTCTTTTCCATTTTCTTTTGGAAATAAATAAAAGCAGAAATCTTTTTCATATTTATTGCTTACATCTGTTTATTATTAAAATGAATTTTTGCTGTTGAGGGGAGTTCAGACTTTCTAAATATTATCATTCTACAGCAATATAATCTTTGTTTTGTGGACTGGTAACACAAGAAACAAATTTTTCTGCATTTTCATATTTATTATTAATGTGGTTTCCTATTGATTCTCAGGTTTTATCTAGAGTTTTTTTATCTGTTATCCATGCTTTGTCTAGTCATTCTCCTTCTTTCCATGCTTTCTTCAATGACTGCATATTACACAAAAATGAAAAATTTCAGTGTTTGTCAATTTACTGAAACAATAATATCAATGTCAAGATAAATGCAGTAAGCTAAGTAATAAAAGTTTGTGTTTCCTTAATTATTACTTCCTATTTATTAGGTGGACTCAAATGATCAGAATTTGAATTCTGTCTGGGAATGTGGTAATGATAAGACAGAAACAGGTAATGGTTTTATAATGGATTTACACTTGGAGCTTATTCAGGCCCAACATCGAGTAGCTGTGAAACTTCTTAAAATGGCGCAAGGTAGGTTTCAGTAATGCTAAATGATCTTCATAGCTTGATTAGTCCTCTGCTAATATGTTTTGTAATACTAAGAAATAAAGGAGTATTTACTTTCTGAAGAGGAGCTGATGTTGGGCAGTTTGTATGCCATGTACAGACAGAAATAATGTACTGAATTTGCAGAGTTTAGATTTACCACATGATACTAGTCTCTAACCTCTACTCAACCCATGGGAGTTAAACTTTGCTAACAGCTACTGGATTTGATTCCTCAACAGTTTCTTGTGGTATTTCAGTTATAATATTAACTGTTACAGTGTCAGTAACAGAGAATTGGGGGATGATCTGCAGAATTTTTTTTCTATAATGCTAATTTTCTCCTTAGAGAATGACTTGAATATTTTATTCAATGCTCTTTGTAATCTGAATTTCTACTGTGAAGTTGTCCTTATCTCTTCCCAGTCAGCAGATATCCCACTCTTGCCAAATACCTTCTGAAAAATCTCTGCTTGTTCTCCCATTGGTGGTTTTTTTTTATTTAATTAAAAGCTAGTATTAGTTTGACACTGCAGACCTCCCCTATGCACTGCTCCCTATGATTAAACAAGATCCCTCTTTTCCTGTGATGTTAGTATAACTGCTAAAGATGTTAGAGCATGAGGGTGGAATATTTTTAGTGGCACGATCAGTCCAAGAAATTCTCCTTGAACCAAAGAAAAAAACATGAGATAGAGCAAAGCTTTACTACAAAACTATGTATTAACCACTCTCACTGAAATTTTATCAATAGCACTATCAGAATGAATAATTCAGGATTTCCTTCCCACATAGGTTCTCAAAAGGATGACAGAAGTCTTAAGTCTAGCAAGTCTCATGTGAAGAATAGTAAAGATTTCCAGTATTTAACAGGTAAGACGTATTAATTAAGTTTCTAGAAGTACAATAAATTACTGCTGCTGTTTTAGAAATGCCTTAAAATATCTATTTTACAGAGGCCCTTATAATGAGAAAAATAAAAAAGAATAAGCTGTCCAGAGCAATCTTTTTGATGCAGAAGGCTGCACAGAAGTTCCCTAAAGAGTTAACCACTTCTTCCCAAAGGCAGCTACTGGAGGTAATAAAAAAAATAATCTTATAGTAGAAATTCTTTATCATTATCATGGTTTTTCATGCTCTGTATAATTAAGACTTGGATTACTCCTTCTTACAAAAAGAAGTAAAATGGAAGGAACTTGAGGGACTTTGGGTGGTTTTAACTTCCATTGTCAAATTTTCCCTGGGAAGTATGATGAAAGAATAAAGTGACTTAAAACAATAAAAGAGCACATCCCCAAATTTTGTGCTCACAGGAAATCTGAAAGAAGATATGATCTTTCTTTCTACACCTAATCACCTAGACTTGCCAAAATGTCATCCAGGTTTCCTTCTTCCCATTGCAACCTTCAATATCCTTCTTTTTCCAAGATCTGTAAATTTTGTTAGATTACTTTGGCTGGTGGTGATGACAGGGGCTTTATTTTATTCTTATTAAACAAACAGTTTAGAAGATGGAAATTTTAGAATTTATTTGGGCTAAAAGTAGATTCTTCATGGGATCATTTCGAAGTCTTTTGAAATCAACGGGACTCTTTCTATTGAGCTTTGTACCAGCATCTCTCCGTGAAAATTGCCTTCTCATCAGTGGGGCATAAAATTTCTTTATAGCCTGTACAACAGATAACAGAATCTGCAATTGTCACTATACAATATGTGAAAAAGTATTTTAAACAGGAAGTTACTAAAAAAGTGTTTTTCTTTTAAATGCTACAAATTTGGAAGCATGATAATTAACACGCACATCTTTTATATCAGAAGAATGCAAAAACTGGATCAGAAAGACATACACCAAAAATCTCTTTCATATACGGGTAAAATACATGGCATTTATGAATATAAGATGTAGTGATAAGGTATGAAAGTTGTAACTATAGTCACCAATGAAGACTTACAAGCAATTCCCAAGAATTTTTTATGTGGTTATCCCAAACAACCGTTTGCAAAGGCGTTATACAGACCTTCACTATATTTTACTTCTGTGCACTTTTCACAGAGAAAGTTGTGGGTAAAAGACTGTATGTAATACATTTGCAGCCGGTTGTCAGAAAATGTCAGAATTAACTTTGCCTGGACAAACTTAGCATGATCTTCTTTGATATTTGTACTATGATGAAATATTTAATTATATGCTCAGTTAATTTTCCTCCTTGAGGTGGATGGTGCTCACTTAATGAACAGCAAATCCATACATTTATTTTCATGATTCTGTGTAGAGGGTTTTGCCTTTTGTATTGTAGAACATCCAAGAGATGTGTATAGAATTACTCATATCTTCTGGTCTTTTCTACTGTACTCAGCACAATATGAGATAACTCTGTTCTTATTACACTGCAAAATAGGAAAACTGTTTATTTTTTTGAGAAACGTACAAATAACCTTTTCTCGTGCAGTAAACCACCAGGCAGGTATGGAAGCTTCTGAGTCATACCTGTATACTCATCTACATCATACTGCTTAACTACTTGAGCTATTGTGTACCCTTCGTTTTTTTTTTTTAATTTCTCTCACAGTTGTTTCATTCTTCTTTCCAATCCTATATTTCTAGTTGGACATCCAAGTCTTACAGAATTGGGTACACTTATAGTTCTTGCTAATATCACAGTGCAAGTCTGTGGCAGAGGCAGGGATAAAATGGTAGTTTTTTATAGTAACATTTGGCTTCCTCAACCATAAGATTATTCTTCTCTTGCAACACTGCCACATTTATTATCTTCCAAGTTCTACAATTAATGAAATACAGGTCACGCAGTACCACTCTTGGTCACAACACTATCTTTATCCAATCTGGAAGCAGTTCCTCAGAGAAGAAGGAGTCTCTGATTCTTTTAATTAAAAATTGTATCACAGTACATCTTACCATAAAGAAGTATAATTTTTAAGGAAGCAATGAAGTATCTAATTACTGATTGCAAAAGTTGAGTGGTAACTCCATATCTTGTTCTTTATTTTATATTCTTCTTTAAACTTTTCTTATATGGGTGGTTGCAACCTTAATTTGAAGGGGGAGGGAGTGGAGTGAGGTGAGGGCTGTGCAAATGATTAGCTATGTGATGTGATTAAGGCTCTATTAAATCTTAGGTCCCCATGTTGCTATAAATCTGTGGCTAGTTTTTGGTCATTTTTGGACATGAGATATAAGACTTGTTCAATCTGTGATCTGACCCAGTATGGTTGTTCTTAGAGGCTTATAAATGTATGAGGACAGAAACAAGGAACTGTTAAGGTGCAAGATTATAGGACTGTCACTGAATAACCAATAACTTGAGATTTTCTTTTTCAGTTTATTTTTCAGACTCAGTTCAGCCTAAATCCTTGGTCCAGTGTATGGTACTAAAACGTTTCAAATAACAATCCTAGTTGTAGGAATATATCATCTCTCTCTTCTCTCAAAAGAATGTAATTTGTCCAAGACATCCCCAATCTCTTAATCTCTGAGAGCTGGCCTTTTTGGCTTTGATTTGCACTGGACAGCTGCCACAAGTAAAGATTTAAAAGTACTAAGTTCTTAGTATTAAATTTCCAAGTTAAGTTTCTCTTATCCTGACAATGCAAACAAGGTGAAGAAACCTACCAATTTGCCATTCAGTGCATGTACCCTGATCACCAACCAAATGGCCACATAATCACTGTGTGCAGGAGGCCCTCACATTTAAACACCTGGGAGTGTTCAAGGCCAGGTTGGATGGGGCTTTGGTCAACCTGGTCCAGTGGAGGGTGTCCCTGCCCTTGAGGTCCCTTTGAGGTCCCTTCCTGTGGTGTATGAAACACGGACTCCAGCAAGTGCAGGCACGGAATCAACTTTATTGAATACACCGCTGATTATATGTGTTCCCCTAGCAAGGGGAGGCTCTGCTTGTTCCCCAATGGTATTTTTACTTATATCAGTAAAACAGCCCTAAGAAAAACAGCTTTCATCCTGGCATCCAACCTGGTCACAAGTTATTTATGATCGTGCAGACTCGCCGTTCCAGATTCCTGTTTTTGTTCTTTCTCATGCTTGTCACTCGTCCTTAACCCATTGTTGACTTTTCACTGTACTATGCGAAATCGCACATTCCCAGGCAGTATCCCTTCAACCATCATCCCAGTCTCCACACGTTCCAACTCAAACTATTCTATGATTCTATGATACTATGATTTTTGAAGATGCTAATAGACTGTCAGTCAGCTCTCAGCTCTCTCTAGCTAACCAAGGGAAATGGCTTAGCCCTACTTTTTCCAGGCCTGCATTCTCCTTCCTTTTCTTTATTTCTTCTCTCTAATTCTGGAGTACAGAAAATCATTCTGACCACTTCCATAGCTCCTTCAGAAATTCCACAAATTAGGTCTTCAGCTCTCTGCTAAATAAGAGGTGATATCTTTTTTTTGTTTCTTGTTGGAGCTAATCACTGATTGCCACTAATTGCTCACTATACATATATAACGACACTATTTGTGATCACTCTCTTTTTTGCTATAGGTTCTTCCAAAATTGGATATGCCTCAGCCCTGCCTCTTTCATATGCAACCCTGCATTCTCTTTATTGTACATGGTGAAATTAATCTGTATGTGTAAGGCTTACTCAAAGTACCATTCATCCTAATTTAGGATGTAAGATGATATGAAAATCTATAAAAAATTTTCTACATAGCAGTGAATTTTTATAAGATCATTTTGAAAACCATTTATAAGTTTAAATGTCTGATTGTTATGTTTTAATAGTTTTTCCCTTTTAATTTAAATCTTAGGAAGCACTAACTTTAATTGAGCAAGTTGAAGCTGAACAAAGTGCATTGTATCACAATCTCAAAGAAGCTATGAGCAGCAAGAAAAAAAGCAGGACTCCTCCTCCTCCTCTATTACTTTCTAGATCACATTGCTCCATGACATTTAAACCAGCCCCGTTCTCTTCAGATATTCAGGTAATGCTTTTCATGATGACTGTGTAAGAAATAATTAAACAATACACAAGAGAGCAAAATTTATTTCAAGAGTGCTATCCCATCACAGTTTTCTCTGTTGTTCTTGAGAAGATTATATTAGTCTGACTTAATTAAGTATACTTTTTTTCCCCCTCTGAGTCAGTTGTGACTCACTGTTTTGATCTTCACATTTGCATGAAACTTTCTTCATCTCACATATCATGTTCCTCAGTGTTTCTGTCATATAACACTTATTTATTCTACTTGTCAAAAGCTCATTCTCTCACTTAGGGACTGACATACTCCTAGTTACCCTCTGAAGAGATATATGCAAGGCTGTTGCATCATGTGATGCAAGAAAGGACCATGCTGAAGTCTTTGTTAATGAAGTGCTGAAATGCCATAGTTCAGGTGGAAAAATCCACCTTCTGTTGAACATGTAGAGTCACAGAACTACTCAGATCACAAGGGATTTTAGGAGAGGTCTCTAGTCCAATCATCTGCTCAAAGTAGGGTTGGCTCTGAGATTAGACCAGATTGCTCAGGGCTTTATCCAGTCAGTTCTGAAAACCTCCAAGGATGGAGACTGAACAGCTTCTCTGGGCAACCTGTTCCAACAAGGAAATCTGTTCATGGGGAAAACTTTTTTCCTCATGTACCGTTGGAAACTCTTACTTCATTTTAGGTCTATTGTTTTTCATCCTCTTGCCATGCACTACTGTGAAAAGCCTGGCTACATCTTCTGCATCACTTGCTTGCAGCCACTCAAAGGCTCCTGGTAGGTCCTCTGAAGCAACCTTTTCTCTGGGATGAATAAGCCCAGCTCTCTCAGCCTCTTCTTGCAGGGCTAGTGCTCCAGCTCCCAACCATCTTGGTGGTCCCCTGCTGCAATCACTCTAGTTGTTCAACATTTCTTGTTAGAAATTTAGGGGAAACTGGCCGTGGTATCTAGTTGTAGTCTAATATTAGAGTCCTGAGCAGAGGGAGATAATTATGCTCCTTAGTCTCCTTACTACGTCTGTTAATACAGTTCAAGATGCTTTTAGGCTGCTTTGCTGCCATGGCACACCACTGATTCATATTCAGCTTGCTGGCTAACATGACCCCTAGATCCTTTTAGTGCTGCTCCCCAGCCCAACAGTACCCAGCCTGTATCCTTGCGAGGGATTCTTCTTTCCCAGGTACAAGACTTTGCATTTGTTAAATTTCATGAGGTTCCCGTTGGGCCATTCCTCTGGGCTCTCTAGGTCCATCTGAATAGCAACCCTGCCCTCATCTGCCCTAATATCAACTGTTTCCCTCAATTTGGCATCATCTGCAAACCTGGTGAGTGTGTGCTCATTTTTTTCCTCAGGTCATTGCTAAAGATATTAAACAGGACAGATCCCAGGATAGTCCCCTGCAGTGCTCCACTTGTTACCACCCTCCAGGTGGAGTACAAACCAGTAACACCTACTTTCTGAGTCCAACCTTCCAACCATTGTTTTACCCATTTATTTGTCCACACTCCCATAGTGTATCATCCTAACATCCTAGAGTGTAACATGTTAAGAATACTGGGAGACAGTGTTAAAAAAAGTGCCTTACTAAAATCAAGGTAAATGGCATCTACTCCTCTCCTCTTCTCTGCAAATGAAGTAATTTTGTCATATAGGCCAATCGTGGTGGTCAGCCATGATTTGCCCTTGGTAAATCCATGCTGGCTGTTCCAAATCACCTTTTTGTCCTTCATATGTCCAGAAAAGGTTCAAACAGGCTGAAGTATGAGAAATTCACTAGCTGCAGTTTTCTTGAGAGACAAATTTTCAGAGTGATTTTGCAAGCTTCTTCAAAGTAACGATGTGTATAAAACCATTACAAACTCAGATCTTATTAATAGTGGTAAGAATGTTTCTGTGAACAGGTTTTTTTATAACTTGCAGTTTTATTGCAGTTTGATTAGTGAATTTCCAAGAAATTAAGTAGAGAAAAGTTCTTCCTTTTAATCCCTAATGAACATAAGATTTAAAAAAATACGATTCTTTAAAGTCTGGTAGTTCATCTGTTTTAGTATTAATACTTCTTTTTGTTCAATACAGTAGAATGAATGTAACATATCAAGCCACCAGATGGTGCAATATGATTATTATTCTTATAATTTGAGTCCAGATATTCTAGAAGATTTTTTTTTTCTAAAGATATGCATAGCTGTTGAGCAGACATGCAATATATGTTTTTTGAAGAACTTATTAACTGGAAATAGATACTCAGGATTTAATTAGACATATATAGTTCCTGTACTAGAAGTCAAATTATCTAAAATTTCCTGATCTTAAAGTTGCTCATTTGGTGAAAATAATCTCCTTCTGAAAAACAGTCAGGATTCATTGCAAGACAAATCATGTCTCTTATAAGAAAAATGAACATTTTAGCTGTACAGAATTTTTATATATTGAAAAATGACCATATCTGCCAAACCTCAGGTCTGTTTAAATGTCTACTGAAAGTAAATAGACTTAGTACAGCTTTTAGTAGAAGTTTAATGCAAGAGAACTTCATCAGATGCATAACTTACTGAAATCCATTTGCCCAGTTCTGCAGAGGTGAAATCAAAATAAGTTTCCATGTTTGATCTTACTGGACATGACTGAGCACTGATTCAGGAATGCATGCTCACATTCTTCCTTGGTTAAAGATATTGAAAAGTGTAGATGATGTGCTCAATGAGATTATCAGCAGCTCAATGGCTTAAAAAACCCCATTGATTTCAATAGGAACTAAGAACATAGTTTGTTTAGAAAATATTACTGCATTACTTCATATCTGCATTTCGTCTGCCTGCTTTTAAGGATCTGTCCTCAAGTAGTTTGCTGAATCAGAACCTGATGTCAACTTTAGAAGAATAGTGTTGCAAGGATCAAATAAGGGATCTAGATGACTTTAAATCTACAGGATGACCTATAGAGTTTATGCTTTGGGTTAGGTTTGAGGTATAGGATAGCTCAAGGTAGGAGATAGGATAATGGAGAGTTATCTCCTTTTATTGCCACTGTAGTATATCTAGTTCTCCAGCTAAATCAATTAATGAATGTTTCCAGTGCAGTTAAACTATACATTTTTATAACTAAGGTTCTTTTTTTTTCAGAAACTGTTTTCACAAAAGTAGTACATTTGACATTAAGCAAAACTTGGAAATACTGTCAACTCATTTTGTTCTCATTTTCTTCACAGGTTTCATGGTACAGTATTTTGGGCTCTGTAGCAGAAGGAAGTAATATGAAAGTAAGGTTAAATAACAATAAACTTCCAAATGCAGGAGTAGAGGTAAGACTCCTTTAGGTCATTCTCTCTTCCTAAAAAAAACCCCAGCTTTCTAAATGTAACCATCTAACATCTTTTTTTTGATCAGGTAACTAGCCAAACCTTTGACAAACTTTTTGACCTTTATTTTAAACAATTGAAATTTTGCTAGGCTGAAGGCATACCAAAAACTCAAAAAAAGTTCTAGGAACCTTTTTAAATAATGAATAAAATTATTCAAAAGCTTCATGTTAGACAAGTCTCTGTCCCTTCTGTTATAACTCTGGATTCTGAGTGACATCTAAGAAATAAAAAAGGAAAGGAAGGTATATGAGATATTTACAGGGTGTGCCCCAGACACTAATCTTTCCAGGGATTCAAAAAAAGAGAAATTCTGAACAGATATAAAATTTAATATTGTTCTTAATTGTGTAACTTCTATCAGCTATTTCTTCTTAATAAGACTTTACCTTACTTAATTCTGGCAACATGATAATATAACTCCTTCAATAACCTTTATGTTCAGACATGATTGACTTCTAGGTTCATGCTCTTTCCTTTTGATGCTGTGAACATGTGGTATGACCAATCATCCCACACATCTTTGATTACTTATGACTAATCATGTCTGTACTCTTTTATATTACTTCTTTATTACAATTTGACTTTTTATTTTCTGAGTTTGTTTTGGATTTTTTTGTTTTGTGTTAGTGCAGCTTTTTCCCTTTGGATCACGCTCTGATGTTCCCGCATAGGCTGAGAAGAGTTCTGTTTTTCACTCACTTATGCATGCTGTTGCATGTCCACCTGAATGACGACTGTGATCCATCCAAGAAAGGGGCCAAAAAGCTTCAGCACATCTTCTTCAGCAAATTTTACAGTAGCCTCAGACCTGAGTGATCATTTTTATATCTAGAAATCTTCTTCATGAAGAGTTCTGTTCTCTGCAGGGCAGGTCTCTGTTTTGCACTGTGGCAGAAGAATTATCTCAACCTCTTTTGCCCAATGTTTTAAGCTTTCCTGGTTTTGTGAGCAAGTTCTGTACTGATACTGATAGACTTGTGTTTGGTGATGGAGAGGAAATCTTTCCCTTTGTGCCTGTTCCCCCATCTTCTCCCACAAAAGGAAGGTGTATAAAAAGAGAAGGTAGCTACTGGCAATAGAGGCTTTGATGTTATTCTTGATATTCTTATTATCAAATCCAGAGAATCAAGCTTCCTGTGATGTCCAGTGAGCTGGTTTCAATATGATGCACAGACCTGAGGTTAACTATATGGCTCAGCAATGGAACTTCTGGTTGCTTTAGGATATGCTTTTGCAAAATGCTGATCTGCAGACAAAGTCACTATCTGCCTACTCCATGGAAAAGGTTTACAATTCTTGGTGGTGGAATGATCTATCGACTTATCAACATGAGAAAAGCTTGCTCTAAAGGGATACTACAGACTGTTTTACACTAATTTCTGGTCTGCTGGTTCAGGATTCAGTCCCAGCATTTGAAGGGATTTCTGTTGTTCAGAGGTCTCCTCATGAAGGCCAGACAGTATTTGAATAAGAGCACTGTGTTGATGCTACATTACGATCTCATTTCTCATGTTGTGCTTCAATTACTGCGTCAGTTGTCTGTTGTTTCAAGACCCTAAAACTTTTCTTTGTGTAAGTTGTGCAGGTTAGGGTGGGGGGCAGATGGGGGGAGTGGGGACAGAAGGTGGAAAAGCCTGTTAGGAATGAACCATGATGTTAAAGTGCAGGTGGACAATTATTTGAAAGAAAAATGATCTTGAAAATATGTTGTTTGTTTCACAAACTCCAAAGTCCTGTTAATGGTGCTAAGAGGACCTGAGACATCCTCCGCCCGTATCTAACACATGCATGTGGCCTGTGTGGAGGAGAGCCATATGCTCTTTCTCTGGAAGCACAGCTAAGGACTAGAGAGTTTCCACTTTTGTCCATTTGTGCAAATGGACAAAAATGTCTTCAAGAAATGCCAAGTCCTTGTACTAAACTGTTCTCTTAGGTTATGTGCTCAGTATACTCAACCGCCTTCCAGACAAAACTGATACTTTTTTTTCCCCTGTCATTTCATTGTTTTCTTATTGTCTTCAAGAACCTAATATTACGTGGAAACATGACATGTCTGTTAATGACATGTTTTGATTGTATCCAAGACCATTACATAATTTATTTAACAATAAAAGTTTAGAATTTGAGATTTATTTTTCAGATGTACCATGGGTGTAACTAGAAAATATTTTTATTGACAGATACCAGCTGATGGGAAAAGCCTCTTGGAAATACAAGGCTTAGATCCCAATGAGAAATACATATTTGCAGTCGCAGCATATTCTTCTGATGGAAAACTTATTGGTGATGCTGTTGGGGAAACAACTAAGCCAATCCTTGCTTATCCGCCTCTTTCTGCTATTACTGTTCGAGCCTATCTAACTCAGGTAGGGTTAGAGTCTTTGGTAATAAACATATACTTTAATTTGGTTGTAATTACTCATTTTCAATAATAGCTCTAAAACTTCTCCTGGTAAAAACTGAAGATTTTCTTGCCAAAAGCTTGGTAAGCACAAATAACATTTTTAACATAACAAATGTTATATTTGAGTAACTCAATTCTTAATTCAAAATTACTGGAAATTCTACTTTAAGAGGAAAGATGTCTCAGCTAGCTTTCTTACCCTTGTTCCTGTTTTTCAGTCTGCATTTAACTTCTTTCTTCTTTTTTATAATTTATTTTTTCATTTTTGTGATTGAGACGAAGTTCTAGAAATCGTCTTATTAGTGATTACAGTATGGGATGAAAAATGTGATTGAACTTACCAGGTATCAAATCCAACAATTTTCATATTGAAATTATTTTTGTAATGTCTTGTGAAAGACCACAAAGGCTCTGTCAGACCTTTATCATAATTTTCTGTATTCTTAATAAAGAAAATTTGAAACAGATCATGGCATAGAGAAAAGTGAAATTGTCTAGCCTTATAGATCAGATCCTGGGGAACAGTTAGAAGATTTCCTAAAATTTTCCAGAGTAAGAGATATCGACATGATTTTATGCCTACTTGTGCGGCTCTGTTTACGTCGGATTAGCCAGAGCAGCAGGGTATTCTGCAGCGTTAGCAAAAGTAAAATTAATTTAGATGAAATAACGTGCCTTCCAAAACTGCAGCACAATACCTGTAAAGTATTCCACAAAGGGCTGTTAGATCCTTGATTAACAGTCAAGAAACTCTTTTGCCTTCTCTGATGCTAATTCTGAAGGCAAACTAATATTAGTAGAATCAGATTGCTACTACATGTGTTTTATTCAAATATGTCAGAATCTTCTTACAGAAATTGTAAATTGACAAGTTGTGAGGGAATTTTAAAACTTTTCTTTATACTATAACCGTATTTGGCTTGGTTATTTGATGAACACGGAGACTTGCTAAATTTTTTTGTTGTTGTTTGTTGTAGGTAGCCTATCAGACTGGCAACTATACATTAGCCAGAGAAGCATTTTCACCAATGTGGGATTATTTTGTTTCAAATTCTTCTCCACTGCCTGCCAATGCAGCTGTTGTTTCTGCAAGTAGTAATTTGACTATATCTGAGAAAAGGTAACTGGCAAAAACAAAATTTAAATAATAGTTAATTATAGATGTGCACGTTATATTTTAAAGAGTACCAGGTTGTGAAATTTTGTTCAGACTTGAGATACGAAAAGCATTCTAAAAAAAAAGGTGTTAAATGTGTTATAAAAATAGTGTTTTATAATTAGCAAAGGGTTTTTGTTATTTATGGAACTGCTAATGTTTACACACCTAATTCTTTATAATAATTGTTTTCTTAGGATAAATGGGAAATATTTTTAAAGTGGCTATTAATTCTGTGTGATGCATTTTCATATGCAAATAAGTAATATGCACTGGGTTCTTGACTTTCTCATTAAGGGACCAGTAGAGTTCATAAATTGTGAAAATGTTGTCAAGAACACCACCCAAAGTGGGCAAATGCTTGCTAATTTTGTTTTGGGGTCAGTATATAAATATGCCAATAGTCTTTGAACATACCAAAGTGCTTTAGAATAGATATTTAAAATTAATTAATTTATAAATAAATTTCAAATGTTCAACCATAATAGTATAGGTTTTTCATGATGACAAAGCCTAGCTAGAAATTTTGTGGTTGCAGTCACTGGAATTCAATAGATCCTAATTCAAAAGTAAATCAAAACTTAATTAATTCCCAGGTAAAAGACAGACACTTGTATGCAATAATAGACATGAAATACTACAATTAAAAAAAAAAAAGCTTTGTTAGTCAGCTGCTAGTAATTTGATAATGAGTTAACATCCAATGTAACTGCACACAAATCATCGTCTTTGCTTGTTTGGAATTCTTTTTGGACTAATTCTTTCATTATGAAAGTTTTGGTGAACTTGTGGAGGATGTATGAAAAAGTTTTGCAGCCTCTCAGTTTTAGTTTGACAGACTGGCTTAGTATTGAAACCATAATGACAAGAAGCAACCTTATTGCATGTGTATTAATAGTTCTCAAATCTTTCAAGAATTAAAGGAGAAATAAAGACAATAAAGATCTTTCTTTCAAGAAATAAAGAAATAAAGAAAATGAAGAACTTCATTTCAAGAAATAGATAGTAGAGGGATTTCCTAAAATTTTGGAGGACTGTGACTGCGGTAACGATAAACTCCCAGCTGACCCCGAAATTGTGCAGGACTTGCTGCTCCACCTGGATGCATCCAAGTCCATGGGGCCAGATGGGATTCATCCCAGGGTGTTCAGAGAGCTGTCTGATGTCATTGCGAGACCTCTCTCAATTATTTTTCAACGGTCTTGGGAATCTGGAGAGGTCCCAGTTGACTGGAAGCTGGCACATGTTGTTCCAGTCTTCAAGAAGGGCAAGAAAGAAGACCCTGGTAACTACAGGCCTGTGAGTCTCACTTTGGTGCTTGGTAAAATTATGGAGAAAATTATGCTGGGAGTTACCAAAAACACCTGAAGGACAAGGCAGTCATTGGTCACAGCCAAGATGGGTTTGTGAGAGGAGGGGCCTTTCTAACAAACTTAGTTTCCTTTTATGACAAGGTCACCCATCTAGTTGACCAAGGGAAGCCAGTTGATGTCATTTTTTTAGATTTCAGTAAAGCTTTTGATACTGTCTCTCACAGTATCCTTCTGGACAAAATGTCCAGCATACAGTTTGACAAGGCCATAGTGTGATGGGTGAGCAACCAGCTGATAGGTTGGGCCCAAAGAGTTATGGTAAACAGGGTTACATCAGTCTGGTGGCCAGTCACTAGTGGGGTTCCCCAGGGCTCAATTTCAGGGCCAGTTCTTTTTAATGTTTTCATAAATGACTTGAATGTAGGACTAGAAGGTGTCATGAGCAAGTTTGTAGATGACACCAAATTGGGAGAAGCTGTTGATTCTGTCGAGGGTGGAAAGGCCTTGCAGAGAGATCTGGACAGATTGGAGAACTGGGCAATCAGCAACCGTGTGAGGTTTAACAAGGGCAAGTGCCGGATTCTGCACCTGGGAAGGGGCAACCCTGGCTATACATACAGACTGGGCGATGAGACGCCGGAGACCAGCCATGCTGAAAGGGACTTGGGGGTCTTGTTCGACAGCAAGTTGAACATGAGTCAACAGTGTGCCCAGGCTGCCATGAAGGCCAACCGTATCCTGGGGCGCATCAAACACAGCATTGCTAGCCAGTCTAGGGAAGTGATTGTCCCACTCTACACTGTGGTGGTGCGGCCTCACCTCGAGTACTGCGTGCAATTTTGGGCACCACAGTACAAAAAGGACCTAAAACTATTGAGAGTGTCCAAAGGAGGGCAACAAAGATGGTGAAGGGTCTAGAGGGGAAGATGTATGAGGAGAGGCTGAAGGTTGTTTAGCCTAGAGGAGACTGAGGGGAGACCTCATCGCAGCCTACAGCTTCCTCACGAGGGGGAGTGAAGGGGCAGGCACTGATCTCCTCCCTCTGGTGACCAGTGATAGAACCCATGGGAACGGCATGAAGCTGTGACAGGGGAGGTTTAAGTTGGATATCAGGAAAAGGTTCTTCACCAAGAGGGTGATCGGGCACTGAAACAGGCTCCCCAGGGAAGTGGTCACAGCACCGAGCTTGACAGTTCAAGAAGTGTCTGGATAACGCTCTCAGTCATATGCTCTGATTCGGCTGGTCCTTTGTGGAGCCAGGAGTTGGCCTTGTGGGTCCCTTCCAACTCAGGACATTCTATGATTCCATGATAATACTTCCATTTCCACTTTACAGACAGAATAACTGGTAATCAGCTATTCTGAGACATATAATGTAGCTCGTGTTTTCTCTATATTGTTTTGACATACTTGGCCGTGGTTTTCTCATGGTAATTCTGTTTGGATACAAGCAGATAGCGTGGGCTTGTGTGTGCTTTAAATCCTGTTACAGGAGAAAGTAAAGTGTCTAAGCGTATTTTTTATTTGGGGCCCAGCCAGACCACTGGCGTGTATCCTGTGCGTCCTTCAAATGCCACCATGGGTCTGATACTAGGCATACAAATTCACTGAGGGTCTTGATGTTCCATGCCATAAGAGCATTTGGGATTTACAGCAGCCTGTGGACTGCATTGATACAGAGAGATAATCACTAGACATCCTATTTCATGACTATGTGGATGTTTAAAATCTATCCCTGGCCTAGGCAACAAAGCAGGAATGCAAGTCTGGTCATTGTGCCTTCTTTTCCACTTGTTTTTAATTTCTCTTTTTTCCTAATCAGTTTGTTTGTTTGTTTGTTTGTTTGTTTGTTTGTTTTTTAATATGTACAGCTCTAGAGATAACATTTGAATGAAGCTACATTCAGATAAATTAAATGAAGACAGAAAATTTTAAATAGTTGTGCAAAGCAGTTTCAGATATATTGCTTTTCTGACAGTTATTTCCAAGCCTAATTTTTTTTTTTTTTTTTTTTACAATTAATAAGATTCTCAAAGCTGCATTATCAGACCTGAAATAAGGCAGTTTCAGTTTTACTGATTGGTAGTTAAGAAATTAGATGGAATAGCTTGAAAGTACATAGTACTTGAAGAGACAGTAGAGGGAGCTGGAAGAAAAGGAAACCTCTTGTTTCCAGCTGGAAGCCCTGTCGATATCTTGGTAATGTCAAGTATGTGAATGTGTCTATTTGATCTTCCTTCTTGAGTTTCAGTCTCTTTTAGGAAATACAGTCGAGAAGAAGGAGGAATTTATTTCTTATACCTTGAAATTATAGGATTTTTCTTGTATCAAAAATATTCAAAAAAATATAACAAGCACAAAAGGCCCCCTACCGCCAGGACAGAAAAAAGAAAAACAAAAAAGCAGGCAGAAGAACAGATTCTTTTGAGACTTGTAATACAAGACAGCAGTGATGAAAAGGAGTTTGTTACTAATACTTAGTAATGCACTTCACAACTGCATGCGTCATTGTCAGACTACAGAAAAATAATGTGTAAAAGGAGACAGCTAAAAATAAATAAGCTGTAGCATCCCAAGTTTTCAAAGAAACTTCAAAGTAAGTTTCACTGAATTAGATGAAACAACGAAGGAAAATCTGTCATGGGATAGTAGAAGGTGAACAACAATTTGAAAAGAAGTCTTATCCCTTTTATTTATTTTTTATGTTAGAAATTTTAAGCATTTTTTCAATTTTATGTATAAAAATTATTTCCAGAAGTAGCTACAGTAATCCTTTTTGTCCATAATTTTAAAATTAAAGACTGCATTTTAATATAATGCAGTTTCAGGTGTGCGATATCTGAATCATCATTAATGTGCTTTTACTGTTCTTTTGTTTTTTTTATTTTTTAGGTTATGTTTTGAAGCTGTATCCCAGACTTCTCCTATTACCTTGCACCTCTTCCTGAGGAATATATTTGCTATCTGTGACATTAATGTCACAGAAGGAGCACTCTTCTGTGATTCCATCTGTTCCAATGAGATACTTTATAAGGAACAAGTATGTATAGGTTAAAAGAATATACTGGATCTCATTTTACTTTTTTATCAGCTTTATTGCAAGATAAATGGTGCAATGTACTAATCCTATTTACAGACTACTTCATTTTCTGTGAGTTATCTGCTCTTCCTGTCTGAAGTATTTTAGTAGCTGTTGTTTATTTTTTGTCCTGGTGGGAAGATGGTTTCTGAATCAGTTATTGCCAAATCCAAAGCAATTGCAACTGAGGAAGGATTTTCCTTGACTTCATGGTGGTAGACTATAATTTAAGAAAGAGGTATAATCATTGTTATTTTTGTCCTACTTAGATGTATCTTGGATTTTTAATTTTAAACATTTCTGCTATTTAATACATATATTTTCATGAATATTGAACTTCTAACAGGGTTTCATAGTTTTAATATCCTAAGCTTCTTTTATCTTATTTCAGACTTTCTTATAGTGCAATGGCATGTTAATGATACAAAAACCCCTTTTTTTATTTGGATGGCCAAGCTTTGCCTCCTGTATTATTACATTCCTATTCCACTCTTTCTTTGCTGAAGTATTTGTCTTGTAAAAGTGCAAGCAATTACTCAGTGACTTTACTGGATCTACTTACACGTGTAAGGACTGCAGCAGATAAGTGGAAGGGAAAGGAAGGAATTGTTGTCCTCCCCTTACCTACTCGCAGAGGTTAGCATATGAAATTTCTGTTCCGCACAGGTTGAGGTTGTTAACCGGTCTTTGTAAATTATATGGGTGAATTCAGAGGGCACAATTTTGTCAAGGACAATCATTTCCTTTAGAATCATGAATAAAGTTGCATTTGTTTATATACTTGTAACAGGTGTTAGTGTAAATTAATTTTTAAACTTTTATCTTAACTTGCTGCTTACACTGCTTTTTAAACTGCAATGACATCTATCTTCTTTCAAAAGATTTAAAACAGAATTCATATTTGAATCAAAATGTACTTTTCCTTTACAGGTTGCTAGATTAGCAGAATGTGAAAGAATGACTGTGGCAATTGAACTTAGCAATTGGTTGAATGATGCAAGTTACACCCTGCAGTCTGTTGTACAATGTTATGGTCTCCTTGCTCCAATTATTTATCACAAGGTTTCTTCAGTGCCAGTAGTTCAGGTGAGAGCATTTTAAGACAAAGCAGCTGGCACCCAAGACCTGAAGTTGTAGTGATTCAGATTAAACTTTTCATGGAGTGTACAGTGGGAGAGCTAAATATCTAGGCTTTGAGTTCTTAGTAGCTGCTTTTATGGTTTTATGTGTTCCCAATGCATATATGTTCAGCGTAAATCAACAGATTCTGCTTTCAGATATGCTAAAGTAATTGAGAACATTGATTGTTTCTTCAGGGTGATTTGTTAGTATTTTTAAACTATAGTAGAATCTACAATGTAACTTCTACTTGAATGCCATTTGCAAATGGCAATTTTGAGGAAAGGAAAGCAGCATTTGCCTATGGCTTTTTTTTAAATGTTTGCTTCATATACAGTTTTCTTCTTAAAAAGAGGGCTATTCAATGTTTTGATAATGTGGTCTTTAGTTTTCAGGCATGTGCTCCCTTCCAAAAGCAAGCACCTTGCTTTGAAAACATAGTACCTGAATCCTTTCCTACCACGTCTGATGCAGCAGACATGTTTTTTTAGATTCAGCAAGGATACAGTAGAAACATGAACCTTTTTTCCTGTGATTACGTAGTTTTGTGAGGGAGCAACAGTAAGAGCATGAGGTGACTATAGTGCAGGCAAGGCACTGACTAGCAGCATCTGAACATGGCAGACAGAGAAGGAGTTGGCAAGAGGATCCACTGAGAATCAAGAGAAGTTGACGTTCTTGGGCTGGCCCGGAGTCAGTCCAGGAGACGAAGTCAGGAGGTGCAGGAGTTGGAGCCAGAGACTGGAGACAAGGCTACAGCACAGGTCCAAGGTCCATCCAAGAGACGGAACTAAAGGCCAGCACACCGATACTACAGCTCACGCAGGGACTGAAGGCTTGTGTCTGAGCTTCATCGGGACTCCTGTGCCCCTGGGCAGAAGGTGTGAGAGGAGGCTGCTCAGGGAATGACTACAGGGGCACTCAGGGCCCTGAGTTTGTAGGACTGTTTAGAAAAAAAATAATTATCTATTTACATAAAGGCAGAGCTAGCCACTGAAAATGGCTCCTGTTTCAGATTTTCTAATGAAAGGGAAAAATAATTTAGTCGCATGTTCTTTTCATGTCTGATAGACAAAAATGGGGGAAAGAAGTCTTTTATTTTTAAAGCATATTGGAAACATCTTTCTTTCATTTAAAATTCTGACCAGCTCGATATATTTTTAAGCAGTGCTCTATTAGGCATATGTGATCTGACTGAATTAAGCATTCTTTGATTTCATGTTAATTAAATCAGCAAAAATATCCATCATGTATCTGTAATTTAATATCTGTGATTTTATATGAACATGTCATTTATTCCAAAGGGCTGTGGTTGAAATCTTGACACTGTTAAATTCAATGGAAATTTTATTATTGGCTTTTGTAGATCTAGCATTTCATCCTATCCATTAGATTTTAAAGTATTTCTAAAGTTCACCATCAAATACAATAGGCTGTACAGAGGTACAAGCTTGTGAGTGTGTTGCAGACTCCAAACTTTGTTTTAACTCTTGTATTTATAGATCCTCATTAAGTGCTTGGCTGTCCTTCAAGAAATTCCAAGTGCTACTTTGCAGAGGAGACAGGCAGGGTGTTATGAGAGTATTCAGCATATGATAGCTTGTACTTCATTTTATACAGCAAAGGTATGGTGCATATTATTCTGCTTCCAGCTTAGTTTAAGATACAGCTCTTCTCATTTAGAGAAAAAAATTTAGTAACCTGGCCTTGAGTGATATCTTAGAGAGCTGGCACTCTTGAATAGTAAAGGTGTAGAAATATTTATTTTTGTATCACTGCATTTCATATAATAATGACATTTTGACTTTTTAATAGCATTGAGAATTTTCATTTGTTCAGAAAATAGACTATAACTATTAGTCCATGACATGAAGTCTGTATTTTGTATCATTCTATGTGTTTTTACATGTAAAGTAGTACTATTTTCAATAAGACTTATATGTAATATATAAATTTAAAAGCTTATTTACTACAAATAGGCCATATTTGTAGTTTTAATTGGATTAGCATATCTGACTTATTTGGTAATTAATTAGATACAAGAGACTTTATACTGCTTAGTCCTACATGCTGGCAGGAACATAAACAGCTTGACTCTTAGGCGTAACACATATCTGTAGACCACATTTATGATTCAGATAGTCTGTTTAGTGAGATAAGAAGAAAGGTGGTACTGGTAGGGTTTTTCTCCTCTGGTATAGAGACAGGCTAGAGTTAAAGTACCCACCATGATAAATGTATGATGCTGAAAAAGTCAGCTTTCCTCTAGCTGTGAGTACAGAGCTCATACTGAAGCTGAGCTGTGGCTGATGTTTTGATCCCTCACCCCAGTCTTAATAGAAGCTGGATCTCTGTGCTCACCTCACAAGACCAGATCAGTGTCAAATATCCTTAAAAGTGCACTGCAAGAAGACCCAGTTTTCATTCTTTCTGTAAAGATGAGTATTTTAAGCCTTAGTGTTGTCATTTTCTTCATATAAATAAACAATTTCATGGCAGTGAGGGCAGCGTCAGGGCACGGCAAGGGCTGGACAGCCAGGAGCCGAGGGCAATGCCATGGCTGGCAGAGCAGCACCTGGCAGTCAGGTTCAACAAGGAGTGTAGGTTATCGGTGAGTTTGTGGTCATGAGGGAGGTCTGAGCTGAAGCTGAGAAGTCAATCCACGGGTCAGGGTAAGGTCTGGTGAGGGAGGGTAGCTAGGGTCAGATACAGCCCAGCAGGCTGGTCCATTGTGATAGGAGCAGTCTGAAGTCAAGCTGAGAAGTCAGTCCATGGCTCAGGTGTCCAGGCCAGTGGATCCATTGCCAGACCATGGCTCGGAGCATGCTGGAGACCAACATTCCTGCCATACAGGAGCTAGCAGGGACTGCAGGCTCAGACCTGAGCTGAAAGGGAACTCCTGGCTCCAGGGGGGAAGGGCCCAGATGGAGCCTGTCAAGGCCAATAAAGCCTGTTTAAGGAACCTTGAAACCTTGCTACAGTGTTTGCTGTTGGATTCCCCAGCTAAATGACTGTCTGCTTGTACTGCTGATTTTTTTTCTTTTTCTTAGAGATAGCCTTTCAACAGAATAGCAAGCAGAATGAGTGAATTGCAAATGCTTCTCATTAATCCATGGTATATGGTTTTCTGTTGAGTTACAGGCAGGCCATGTACTATATTTTTCCTAAAGTAATCTATACACTTACTTTGTACCCCAAAGCCAAACATCCTGATGTGAAGTTACCTTGCACACAGTAGAAGCACTTTGCCCTTTTGAGCTCTATCTGAAGAAGATAAAGCCATCTAAAAACATTCCCTACACTGTTAATTTATAAATTTCATAATTTAAAAAATAAATTTCACCACTGCTTTCACTAATACAGTTGGGATTTTCAAATGTGCACTTGATACCAGAGAGGTAAATGAGGATCATTTAGTTACCCTTTATATTCTTTGATAGCAGTACTGCCTGAGAACGGGGAGAATGTCAATCACAGCAATAGATACTTCTGGTTAAATCTTTCTATTCTCTGAGGGACAGGTTAAGCAGAACACATCGATAACATAACTGCAATTCCAATTATTTTACAGGTCTTTCTTTAGTCCTTTTTTTTTTTATGAAAGGAAACTTAAGTATTGAGTAATTATTTTTATTTATAATATTAATGCATTTTGACTATTATAAATAGACAATAATGAAACATTCCGTGTTATGCAGAACAAAAATATATAACAGATGATTCTTTAATAGGTACTACGTTCATGGAAAGAATATGAACTAGCAGTAATTATTGTTAACTATGGGAAAAAATTGTTGGATTCCTCACCAACAACCTCAGCCTGCCTGTCAGGAGCAATGCAAACTGAAGAAACACACACTAGCGAAGAAGTTAAAGTAACTGCTCTGATTTTTACCTTTTCTTTTATCTAAACACTGTATTCTATTATTTTGAAGACTACATTTATTAACTTTTTGTTTGAGAAGTGATTGTATGGAATAAGAGTTCCCCAAGTACAGCTGAGAGGCTTCTATTTAATTGTAGCCATCTTTGTTAAGACCAGATGCAGATTGCAGTGGGTACAAGGTCTCATCTTGTTGAACTGGAGAGGGGTTAGCAATATTACAGTTCAGAGCCATAAGGATCCTGCAGATATTTATACAAGCATCCCTAACTGATCTTCACCTATAGTTTCCAGGAATGTTTATTAGACAAAAAGAACAATGAAATTGTATAAGTAAAGAAGAGCAAAAATATCCTAAAAAATGTAGAAACTTAGTCTCTTGTGTTGTGTAACAGCTGCTTGAAACTGAGTCATAATAAGAGAGTAACTTAAGAATTGTGTAGACTGAAAAATATTTCTCAATGGAGGATGAACTTTCAACCTCCAAGACCTTAATACTTAAATTACAGAGAGATGCAGCAGGTTGTGAGGATTTCCTGCAAATTAGAATCAAAGTGTTGATTCTCCATACTTTTCTGCCTGTTTTTTTATTGAAATAATTTTAGATGAAATTATACTGGTGAGAAGATTTGCAAAAGAGGTAAGAAAGTAGGAATAATGAGAGAGGAAGAAAGGAAGCAGTGTGAGCATGAAACTGAGATATATTAAAGAGAGGGATAAAAAGTCAATCAGATTACAGGGACGGACTTCTGTACAAAATTTTGCAGGATGCTGATAGGATCCAGGACAAATTTTTCTCAATTGTTTATTACTAAGTTTGTGTAGGCTGCTCCCAGATTCATACCAAAGATATCTAAGATCACAGCAACAAGATGAAATCTAGAGCCAAGTAGGGCTGACTGAAAATTACATTTTCACCAAAGTGAAAAAAAAAACTTTCTTTCCAGAGAAAGATTTTGATTTCTGTAGGCAGTAAGTAATCCACTAAAGATTATTTTTTTCTGGAAAACAATGTATTCTGACAAACAACCTATTCAAATATGTTATTGTAGTAGTATGTAGGACTTCCCTAATGATTTATTTAGTGGCAGAGCAACTCCGCTCACTCCCTTGGAGATCAGTCAAGAATGAATCATGGCCAGGTTTTTGAAGCTGTACTAAAAAATTATGAACATCAATTATATTTCACTTGAAAAGAAAAATAGGACAATATTGGGAAAACTATCAGATAAAGAATTAGAAAACTTGGGATCTAACCTAAACTCCACTATTGACCTACTGGTTTTAGCTAGGTAAAAGCTAAGTTTTTATAACTAAGTATTGGGTATTTCAGACCACTTCTGCAAAGACATCCCATTTAGCTGCAATGGAAAAAGCAACAGAAAATCTAAGTGCTCTTGAATCAAATCTCCTCAGACTGACAAAACCAGGTAGGTGAATTATTAAAACACTTCTTACATTTTTTCTATGGATTTTTCTATGGTTTATTTGTAAAAAATATTTACCTAAGAAGTACTTTTATTTCATATATCTTCCATGATAAATCAACCAAAATCATACCTTCAGTGATGTGTATAATGACTTTTATTCATTTTTTTCATCATTTCCACCAAAACGCTCATTCCTTCTTATAACGGAATGGTCATTTTTTTCTATTCTGCAAATATATATGTTCTCCCAATCTGTGTAAATTGAGTTCCACGTTATTTAGACTTGCTTTATCTTCCTAAATCAGAAAATGCAGTAGCAAAGACCATTCATTGTCCATTTTATAGCATGTCTGACTATCCTACCAGTGCTAGTAGTAATGACCACTACGGGAACTGTTACTGGAGAAAAGGCTTCTTGAAGAAAGTTAACAGAAATTGTCCTTTTTGTGAAGGTATTGCATGTATACTAGCATTTAACTACCTTGTAACTCAGGAATGAATATATCAACTTTAAAATATCTTAAGAGTCTGGATTAAGCACAAGAATTTTCAGGCTAATAGTTCTGCCAAAGTAAGAGAATTAATAAGTAGGACTTGTAAAGGAAATTCAATTAGAACTTAAAAAACAGAGCCACTACTAATTTTTTTTCCATTCTATTTATATGGCATCATGTAGTCCTTGGAGTCTGTATAGAATCATAGAATAATTGAGGTTGGAAGGCATTTCTGGAAGGCATTTATTCCAAGCTCATGCTCAAAACAGGTACAATTAAATCAGATTGCTCTAGGACTTGTCCAGTCAATTTTTGAATCTCTCTGAAGAAGGAGATTTTGCAAACTTTATGAGCCACCTGTTGCAATAATTGACCACCCTTATGGTTAAAAAGGTTTTCTTTATATCTGTTTGGTGTTTTCTGATTTCCATCTTGCGTCTATTGCCTCTTATGCTATCAGTGAGGACAGTCTGTTTCCACGTTCTGTATTCCTCCTAGTAGGTAGTTGTAGACTCCTCTTAGCCTTCTCTTCTTAAGGCTGAATAAACCCAATTCTCTCAGCCTCTTCTTGCTTTGTCAGGCACTCCTTATCATCTTGGTGACCCTTCACTGGACTTACTGCAGTATGTCAATGTCTTGTACTAGAGCGTCCAAAACCAAATATAGCAATCTAGATGTAGTCTCACAAGTGCTGAATAGAGGGGAATAATCACTTCCCTTGATCTGCTGGCTATGCTGTTTCTAATACAGCCCAGTATGCAACTGGTCTTTGCTGCAAGGGTTCTAGTTATCGTCCATCATCTCTATATATGGATTTGTCTTAGAGGAGAAAGCATTTCTGTAATAAATAGGATGAAAAGAGTGACACAAAAAATCCATTCATCTGTACACTGATCCTTCATTTTTTGCTGCTAACATTGATTTATTATTTACTTAATAACATTACGTTCCATTCTCACTTAATAGAAAGTTAAATTAATGGGTTGATTGGTTAGAGAAGAACACATTTTCAGAAATCGGCAAATACTTGACAGCTGAAGTCTGCTCTGTTGCTGAAATAGCGTATTTGTCAATAAGTTTCAGGCTACAAATTGAAGGAGTCTTTTGCTGAGGCCATGCAAAACAAAAAACAAAGCTTACAGCTGTCCTTACAAATATGTATAAGTGGTTTAGGATAATGTGCACACCTGTAGGGCATGCTGTTAAAAATATTTGGGAAAAAACCCTTGTCATAGGAAATCCTTAAAAGTGGATCAATACTTAACATTCCGTTAATGATAGTCTAGGAGAAAAATGAAAAAAAGCTGAATCTGCCTCTTTCATAAGAAACTGAGAAAAACAAAATATTTCATACACAGTACAATTTAAATTCTGAAATTTCAAATGTTTTCCCATTTAAATTTTTTGGGAGGTATTATTCTTTGTGAAAATGCTCATTTGAAGTGATATATTTTTGAACTTGTCAAATAGGAGAGAGTACTAATAAAAGGGTGTGACTTGTCCTAAAAAGAAAAATAAAAGAATCTTCTTTTCCTGCTGGCTGTCCTATTTAATTGGATGTTATTTGCATTCAACAGACTTCAACTGACTGCCACCACTGGAGGGTGTAGCTCTTGATCCACTATCACAGCTGGTTATTCCAGAGTGCATTTTTAACCTCACTTTTTTCAGGGACTATCCGCGCTGATCTTTTTCAACCACAGAACTTGCCTAAGCACAAAGTTTCTTTATTAAGGCAAAATAGCAACTAGCACATGTAACGTTGTTCTGGTGCTCCTCAGCTGGTAACGCAGTTGTATTTAACTCTCAGAATCCAAGTTATCCTTCTGCTATATATTATATATTCTATTTATATCTCTATATTGTATATGTTATTAACACCTATATCTATATTTTATATATATATATTTATAGAATAGAAATACATTTGTATATGTATATTTATATAAATATTTAGGTGAAGAAAAAAAAATTCCTTGACCTACTTATGCTATCCATACGCCCAGCATGTATGTAATCACTAATCACTAGTAGCATTGTGTGTTCAATTCCTGCTGTATAGCTTTAAATAAATTTTTGGACATGTCCTTACTGCACATCCTCCTCCACAGATGATTTGTATGGACCTTTGTTAGGCCTCTGATGAACTCCAGACATCCTGCTCATTAGTCTAGCAGCTGGAAGTTCATCAGTTACATCCATAAACTCTTCATTATTTAAGTGGCACAGCTACCTATGTTCGAAGAAAATAACAAGCTTTTGAATTTCTCTCTGGATGACAGTGAGAGATTTAAAAGCAAACTCCGTGCTAAAGAAGGATTTTTCCAGTCTTCAGTTACGATTTCAGGTAGAGTTTCTATTGTGCGCTATCACTGCTTGTCATAATGGATTTGATTTGGTTATTGATGTAGCTTATGGATCAGAGCTTACAGGACAGGAAGATCCTTTGTTCCTCTACCCTGTAATTTCATGTTGGACGTCAAACAGTGCTTATCGAGAAGGTAGGATAATTGATGTTTACTTTAGTTGTAAAGGCTTCTTTACTTCAGAAAATTGCCAGTAAAGCTATCTACTTCTTGCTTGGAATAAGCTCTTGGAAACTTCCTCTTCATTTTGTTCTCAAATATACAAAATCAAGTAAAACATAGCTTAAAAAAAGTTTTTAATATAGTCACATTGAGAAGTGCATAAAATATTTGCAACAGATTATTTTAGATATTGAAGCTAAGTATATAAAATATTCATATTTTAAAGAATTTGAATAATGTTTATTTTCTAATAGTGTTACAAATGACCTCATTTTTTTTAAAGTTGTGTCAAGATTCTGTTTGTGTGGAAAGTTCCTTTTAAATTGAGATACTCCATTTCCACATTATGTTTTTGAAAGAGGAATTCAAAAAAGTCTGAGTAAGCTTGCGTTTTTGAAATAGGATTTAAGATTTAGGTATGGAGCCTTTGCCACTGCCTAATTTTTTTTTTAATATTCAAAATAACAATGGAGCTTAGCCTTTAAAATTAGTATAGCTTTCAAATAGGATAAATACCTATTTATTTATTCATGGTAAAACTTATGAAGATAGCCAAACAGTAAAAGCAGTTTGCAATTATGAAGCTGCCTAAAATCTAGACAACACAGCTCCACTGCTGCAATGAGAACTGTGTGATGCTTGTACACTAATGTGACTGTCACTGAGAAGAGCAACCTAAGTGAATAGAATGCAAGTACTTTGTTTATACTTGCTTTATTGTTTTTTCAGGATTTTCAGGCATGTGTACTGTTAGGCATGTTGAATAGTGTTCTAAAATATTTTTGCATTATGTACTGCATGCTACAAAAATAGTTCCAAACCTGTTGTGTCAGTCCCTAGAATGTTTGTCATTCTAGGAGTGTAAATAGAGTGAACTTGTGATTCTGGATGCCTGGTGACAAGAAGAACTATTCAGTAACTGCTATTGTGTCTCATGACCTGTCTGATTTTGGTATCAGTATGCCTTTTCTTCATCAGTGTGCAAAATTACATAAATATGTGGTTTGAACATACATAGCTGCAATTATAGCTGAATTCAGAAACCTGTTACAGCAAAAGTACAAAAGACTGTGCTAATTATTTGTTACTTCATTGCAGTGATGAAATTCAGAAAGAAATCACGTTTTCTTGAGTTCTTTGTTCAAGTTTTGCACAAAATCCTGAATGAAGAGAAGTTTCAATGCGTTCTGGAGTGGGCAGGCAATGTGCAAGTTTACTTGAAAAGGTAGATCTCTATTATAGTAGTAGCGAAAAACTACTACTTAGGTTCACCAGTGTCGCAGTTACAGCAGAAAGTGTAAATTGTACCTCATAGAAGACCCATCTGGAGCTATTTCCATGGCTCCTAGTCTGCAGAAGTTCCATGGACACAGAGGATTACATAATTGCAGAAAATATTGTATTGTGACCTTGTTATACATGGAGACTTCTCCCTTGGCTGTGTCTGTTCAAAACTCCTGTCTATAGCTATTTTCTGAAGGGGAAGAAGGAAAAAATACCGGCTGAATTTAAAACTCCCAATGCAATAGGGATTGCATGTGCCCTACCTGTTCCCAAAGATAACCCTTTCAATATGAAAGGAGTTGATGATGGTGATGATGACGATTTTAACGTTATTTGTTTGTCAGGAGGAATGTCCACCTTCTCTGTATCGATGGAATATCAACACAAGATACAAGTTCTTCCACTCTGCCAGAAGGCACGGATAGATACACTACAGGAGTTGTGGAGTTTCAGAAAGTGAGTTTTATTTTTAAAGAGTCATGTACGTCTTTACTGGGCAGCAATCCCATAAGCACAAAAATAATTTTTTAAAGGCTGTCTCATAAAAACCTCAGCTAAAGACATGCATAATTAGTAAAATTTGGGATACAAACTCTAGTCCTCAGCTCACCTCTGCTCTCCTAAAATCAGGGAGAAAAGTTGGCATGGGATTTATCTGAAAGACCAACAATTGTGAGGAATTTGTGATGAGTCAGAGTAATGCATTCCAAAATCAAAGAAAACTTGCCCTTTGTCAGGTCCCTTTAAAAAAACCAGTATGTTAATAGGAAATGCCTTGGATACCATCATATTAAGAAAATGAGATCAGTTTAGGCCTTTTTCTACAATGTATTGTACTTAAACTTTTTCATGAGTAGTTGTTGATGATTAACTCCTTGTGCAGATATTCTAATTGCACAATAAAGGCTTTTTGTTCAGAATTCTTTTAAAATAAATTTTTGCTTTTATTGGAAGCTTAGAATAATCTTAATGGATTTGTATTGTTTTGGACAAGAGTTTTCTCCCTCATAGCCCTCTAGTAATGCTGTAATACTGCTAGCATCTCAGATAGATTAGGGAAAGGGTTTTCTGTCTCAGTTTTTGCATTGCAAAGTTTTACTATCTATAATAATAGGAAAGGAGCTATCATTATTTTTGAGATGAAAAAACACTGGTATATGAAAGAAAATATTTGGGGACCTGGCTGGCTTCTTAGTGTCAAGCATTTGATGAATACCTTCCAGAAAAATTGTAAAGCTTTTGGGAATATTAAATATTTTTTTGGTGTCTTATTTTGACAAACAGTTCCAGAATTTATTTTCTGTTCTGTTCTGTTCTGTTCTGTTCTGTTCCTGCATGAGCCAAACTGCTGTGTAACTCAAGTAATTGATAATGTAGATATAAATAAGTATTTGAAGTATATTTAAGATTTTCATGGAAGATTTTTTTAAAGAGTACGGAGACCTCACCTTTAAAGAAACCAGATGCATCAACTTTGAAGAAAGGAGGAAAAGAAGCCTTGAGTCCTATTCGAAAAAGACAGACTCTTAGACAGTATTTAATGAAACATCCAAACATAATGAAATCTCCAGAAGCCCAAAGGTAAATGAAGATAAATTGTCAGTTTCATATACAGAACCAAAATATTTTGACTGAAATTTAGTTTACAATTAAGTGTGTATTTAAAAAATTTTTTCTATCAAAGGGATGAATTTCTGCACAGTCCACTCACTTTTCTGTTTTAGTTTGGTATAAAATTGGCTTCCATTCAAAACAAAATATGTCTCTGTGGTGGGTTGACCCTGGCTGGGGCCAGGTGCCCACCAGAGCTGCTCTATCACTCCCCTCATTCACTAGTCAGGGGAGAAGAAGTATAATGAAAAGCATTGTGGGTCGAGATAAGGACAGGGAGAGATCACTCACTTATTACCGTCACGAGCAAAACAGACTGAACTTAGAGAGGAAATTCATCTAATTTATTACTAAACAGAACAGACTAGAGGAATGAGAAATAAAAACAAATCTTAAAACACCTCTCCTCACCCCTCCCATCTTCCCGGGCTCAACTTCACTCCTGACTTCAAACCTCCTCCCCGCCAGCAGCACAGGGGGACAGGGAATGGTGGCTACGGTCAGTTGATCACACGTTGTTTGTGCCACTTCTTCATCCTCAGGGGGAGGACTCCTCTCATCGTTCCTCTGCTCCAGTGTGGGGTCCCTCTCACAGGAGACAGTCCTTCCCAAACTTCTCCAACATGAGTCCTTCCCACAGGCTGCAGTTCTTCATGAACTGCTCCAGCATGGGTCTCTCCCATGGGGTGCCGAACTTCAGGACCAGACTGCTCCAGGATGGGTCCCCCACGGGGTCACAAGTCCTTCCAGCAAACCTGCTCTGGTGTGGGCTTCTCTCTCCACGGCTCCACAGGTCCTTGCTCTAGTGTGGGCTTCCCACGGGACCACAGCCTCCTTCAGGTGCCTCCACCTGCTCAGGTGTGGGGTCCTCCACAGGCTGCAGGTGGCATCTCTACACCCCCTCATCCTTCCTCCATGGGCTGCAGGGGGACAGCCTGCTTCACCATGGTCTTCTCCATGGGCTGCAGGGGGATCTCTGCTCTGGCGCCTGGAGCACCTCCTCCCCCTCCTTCTGCACTGACCTTGGTGTCTGCAGAGTGTCTGACATCTTCTCACTCCTCTCTCTGGCTGCAAAAGCTCTCTCTAACTATTTTTTCCCTTCTTAAATATGTTATCACAGAGGCGCTGATTGGCTTGGCCTCGGCCAGCGGCGGGTCCGTCTTGGAACCAGCTGGCATTGGCTCTCTCAGACACGGGGGAAGCTTCTAGCAGCTTCTCACAGAAGCCACCCCTGTCGCCCTCCCAGTACCAAAACCTTGCCATGCAAACCCAACACAATCTCATTTCTATTTCAGAGAATAACTGTTGAAGATTTTGAAGTCTTTGTATGAATAATCAAAGACTGTATTTCAGTTGTTGTAGCTTGAGCATGTGGATTCATCATGGTGGAAAAGCTATGTTAATCTGCATACTATGATGCTTTTCAAACTGTGTTGGGGAGCTTACCTGTTAGAAATCTAATAAAGAATATGTTTATTTGTTCCTGACGTTCAGGTAGTTTAACTGATTTCTGTCTCTTGCTAGTCTCTTTGGATTATCTGTTCTGTACCTTTCAGAAAATTGTTCTTTGACAGAAACAAAAGAAAACAGGCAAAAAATAATTTAGATTGATAAAGGGATCATTTTGCATTTTATAACAAAACAAACAAAAAAAAAGAGATTTGGTTTGACTACAGCATTGTAGGTGTGTCAGGTAATACAGAATTGTTTGATCTGGCAGAGAAACATAAAAAAAATTAAAAAATCTATGGCTGGAAATTAAAGCCAGGCATCCAAACTGAAATAAAATGTTTTCTTCACATTGAGGATGATTAGCTACTAAAACACATCAATAAAAAGAGTGATCCAAATTTATAGTGTAATAGTAGACCCTCCATCTCCTGAACAGACTGTGTGAAACACATTGTACTTGCTATAATAAACTGTTTGGATGATTCCAGGTACAAATAACTTCAAGCACAGAGCTAAAGTTTTTGTACGTATTAAGACAAATATCTTATGAAAGATAGGATTTAGTGTGTGTTAAATGCACTTAAAGGGGGAAAGCACAATTGCTTTTACTGACTGCAGCAAAAGTCGTTCTGCTAGAAATATGTCATATACCTCTCAGGTAATATGAGTCTGTGGATATGCAATGGGATACTTCTGTGTATCTTTACCATGATTTTCTTTTCTAGAGCTTCAGTAAAACAGAGTTTCATTTTTTGCTACTTCATTTATTTTGTTTTAGGAAATGCAAGGGACAGTTGCAAAAAGTAGCTCGTCGCACCTTAGTGGTACTGCTGAAACCAATTGTGAGTACTTACTTAAACCAAAAGAAGTTTCATCAAATATGTCTTGAAGAGATGCCCTGGAGGTCTCAGATGAATATCTATCTGGCAGTTGCACACTACAACTTATTTAAAAAGAAACTGGAAGAGCAATATAACATTGGAATTTGTGGTTCACAGCATCTGAACAGGTATATCTTACTGCATTATCAGTGATTGCTATTAATAAAGATTATTGTTATTGCCATTAATGCAAACAGCTCTGAATGACAATATCATCAGTCAGTTTGTCATATGAACAGTCGAGCTTCCAAATGCAAACAGATTTTGCATGTAACAAGTTTTGCTTTCCATCATATGGCAGGTGATGTGCATTTTTGGTTGCTCACTTGACTGGTCAGATGAAAGTTTTGAAATATACTATCCTGTGCTATTTTTTGGTTCCTTTATAACTTTTGGATATCATTCATTATTTCTAAAGCAGCTGGAGAGTAATCAAAACTCACTTTTGAGAAACTGAATTTTGTGTGTGTATATCAAAAATCTTTTTATTATTATATCTGGGTTTTTTTTTTAATGCTTTCTTCTTTTTCTCCCATTCTGCAGTTACAATATTTTGGATCCTGAAATATTCTCATTGAGTAATTCTGGCACTGTAGTGGTGAGAGAAGTCGTAGAAAATGACATGGGAACACCAACTCCTCCTCTCATTAAAAAGTCAAGAATGATTGAAAAACAAACTTGTAAGAGCTTGTAATGGGTACACAATTGGAATCAGTTTCAACTTAACTTTTTCCCTCTCTTAATTTCTGTCTTGACTTCCATCATTGGTTCTCTACATCACCTTTGAAAAAACACTTATGCCAATTTAAAGAGAAAATGTTTCTGGATTTCAAAAATGTCCTCTGTATTTTCTCTTTTTGGCATATCTAATATAAAAGAAGTCATAGTCAATAATGGGGCTTTTATAATAACTCTGAGAATTGTTTATTGTACTGATAGATCTGTTACTTTTTATCAAGTGGATATTCTTTATCCTACATTTTAGTAACATTTCTAAATTCTAATAATTTAGTGATACTAGCTTTCGGTTTGCAGAAGCCTCGCTACCTAGACCTAGTAAGTTGATAATATTCCAGATTATTCTAAATGCAGTGACAATTTTTATCAGTTTCTGTAGTTGTTAATTGGTCTGTAGTTTCCTTTAGATTTCGTAACAGGGCAGCAATTTCCTGGGTCATTCTGTAAGTCTTAAAATTATAGACTGAATTTTAGTGTTATCTTTAAAAGCTGTAGAGAGCAAAACTCTCCTATCATTCCATGTAGGATTTCCTTAGGTAGGAATCAACCATTCTCTTTGCCTTTTCCAAGGAAGTGTGACATAAACTAGCAGCTGAATTCACTGGTTCTCTTTGCAACATCTTACTTTTAGTTATACTCTCTTGTCTTGATGTTTACAAGTCACTGAGAACTGAGTCACTGAAAGTTGCTGAAAACTACTGAAAATCCTGTTTACTACCTCCTAGCCTTTGCAGCAGTTCTGAATGAAAGAATTTAATCAAGTGTGTAGTTTGCCATAGACTTCAAACACTGTTTAGCTAGAAATTAGCTTCTGCCTGAAATCTCTAGCTCAGGTATTACTGTATCCCACTGCCATGAACCTTTGTGTTTCCCCTTGGAGGATATTTGGTATTGAATAAAATAATGAAGCAATTCTGCACATACCACAGAATTTGTCAGAAATCTTCCCTTCTTCCTTACTTCTCGTTTTAAGAGTCCTCAGAGGCAGAAGGGTTCTTGGGAGCTTGCCACACAGTGATTTCTTGCTAAAACTTAACTTCTGTGAGGGTTATTATGTTTTGGGTTTGAGCCTGAAAACTATTTAGTACATTTTTTTATCCCTGCTTCTCCCAGTGCTTAAGTAAAAGCATCTTATATTTTAAATATCATAACCTTATAAATATGATAACCTTAACACTGGCATTTTCTAACATTTAAGTATTTAGCTGCCACAGGAAAATCCTAGCTGGCTGATAATATTTCCTTCTTTTTTTTTTTTTTTTTTTNCTCATTTTTAACCAGTGAACTTTTTGTCTTCAGGTACAGATAAATCTTCTGAGCACAGCATTAAACTGAGTGGAACAGGTACTCTTCAAATTCAAACAACAAATGATACAGAAATTTCTGTCTCTCATTCCCCCAAAGAATGCAACCAGTTTCTGTCAAATACCATTTTATTGGAGCATTTTACAAAAATCTTTCTGCATTTAAGAAGAGCAGTGGTAAGATAAGCTTTCTTATTAAACATTTTATTTATTACTAAGCATTGCATTACAATACTTACTACTTTCTACATTAAAAACCCCCACACTTGAGAAACTCCAAAAAACTTAAGTGGGAAAGAGCAATGATTTCTCATCTTCTGCAAAATGTCCAAGTACAGCGTATGAAATGTCAGGCACATCACCTATCTCAATGTTTATTTCTATCAAACATATCATAATTTATATAAATGTTTTATTTTTCATTGAGTCTTTGTAACTTTCCTTCTCATGTTTGTTAAATCTTTCTGAAAACACTTGCAGACTTACCTTTCCCTTTACAAGTCTTAGTGAATGCCTCAGTAGTATAAGCAGAAGGACCAGTGATTGAAAGGAAATGCAGACTGACTACTCTTGCCATAAACCCTTCTAAAACCAAGTAAAAACTATATGTATAGGTGGTATGAATTCGGTTTTATTTCTTATTCTCACACCAAAAGCAGCAATTAAATTATAAATTAATGCTTCTATGGAAATTTCCAAATTAAGGTTCTGTAGTGCATTATATAAATTGCAATTTTGAATTATCTGTTACTAAGGATGATCCATAGACTGCTGTTTTGAAAGATTACTTATACCTAAGCTTTGCAATAAAAGAATGAAATTTTTAATTTCTGTATTTCCAAAGTATAATTACATTTTGAATGATATGCATAGGTTCTTGCTCACCGTGGTGGCCACTGGACGTTGCTTCAAAATGCTTGTCGAGAACTTTGGAACTATACTCAAGAATTACAATTGATTGCTAACCATTCACATTCCCATACGGACACATTTCCCATTACCAGGGGTTTTCTTAGGAACACCATCTGGTTGCCATTTTATTTGGCGTCAGACATGATCATTGATATGATAACTGATCTACAAGCAAGCAAGTCTCTAAAGGTAAAAATTATTTTTATTAAGAGAGTATACTCTTTATTATGACACCTTCAGTAGAGATAGTTTTCTTTCTCTTGCATTATATTCTGGTATCTCCAAGTTATTCTCCGTAACAAGTTTTTAGAGGTTTATAGTACTTTCTAATCTTTATAATTTGATTTGTGCTAAAAACAAGTTTGAAAATAAGAGGTAGAATAATGTTTCTTCACTGTAGATTGTGGATCCTGAAGGAGACTTCTGCATTCCCAGCTGTTTAGGAGGTATTATGGATGAGAATGGTGGTTCCAGTCTCCATCCACAGTCTCCCCTGGATGATGTGAATGTGATTGACTTGAAATGGATATGTAATCTGATTCTTAAAACAATAGAATTGTTATATCAAATGAAGAAGTGGGAAGCACTGGTACACATAGCTGTACAATTTAACATATTTACACAGTAAGTCACACCAACTCTCATAACTAAAAAGCAACATGATATAGTTAAATATACTGTTATTTTGCTTAATTACTATACTTTGCTTTTTTTCAGTGAGAGATACACAGAACAAGTGAGTCCACTGCTGGTGTATGCTCAGAGGCAGCTGCTGGAAAGGATACAGCAATTCAGCGGCCCAGACGTCCACGAATCTCATGTCATAAAATATCTGTCTGATAATGCACATAAGGTGAAACACAGATTTCTTTTTTGGGCACTGACTCTTAATGCGAACTAAATATAGTGAAGTACTGGCACTGATTAGATTAATATGGTTTTTCATAATGTTCACAAATTGTAAATTATAATAAATTAATGAACATAATTGATTGAAGTGCATGAAAAGGCTTATATGACATAATTCTGGCAGCAGCAGAGGTCTGGACTTGATGACCCAGAGAACATTTCTTCCATGCATAATGTACCCATTCCATATTATGAGCCTAAATCTAATTTCATGTTAGTGCTTGATGCCGCTCTTTTAACCTGAAAACATTTATTTGGATATTGTGCAATCTTTGTGATTAATTAAAATTAAATACAAAGAGATTGCTTTGTTTCTGCATTGGAACACGGCTCCTAAAGACCAAAATTAATCAAATTGAGTTAACCCAAACACTGACAATACCAATAAAAAACTTGTAAAACTTGATCACCAACAAAAAACCCCTAAGCTGCTCAGCAAGATTGTCTCATTAAAAGCCATGGCTCTAAGTAGTAAACTGACATTGCTACTTGGAAATTTTTCATGGCATTAGCTATTAAAAATGATGATTTTCCTTTTATTTGACCTAAGGTTTATTTCTAAGAAGTTTTGTGAAAGTCAATTGCATGGTTGATATTTTTAATATGTTTCTGTTACTAATATAAACACAGGACTTAAAGGAGATGGAGGAAAGTGGGATTTGGAATTCGAAACAGGTTTGTTCTGAACATGATCATGGTGTTCAGGAGCTACTGCCTTGCCAAAGAGCACTCCTGGCTTGCGAAGGGCAGCTGAGGTGCTCTACCTTGTCTCTCTGTAAGGCTGTTTCCTGCTGACTTCTTTCAGGCCCTGTTGTTCAGAACATGGTGTTTTGTCTAAAAAAGAAAAGGACAGTGTGGCAAACCACCACATATCACTGTAATCTGAGCAATGTGGAAAAGTAATCATAGTTTTGAGAGACAACTTACTTACAGAATAAAGACTAATGTTAGTTAATAGTAATAAGGATTGTTCAAGACAACATCATCAGGTTAGAAATTTGGAGGGTATGGCGACATTTCACAATGTGATGCCTTTCAGAGAGTCTAGAACTAGCTCTGAAGTGGTTCTTTTGCTTCTGAAGTGATGTAGCTACATTAGCAAAATAAAATGTCTGTGCCAGATTAGCCCTTTATACAGTTTGGAAGTTTGCATCTCTGACAGGGTTAGACTGCTTCTGTTATTTGTTTAGAGCTATTTTGCATATCCCTGTGCAGCATTCCATCATGCTTTACAGGCAGTGCGTTCTTTAGGTCTACTTATACCGACAGGTTCTTTGCAAGCATGCATTTATCCGGGCAAAGAAAAGTGGAATATTTGCCAAACATCAACTGGTTGCTTATGATTATGGCAAATACCAAATAAGATACAAGTTTAATTCATTAACATCTAAATACTTACATGTGTTACATCCAATATTTAGGTGTTGCGAATGTTTCATCTCTAACTGACAAGGGTACTAGTTATGGGTCACTGGTGTCCTTGTAAATTAGTCCTCATTTATTTTGTCATATGACTATTTAGATACTTTGATTTTTCTGAATATTATTCAATTATCATGAAACCAAACTTTCTTTTTAGATGAGTTGCAGAAACTACATAGGGCAGAAATTACAGCTGCCTGTTGCCCATTCTGCTAGTGAACAGATTTTTCCTGGATACTTTTTCTGTCCTGAGATGAAAAATGATTATACAGGTCAGAGTACATTGCAGTATTGTGAGTTCTCTTTTCTCCCAAATCCTTTCCTTTTTTCATACTGGATATTTGTTTTGATTTCCTCCTTATTGTAAGTCTTCCACTGCTCCTATAATCTCTTTCTTTTAATATAAACTCAGTTTTGTCTTCAAATTATTATTCTGGATATTTTGGATGGGTAGTAATGTTCTCAAGACCTTTCCAAATATATTCACGCTGTATCTGAAAGCAGAGAAAAGCAGTTGTTATCCAGATGCCAGATGACCTACAGTATGTTGAGTGAGCTTGGCAGTCTTGGTCCAATTTTCTGTCAGTATTGTTGGATATCCAGCAATATACCCAGAAATTAATGTGAAGCTGCACTGTTATCGATAGAATTGATAGAAAAACTAAAGTGAACTGTAAGGTGACAAAACACCTCTTTTACCCACAGTTGCTGTTCTTGTCAGTCAGGATTAAAATGTTATAGTCATTAATGGAAGTTTGTAAAGCATAGTTCTTCATACCACAGATATGTCAACACATTGCACACAAGGCTTTGTGTTGAATTCAGCTGAGGAACATCATTAAAGAATAAATAATGCTGTATGTAAGAAGAGTAGCTAATATGATGCATTCAGTGAAGAGAGCATGCCAACTCACAGGTTGGTACGGAGAAACTATGGTAATTGTAGTAAATAGGATCACCAGTTCTAGTAAAAGATTTGTTTCCAGACTTCAGATGCCAGAATTCAGAGCAGAAAGCTGACCTGAGGCATGCCCAGGGCAGGTGGAATTCAGGGAATATAGACGTCACATGAGAACTAAAATGGAACACTGAAAAAGACATAAATGCTCAGAGTGTTCCTGGTGGTTAATAATTTTGCTTTAATTCATAATCCAACAGGAAACAAAGGTGACAATTATGTTAATATATTTTAGTTTTGAAGTTATGGAATGGTTCGAATATATGTTTCTCAGAGTGATTTACTAAAAATATATATTTCTGTAATGCAAAATTGTTCTCCATAATTATTAATTCCTTTTAGATCGCAGTCAAGCGAAAGCCCTAGTTTATGTACCTCTTGATGTGAATGATACGCTGAACTGTTTTAGAGAAGCTCTACAAAAATCTAACTATCACAGCAGAGCACTGAGACACAGCAGAAAACTACTTTCATTATTTCTTGCACACACACAAGGTGAGTTATTTATTGAAGTGTTTCTCAATAAAGTGTATATGCAGTTAAAATAGTAAAGAGTGAAAGGAATAGATTTTTTAAAATTCAAATTTTAGTTGTTATTGACAATTACAAAAATAAAGAATATAAAGTTATATATGAAGTTCTGTAAGTACAAGCTTTAAGCCTGATTTCCTATGATTTGTGTCTCATGGTTGGATGATAATATTTTTTTCATGCAGCTGTGTCACTTGTCTGTCTGCAGCCAAACCTCTGTCAGAGGACTGACTGGCAGATCTTCCCAAGTTTATTTTCTCTAACAGAGAACATATTTTCATTTGGTTGTACTGACCAATCAATTATGTCTAATGAGTTTAGTTAGGAGACACATAGACAGAATCATAGCATAGGAAACCACATAAAAATAGGGTACACAGGAATTGTATATTTGTTCGAGTAATGTGGTGTGGAAATATTTGTGGTGCTGGAAATAGTATAATACTTTTCCAAACTGATCATATAAATCACTTTTCTGGTCTAGAAAATGCTGGAAGAACAATCAGCAGTCATATCTCTTCAAATAGAAGACTAGAATTTAACGTGGGAGCTGAACTGATATATCTACCAATGCCACGTGACCTTTCTGAAGAAAAATTTAATTTATCCAGTATGGTTGAGAGTAAGCCAATACCCCAGTCACAGCTTTCAGTAATTATCTCTTCCTATGAACAAACAATTGGTAATTTTTTTTTTCATAAATTTCTGTTTACAGCTAAGATGTAATATAATTCTGCCTGTGTTCATATATGTTTATTCCAGTGTCATCTTCCTCTGTCAGACAGATATAACTGTCTGAAAGCTGGTTTCCAGAAATACACAGCCTTCTTTCTGTTGATTCAGAAAATCTGCATTAGATCCTAAACAAGCCACTACCTGGTTCATAACTCTACAGTTATCTCATCTTATGAAAAAGCTTTACTTCAGTGGTGTTGTACTGATCAATCCCAAATTAAGAATCTGCTGTAATGTTTAGCAGATTCATTTTAATTCCATGATAGTTTTTTTCCTAGCAAACAGACCTTTCAGATTCTGTGCATTTGATTGTGAGACCTAGTTGCTTGGCTTCCATCTTACATTCTAGTATGGCTTTACTCATACAGTTACAGCTCACTCAGTACTACTACCTGGTTTTGGTGTATGACAAAATAGGTGAAGTGTAGCAGGTCAACAGATGCCATAAGTGGTTTTATTTGAAGTACGGGGTCCAGAAGTGAGCCAAGGACAGTGCTACTGTGCTGCATGCAGGCAGTGTTGTTTAGCAGGACCAATGTCTCCTTCCCAGTTTATCTCTTGAAGAGGAAAAAATTTAAAAGGTCTGAAAAAAACCCCAAAATACAAAAGCTTAGGTTAAACAGGTCCATAAATACATCCTACTCTTGTTTTTAAAGTTAGTAGAAATAAGAAATTGTACATCTGAAGGTAAAATATGCAAGCCTAGTAAATCTTTCAGAAAATATTCATGCATTGAATTACATGTGAATGCATGTCTCCTCATGCAAAATTTGTTCAAGATTCAGTAATTGATTTAATGATGTGACAATATTTTTTCTAATTGATTAAAAAATAAATAACAGGAATCCTTGAAATAAACAACCAAAGAGACCTCAAGGTTCAGGCTGTACATGAACTTGGAAATCTTCACTTTTATGCTGGAAACAAAAGGTACATATTTATTGGATTAAAAAAGAACAATGTTTCTTTTTTTTTTAATTGTTATTCATACACCCTTCAATTGTTTTGTAAGTTCTTGTGCTATCCTCAGGTCCATATAACTTCTTCCACATAACTCACTATTAGCTATATTTTGAGAGGCTTTTTTTCTAGAAATTATTTCTCTTAGCTAGCTAATTGAAATTAAGCAAATTAATTAAGCATCTCTATGTGTTTTTAAGAAGTAATATATATTGTTTAATGATTTAACTTTAGTATAAGTCCCAATAAGTCTGTTGATCAGGAATGGTATCTTTCTGTGTTGTTGAAACTGTATTTCAGTTTTTGACCTAATCAGAATTAGTTACATCTCAGGCAATAAAGGTAAAATGAAGCGAGTCTTATCTTGCACTTTGGAAAATGTCAGCAATATGATGAGAATGTTTTTGTTATGTTACAGAGCTGCTTGTAAATGCTGGTGTCAAGCCCTTGATGAAACGCTCAACATTGCTGATGCGCTTAACAACTGGCAAGAATTAGGTTTTCCAAAAAATGCTACAGACTGCTTTGCAGTTGAAAAATTGACTGATATTAGTCAGAAATTTCTTTCTCAGGCTGGAGTTTGGGGATGTTTACATGCAGCAGTCTTAGTGGCTAAGATAGCTCAGTAAGTATTTTATCTATATATGTATTTTTTTCATATTTTAAACAAATTACTCACCCAGGACAGTAGGCAACTTGAAATTAATTTAAAACCACTCATGAGTTGCTATAAAAAAGACTCGTCAAAAGCAGAGGAATTTTTCCTTTCAGGAAGAAAGTTGCTCTTTTGGAGAACATTGTTTGTTCCCTTTTTTTGAGTTCTCATCTTTGATTGTAATTGCAGCTGTATATTATATGGAGAGATCACTGAAATAAAACAAAATGATAAAAAGTCATAAGCGCAAGGATTTTACAGTCATATTGATTTTCAATTGAAATATCACATCTCCCCAGTCATTGCACATATTAAATATTAATGTATCTTGAGGGCAGATTTACTGCCTGAAGTACTCATTTTCTGGTGAATTACAACTAATTGAAATTTGAATTACTGTATTAAAGGCTACCATCAATAAAGATTTCCGTCCAGTACTCCTTGACTGCTGGTAAAACACTATGGATGTAATTCTGAGCTGTTCCTCAATGTATTGTACAATATAAAAATGTACAAAATATAAAATTTAGAAATATCTAAGCCAGCTCTAAATGACCTTAGAAGCATTATACCCATGAAAAGGCTGAACTTCATCTGAGTAACCTGTCTTCCCTGAGAAGCAGGTCATATTAATAGCACTGTGAAATATCTGTAAACCAAGGTAGCTTTGAAAGTTTTAGCATGGATATTTCAGGATGCAACAGCATTGCCACACTCAGAATTAGCACCCAAGAGGAAAAGGGGTGAGTTTAAGTTGATACTAAACAACAGCTCTTCTAATTCTGAGCTGTGGTGCAGTCTCAGGTCCAATTAGGCAAGACCCAATCCCTGCTTCCTTTTACAGGTGCTTGTGGCACCTCTTTGCTGGACTGTATTCTATCTCTGTACTGTTAATATGTCCATTGCAAATCCTGGCAGGGATCTGGTGGGAGCTATCCTCTTGGCTTCTCCCTCAGGCCAATCTTTTCTAATCAGAACTGACTTGGGCTGTTAAACATATTTCCCTTGAGTTGCTCTTTTCTAGAGCAACTTAGTCTCAGGCTGTAAAATGCAGATTAAAGGATTCTAATATTGTATTAAAGATTTTTAATATCAGAGGAGTACCCCGCTACCAGGACAATTTAAATACTGATGAGATACTATGTGGGATTCATTTAATATCACTAGACACCTACCATGTGTAAGTCCACATGTGCTAGTTATCTTAGGCTTCCTTTACGGAAAGAAACACACTTTAAGGTGTGAGTTGCTTGACCTGCTTTATCTTTCTAGTTTTGTGTGAGATGAATTTTGCACTTAGATTGCCTGTTTCTCTCCGTTAACTTTAAAGAGAATCTAGACAACATCTAGGTTTGTCTTTGGTCAAATGTTTCTTTGCATGGCACAGCCGAGCACCTATCTACAGAACAGGCAGGTGTTTTCCAATATGGAAAACTTCTAGACTATGTTAGTGTCATTATTATACTAGATTAAAAAAAGAGTTTGAATAATTTATATTGATGGGCACATTCACATTACTTATTATTTGTTGTACTTTAGGTATATAACAACATCAAAGATGAGATTAAGAACTAAATACTGCTATTTTTCTGCTACGCTTTTTAAGGTAAGAATACAATTTCAGTTAGAATTCATGAAGTTGACAGATTGCTTCTAAAATTTAAATCTCAATAACCCTCTATTAAAATATTTCTCTTTTCATTTTGATTGTAAAGGAAAACTGGAGATCAGAGGTAGTTGACAATTTATGCACATTAGATTAGATGTTTTTATTCTCTGTTTTTTAATATTATTCCTGTATTATAGTCTAAAAATTATCACTTCAATAAAAGGCTAGTGTCTCAGAGAAATAATGAAATACTGAAAAGTGACGATGGCTAAAATATTTGGCAGTCAAATATATTTTTCGTCTCTTGGAAGTGTTCTGCTCAGGAAGAGCTGGATGGCATCAACAATAGCAGAGTGCTGTCTGTCAGATCTGTACAGAGTCCTCACAGATTGTCATGAATTTTCAACCAGGAGCACAGACTCTTTAGAAAAAGATTTTTTTTAATTGTTTTTAGCATTGGAAGATATTAGTTTGTAATTCTAAAATTTCATCTCTGTAAGAACTTTGCTCTAAAAATAGAGGACAGTCAATATGATTTTGTTTCATTTACAAAGAAAACAAGATCATTAGAATTAAGTTTGTAAACTTTCAGAAACCAACTATAGAGGAAAAAAGGGTTTCAGTTTACTTTTAAAAGGAAGTTTTAAGGCACCAGTAACAACAGTGATACAGGAAAAAGAACTGCAAGTATTCTGCCAGTCACACTCCACTGGGATCAGTGCTTACTCATCCCCGTGCAACATCAGGAAGTTAGTTGGCTTCTTCCAAAACAAACCAGGGCCACTTTCTAACATCTTGTGCCAGCCATGGTTGCAGCTGTTTGACTTGTGCTAGGCCACATTTAAAACCTCATTAAGTTCAGCAGGAGGAGAACAAGTTGAAGAAACAAAGGTAAAGGAGAATTTGGACTAGCTTCTAGCACTGTAATTGCTGGTGGTACAAAGCTGAACAATTTTGACAGAAGTAGTAGTAAGCATTTGTTCCAGTTGTATAATGGTAGAAATAATTGTGACTTGACTGAAGTGGGTCTGATATTAATTGGGATAGGAGCAGCTTGCAGGGTGAGTGTCTTGAAAAATATAATCAATTACTGTCACTGTACCTTGTGAAGTTCAAACCCGTAATTTGTTCCTTGATTTGGAAAGCTTTTATAACCTTATTTAAATTCCACCGCTGGTATAGGCTTTAGGCTTGTTAATATCTCAGATCTGAGAATGTAAATGCATATTTCTCTAGCATATCACTGCTAATTACGACAAGATAAACACAATTGGGAAGGAATATCCAACATCAGAGACAATGTTTGCACTCCTCCCTTTTTAAAGGAGGAACATTTAAGTTACTTCTTTAAAGTTCGCATTGATTTTAAGTTACGTGATTTAAGCTGCACGAGCTGACCTAGTTAAAGGCGGAACTAGGGTGGAACTAGCTTTTAACTGGCCTTAAAGTCAGCAGCTCTCCCAGAAATGACAGCTGAGGTGATGGCAGGGAAAGAACTTAAGGCTAAGTGAAATCAAGCCAGCTTTCTTAGTTTTGGGGAAAATACAAAGATATTTCTTCTGATCAATCATAGAATCATAGAATCAGAATGGTTTGGGTTGGAAGGGACCTCAAAGATCATCTAGTTCCAACCCCCCTGCCATGGGCAGGGACACTCTCCAGTAGACCAGGTTGCCCAAAGCCCCATCCAGCCTGGGCTTGAACACTTCCAGGGAGGGGGCCTCCACAACCTGTTCCAGTGCCTCACCACTCTAACAGTAAAGAATTTCTTCCTAACATCAAATCGAAATCTACCCTCCTTTAGCTTACACCCATTACCCCTTGTCCTATCACTACACTCCCTGATAAACAGTCCCTCTCCAACTTTCCTGTAGGCCCCTTTAGGTACTGGAAGGCTGCCATTAGGTCTCCCCAGAACCTTCTCTTCTCCAGGCTCCCAACTGTCTCAGCCTGTTCTCAGAGGAAAGGTGCTCCATCCCTCTGATCAACTTCATGGCCCTCCTCTGGACTAACTCCAACCGCTCCATGTTTCTCTTGTACTGGGGCCCCCAGAGCTGGATGCAGTACTGCAGGTGGGGTCTCACAAGAGCGGAGTAGAGGGAAGAATCACCTCCCTCGACCTGCTGGTCACATTTCTTTTGATGCAGCCCAGGACACAGTTGGCTTTCTGGGCTGAAGGTATCTTCCATGAAACATCTTTGGACTGGTAAAGAAATGTTTGAACACATCCCTAAAATCATCTCAGCAAATTTTTCCTATGCATTTTCCTTGATTATGAAGATGTTTGAATAAATTAAGTTCTTTCTATCTGCTGATCAGAGGCTTATCCTAAGAATTATCTAAGAAGTCTTTGTGAGAACCCCAAGTGATTGATTAGGTTTTTTCCAGTGCTTCCAGAGATTTATTTGGGATGCTTTGACTTGGAATCTGAGAGAAACACCACCGGCTCTTTAGGAATACTTTTCTTTACCTAGGGAGTACTTGCTGAGGAATCTTCCATGATTATTTTTCTGAACCTAGATTAGTTTTTCTCTTTTGCTTGTTCTGTGAAATACTGTCCTTGGACTATTTACAGACTTTTTTTTTTTTCTCTATCAAGTTCACAGACAAAGCATTTTTTTCTAAAAAGATTTTTCATGGTTTTGTCTGGAAACAACATTTGTGTAGTCATTTATGAGTCTCAAGGTTTGGACATTTGTAATGTTTTACTAATGCCTATACATCTTTTCACAAGTAGTTCATTATTATTACTTTCAGACCCTGTTTAGAGCTTCTCTTCCACATCCGACATCTGACTGTGACTTTGCACAATATGAAGCAGATATGCTTATTCCTGGCATCGACTTGTTCTCTGATCGCTACAGAGCTGATATCTCTACTGTAGTTGCAAGTCTGCATTTCCTGATGTTTCAACTGCATTATGCAAAACAAAATTTAATAGTAAGTATTATTTTTGTACTCTGGAATGAATTTTAAGACATCAAGTCTTATTTTTTTGTGTGGGTGTACTTATGCGATACCTCAGAAGCTCTAGCAAAATATGTGTATGATTAGGTTCTGTGGCACTGAGATAGAGGCAAGGTATAGCTTGCTGCATACAGTTTTTAGAATATACAGGGTACTTGTTTGTTCAGGAGTAAGACAATATATGGTCCACTTAGCTTAGGCATTTTGGAGTAAATTTCCTGGTACATACAGCTTGAAATGCACTGTACTGAGAATTACTTTAAATGCAGTATGTCCAGAATCCTTTCAATAATTTTATTTTCACATTCAGTAAATAAAAGTCCCTTCTGCCTTTCTGCTTCTCATGTTCTTTTAATCCTCTGTATGGAGTGTTTTTACGGCTTCCCTCTTATGTTGATCATGTGCTTATTTCCTCCATTTAATGATTGACCAGTTCCACTTTAATCCAATTTCTTTCAAAGGTGCAGTGCTGTACATTGGAATAAATAGATTGAATTTCTTACTAGTACTGAAAAAGGTGCAATTCTACCTTTGTTCCTGTTTGGTCCTGGATGCTCTAACAGATTTTCATGTCAGGCAATTACTGTATACCTCTATAAATCAATTCTCAGCAGAAACAGAACAGAAAACTCCCCAGCAGAAAAAGTAGTTAGTTTTCTCCTGCTTTAATGAGTTGAATCCACTTATGGAAAGGTCCTGGAAGTGGCAGAGCCAGTACAAATGAGGGCAAAAGATCGCATGGCTGGCAGCAGGGGAGTAAGAAAAGGGTAGAGGTAGAGATGGAAGAGGAGTTGGAGAGGAGGAGGCAGTAAGATGTTACCCCTTTTTTGTCAGCAAGCCATTTGTTGGATTGATTTCTTCTGGAACTTCAGGCTAAGTGTCTGTCTTACCTCCTGTTGTTGCTTCTTCCCATCCTGCTTTACTGGAGTCCACTTTGTTATCAAGCTTTTTCTAACTGCCCTCGCCATGGGAGACCAAGTGAGATCAAGGAGCAGACGGTTACCTGGAGGCAGGGACATTTAATTTGACTGCTTGCTTCACGTGGCCATGCACATTTTTTGTTCTTTCTGCAGTTGTTCTAGCGGAATATAGATCCAGGTCATAGATCGTGGTCAAAATAATTGCAGTTTCAGCAGGATGAGAGCTTCATTTCCACTGAATGCTTAATGTGTGGGAATGTTTTGGATGGTGGGCACTAAATTGACTTGACATCTACATCAAAATACATCAAGATTCCAGTTCTATTAAAAATAAGACTTCAAAGACTAATTTTGTTGAACTACTTCAAATATCAGTTGGAAACTGTATGGGTACAATTAAAACATTTGCCTCAAGCATTTGTAATCCAAATTCAGAAGTATTAAGCTACTTTATGAAAACTAAAAGTGCATTTGACAAAAAAGTTACAATGCTGTTAGCATTTTCCAAGCTCGGGGACATTTTAAAGTGAAGAAAAATGTAAAAGCTGAATGGTAATTAAATTTTGGAAGTTCTTTCAATGTCAATAAACAAATACATCTGTTAGGAAAGAATATGCTTTTTCTGAAATATTATATAACAATAAATACAGTGTTTGTATACATTACTGGAATTCAGTTTTAAAATTTTTTGTTAGTTGCCCTACAAAAAACTTTCAATTTGAAATGAATGCAAATAAATTTGTCAATAAGTCTCATTGCCATCCAGTTTATTTTACAATTGGTATTTTTTCATTTAGACAGTTGCAGGACTTAATTGTGTTTATTTTATAAAGCTTAAAGAATGCTATTATTGTGTTACATGTACTGAAAAAAACTATGGCATCAAAATGCAGACAGTTTTAGAAATTTAGAAATTTAGAAATTTTAGAAGTTTATATCATCTTTCCAGTAGGTTTATTCACTAATGGTATAGCAAAAAAAACCACCTTGAACACAGAGAATAATTTTGGGAAACTTCACTTTCTACATTGTGAATCACCCTTAAGATAGTATAAAGTGTTAGCTTTAGCCAGCTGAAGAACTTTTTAACAACGCATTCATCCTTCATAGGAGAAGTAGTGGTGGTAGGTGGCAGTGAAAGCAGTACTCCAATATTATCTCTATATTTGTGATGTGTAATTGCAATGTACATTTCTATAATTGTACCCTTTATGACATTTATAACTAGATGACTTAATATTTTCCTTCAGATTTTACCATTGCTCACATTATACCAATACATTGTTTCTGAGATTTGTAAGGACCCAGCTAAATGTATTGAAGGAAGAATCTTCAAGGTAATCAAACAAACTTTCTTTTTATCACAGCACATTGTATTTCAAATAAACTTTTCATTTCTTTGTGAAATATACTCAATATTTCTTCATATATCACTACTATGACAGGTAATGCTTTAAAGTTCAGCTGTTGCTTAGTGTTCTTTAGCACAACAGGTTGTCGAATAGGACTACTTTCTAAATGCAACTATTATTTATATTCTCAATTTTAGTAGGATGTACAGTTATTTATATAGTTTTACTGTTAATGTCCTACAGAGATTGTTAAGTACTTCCATCATTTCTTTCTACTCTCCATTTAACAAGCATTCTCCTTAAAGATATGCTCATAAGATTTTTCCCTCTTAGATCCCAACTTTTTACTTGGTATTTTTTATCTCGTTCCACTATTCTTTTAAATGTTTTCTTAAGTGCAACACATAAATGTTTTTTTTTTGTTCACAATGTTCACTTCTGGATTTGTTATCAGTATCATGGTGGAACAAGGTTGTTAGACTTCTGGGAACAGACTTTTGCCATTTCACTAATGTTTGCTTGTTGGTTTTGTTGTATGTTTTTTTTTAATATCTTGGTTTTTTTTTTAAAGGAATCTAACTTGTAGTAAGAGTGAAAGTATTACTGTTTTTAGATATTTTCAGGAAATGCTGATGCAGGTTAGGCAGAGTAGCTGAGGACTATGAGACTAAGATGACTAAAATCTGTGAAACAGATTTTGATAAGGGGCTGATCTTGGACTGACACTCAAAGCTCTAGCAAAATGAATTAAGTTCTTTTCCCTTGTCAGGAGCAACTTTTTGAAGCATATGTTTTTGGATTTTTTTTTTTTTTCATTTTTTCATTTTTTTACTATAAAATGTGAAGGATTTCTTCCCATTGAAGAACATTCTCCATCAATGTACTATTCCAGTAGCCAAATCTACTTGAAAATTACCTTTGAATACACTTTATTTTGAGCAGAATGAATAATTGAAAATATTTAAATCAAAGGCTCTGTTGTTTTTTTTCACAGATTAAAGTACTTACAGATATAGGATTTTTTACAGAGGCCTTTCATGAACTGTCTTTGCTTTACTGTGGAGAGAGAATTCCATGGAAAATACCTGCAGGATACAGAAAAGTTGAACAAATGAAGGTAAACACCAGTATAGTATCAAACTGTAACACTCAGTTCTCTTCATGAAACTGCACATACTCCACGTTTGGAAGTTATTATACATTCCTAAAAAATTCCTAAATTTCTTTCAATAGGTCAAATAGTAGACATTGAATGACATTAATTTCTCTCACTGAACAGCAGGAACAAAAATAAATTTTGAAACATATGTGCTATCTGTTTTATACAGTGACTAATGCAGATAAAACCATTGAAAAAATAATGTGTGATTTCATATGTTGACGTAAAAAATATGAATAGACTTCTTGCCCCATTAATGGCAAAACTCCCACTGCTCCAAGCCAGAAGCCAGATGGGCCCAGCTCAGGGGCCTGTGACCGGGCAGGGCTGTGGGGAGCTGTAGACCAGCCCTGCTGTGGCATCGCTGGGACAGGGGCTGATGGCCCCGGGGGGCTGAGATGGGGTCCTGGGACCTGGGCAGGGTCAGGGGAGCCCCAGGACATGCTAGGCAGTAAGAACTATTGGTGCCCTCAGAGCCTTGAGAGTCACATCACCCCAGGTCACTCTCTTTGATTTTCTCCATATCTAAAGCCAAGTAGTGATCTTGCCTTGATCACTGATGTGCTGCATGGTTATGAAGCTGTTAACAATTGACCTGGCCTTCTTTGTCTTACCTCTGAGCAGACCTGTGCAGGCAGATACAGTCCAGAGCTAACGGGCAAGCCTCCCCCATAACAATTATGTAGCCTTTCCTTATTTTCCAAGCACATACCAAAATAATCTAATGAGTTGTTGCTGGATGGATGTAATGAAGGTCTCCCTTATCAGAGTGGTGCTTTTGGGTAGGTGTCACTGCATGCAAAGTATGTGTGCCAGCACTAGGGAGCCGGACTGAACATGCAATAGAAGAATGGTGGGACAGGTAGGGACACCCCTTTGGACAGCAGCGTGGATTTAACTTGACTGTACAGCCACATTCTGTACATGCAATAGGATCATATTTCCAATCTGGTGATCATTTGAACCTGGTGCTGAAAGGGGAATTCCTAACCCACCTCCATGACTTTGCATTCGCTTCCCTTACCCTGTGTTGTAGACAGTGAAGCTGGCACTGCGGGGCAAATATGTTTAACGAGCTCATTTGAAGGGAAATTTCCCATCTCCCAACTCCTCCAATCCTGAGAGGGAGTTTCCAGCTGACCCATGGCCTGACTGTCCTTACCCTGCAGCCTCATGATGGCAAAAGGAGCACAGAGCAGCTGTGGTGGGTTGACCCTGACTGGTCGGGTGTCCACCAAAGCTGCTCTACCACTGCCCTCCTCAGCTGGACAGAGACGAGAAAATATAATGAAAGGCTCACGAGTTGAGATAAGGACAGGGAGAGATCATTCACCAATTACCATCATGGGCAAAGCAGATTAATCTTGGGGAAAATTAATTTCATTTATTACCAATCAAATTAGAATAGGAAAATGAAAAAATAAAGCCAAATCTTAAAACACCTTCCCCCCATCTCTCCCTTCTTCCCAGGCTTAACTTCACTCCCAGTTTCTCTACCTCCTCCCCCCACAGTAGCACAGGGAGACGGGCAATGGGGGTTGTGGTCAGTTCATCACTCGTTGTCTCTGCCTCTTCTTCCTCCTCAGGGGAGGACTCCTCATGCTCTCCCCCTACTCCAGCATGGGGTCCCTCCCACGGGAGACAGTCCTCCACCAACTTCTCCAACGTGAGTCCTTCCCACGGGCTGCAGTTATTCACTAGCTGCTCCAGTGTGGGTCCCTTCCATGGAGTGCAGACCTTCAGGACCAGACTGCTCCAGCATGGGTCCTCCATGAGGTCACAAGTCCTGTCAGCAAACCTGCTCCAGCATGGGCTCCTCTCTCCATGGGGCCACAGGTCCTGCCAGGAACTTACTCCTCCATGGGCTTCCCACGGGGTCACAGCCTCCTTTGGGTGCCTCCACCTGCTCCAGCATGGGGTCCTCCATGGGCTGCAGGTGTCTATCTGCTCCACCATGGACCTCCATGGGATGAAGGAGACAGCCTGCCTCACCATGGTCTTCACCATGAGCTGCAGGGGCATCTCTGCTCCAGCATCTAGATCACCTCCTCCCCCTCCTTCTTCACTGACCTGGGTGTCTCCAGAATTGTTCCTCTGACATATTCTCGCTGTTATCTCTGTCTGCAATTGTTCTTCATGTTATGCAGTGTTTTTTTTTCCCCTTCTTAACTATGTCATCCTGGAGGCACTGCCACCATCACTGATGGGCTCACCCTTGGCCAGTGGCAGGTCCGTTTTGGAGCCAGCTGGCATTGGCTCTGTCAGACACGAGGGAAGTTTCTAGCAGCTTCTCACAGAAGCCACTCCTGTAGTCCCCTGCTACCAAAACCTTGCCACGCAAAACCAGTACATTAGCAGTATCTTTTTTGGCAATAGCTAACAAATCAATGCCTAAGCTAATTAATAAGGGAATAATTACAATTACATTTATGATAGGATGTCAAATGTTTACATTTAAAAACCCAGAAATATGGACAAGCACTCCTCCTAGAATAACCTGCAGTGGTACTCACTTTTAAATGAAACAAACTTAAGAAGAAGTAAAATTAAAATATTTATCAAAAAAGGTGACCTTTTTAATTTGCCAATGATACTTTCATACTAACTGCACGGGAAGGTAAGAAACTGAAATCTGGTAATTTTCCTCAGCACACAAACTCCATTACATTCTCACTAGGTTGAGCCATAAAGAGTTATCAGCATCCTCACTGGAGTTAGTTCTGCAAAGCTTCCCTGTTCATGGCTACAGTAGTGAATGCATTTACTCCTTACTGATGCTAGTCAGGTTAAAATGCATCTTTAAGTCCTTTCCTTAATTTCTATATTGTCTGAAGAGCTCACAGGATGAGGTCTGGTTGATTTGTCACTTTACTTTTCTAAGTGGGTTCACAAGTGAGTGTTAGGGTGGATAGCAGAGGAGGTTTATGATTAGGTCTTTACCTCTCTTCCTTCCCCTGATTTGTCTCCTGGTGAAAAGGTAAGGGTTTTTGAGCAAGGACTAAAATTAGGGTTAGGGTTCAGAAAACTGAAGCACATGTAAGTGAAAAAACAGTTGTTTTTAGAGCCCTCAAGGAGGCTGGGGTCTCCAGTTCATCTTGACCTGTAGCTCTTGCTTTTGTTCCATTCACAGATCTGTGCTCAGGTGAATAGCAGAGCATGGGCTAAATCTGGAGTTAGGTTGGGATTCAGAAATGTAAAGAACGTAAAGGGAATTGATGGTTGGTGTCTATAGAGCTCCTAGAACTTGGAAAAGGATTTTTGTCGGTTTATGACTTTTTCTCCTATTGCTTCAAGTTCAAGAATCCTGGTGAATGGCATAGAAGGTGGAGGGATAGTTCTGGGTTTGTGTTATGGTTCAGAAATATAAAGCCTGTAGAGGCCAAGTAATTGTTTGCATTTTCAGAGCCCTCAAAGTAGAGTTGGAAATGCACTACACTTGTCCACTACTCTGCTAATTCATTTTATACTTGTATTGTAACACATTACTTATTTTTGGTTTTATCCATTTTATAGGCCTTACAGAAATTTGACTCCTCAAAATCTCTCCTCACTGCTACAAATTTACAGGTAAAAAAAGTCTGAAAGAGTTAAAACTTCATGCTAGACATAAATACTTATTTTTCTGGCATCAGTTAGAGATTATTTGGTTCAGAAACCATACTTGTTTTTAGTAAAAACCAGTAAATAGAAAACATATCCTCCTCAACGTTTACCATTTCCTTAAATTTTATGGCTGACCTCTCAAGGGAAAGGCAAGTACTATTATCACCATTTTTCAGATGGGAGACCTAATATGTACAAATCTGTGACTTGTCTGTACAAAGCATACCAGTAGAATTATGCAGTTTTTGTCATGATATGTAGGATCTGATGTTTATCCTGCTAAAATACTGAGAACTTCAGTCATCTAGCCTTATAATTTCTATCAACTAGAGCTGTCTTCATAGACTTGTCCTAATTCAGATTGGAGTTGGAGTCCAGTTCGGGGCGGGGGGGCAGAAAAACTGAATCTGTAAACTGTCATTTCTCATTTTAATTAAAATCACATATTCATCAATGACTTCTTTTTTAGTTTTCAGTTTTAATAAATTTCCTTAATTTGCCTTGTCACAGATCCATTGAGCCAGTAGGGCTAAATATTAGCAGAATGTGGAAAAGAAGCTTTTTTCCTCCACTTTTCTCTCTTTTGTTTACAGCAAGCTTGTGTGTCTCCTACCACAGTTGATATTAGAAGACAGAAATGAGATGTCTGTCTTGACAGCTTTTGATCTCACTAGTTTCATATTTATTTTGAAGTTGTGCTTTATCTTGAGCTTTTGATTTGAACACTTCAGAGTCTATATGGGGCTCTTATTGATCTTATGATTTTACAAAGCTGTGTAGACTTTCAACTTCTAAATTTATTAATCTAAAGTGAGAATATTAAACTCAAGATAAAACAAGGATGCTATAACAAATAACAAAAAGATTCTATGAAACACACTAGAATGGTCTGATACAAGATTTTTTTTCCTTGCTTAATCTTTCTAGTTAGGGCGAATTGTAACAACAGACTTTCCTTTGAGTTGAGATTTCTGAACTACAAATTTACCTTCATATTTTTTGTGACCACCTGAGCTCAAAGAGAGCTATGGACAATGCAGGAAACTAGAACTCACACAGAGTAAAAGCTGTAACTTCATAGATGCGCCTTCTTCTGGAAAACCGATCACTGAGGCTGTAGCAAGTGGGCGAATTAACTTTGGAAAGGAAAACAGCAACTCATCCATAATGACTAAGAGCATATTACTAATATTATTCATGTTAATTGTGATAAACATTATTATTAATAGAAGCAGAATATGCCTTGAATAAGAAAAATGGAAAATATGTCATTTCACATAGTCCCAATTGTTAACTTTCTTGTAGGTACTGGAAGACATATTTAATTGGAGTCTGTCTTTAACAATGGTGCCCCTGTGCAACCAACAAATTATGAATAAATTAACCTTAGCCAAAATGCATTTAATCATTTGCCTTTCTGCCACAATAAATAATGTACCTGAAAAAGTGGAAAAACACGTCTATTCTGTTGAAAACAACAGCTTGAAGGAGTCAAACAGAATTACAGCATCAAATGTAAAAGGTAATTATAAGGGTGGTGGAAAAGTACATTTATTCTGCAACTTGTTTCAAGCAGAGTTTTTCCACTTTTAACTTCATATGCATTAATGTGTCATATTATAAACAATAAGCATATTAAATGTTGCTGGAAAAAATCAGTCCTTATTGAAATAATAAGCATTAAGATTTTTCAAGGTTTTTAAAGCTAATATCTCTAATATTATTAGAGGTGTATTCCATTCTTCCTCACTTATTTTGATATTGAAAGTCCCAATTATAAATAGAGAAAAAAGGGGCATATTCTTCAAATTACAGAGAATGCTTTGATTCTGTGTCTGTTACCTGAAATTTCATCTGAAATGTATTTGACAGTTGATGCGGATAAGAATTCAAGACAACAGGAACAAAGAGGCACAATGGTGCAGCTTGTTGACTGTAAAGATGAATTAAATATGGCGATGCTGAAGGTAATTTTGGTTTTTAGGAAAAAAGGCTTAAGAAACTGCAGATTGTTCTAAAAACATTGTGAATGCTTTCAATGTAACAAATTATGATGGGAAGATGGCATGAGTAAGGGAACTAGAAATTTCTGTTTCTAATCTGATTGTAGTTTTACTAGCCGTACATGAAGTCCTGGTGATTTGGTGCAGTTTTTCAAATGGTATAGTTTATGCTATATAAATGTCCATGGGAAGTATCACAATCAGATCTCAGTATGACTGTTTCAGCAACAAGGGTAAAGACTGAATGGGTTTTGAAGGATAAAATCATCTCCTTACAGAGGGTGGCACCTGTAGAACATGTCAGAGACTCTTTGATGGGGCAGAATGCTCTACGAATAAAAGGAAAACCGTATGTGAAAAGTCTCAAATTTTTCGTGTTCCTTTTTCTGATACTTTATTTTGGAGAAAGCATACCACAGCTTATTGGCTTCTTTGAAGGAGTTTTGTTTGTCTGTTTTTCGGTTTAGTTTTAGTTATGTTTTGTTTAATTGTAAACTTCATGCTTGGCAGTTTCACATCATAAAAAGGTCAAAATTGAGGGCTGACATACTCTTCTTTCAGAGATGTCTTCCACTTTGGGAGTATCTACTTTTGGCTATTGTTACAAACAAAGCAATGTACAAAATACATCTGGAGAAATGGGGGATGGTTTTGTATGGCAATTGGTAACTACCATACACTAGAAACTTGAAAGCTTTAGTGTAGCTTGAAAAAAACTTGAAAGAAGCATCTTGAAAATAGTTAAAATAGAAATGTTAAATTAATTTGAATGGGGCTTAAGAGACATAATATATTTCTTACCTTTCTGATTTTTCTTTAACCATTCTATTCTTTTGGGTTTTTAAGCAGAGCTCTGAATTCATTGAGGAAACTGGTCAAAAGAAGATATTGGCTGATAAAAACCTCTGAATTATTTTTAATTCTGTTGAAAGCTTCACAATTGAGATTTTGTTTAAAACTACCTTTCTTGTAGATTTGGTTTTCACAGCTTCTTACAGCTTTGTTTGTTGGAGAGACTGTAAATTACAGTTGGACTTTCAGGATGCCTACTGCACTCAAGGATCTGTTAAAGTATAGACAGAAAAGAATGTAATACTACTGGCAACATCTTTAATGTTGTATTTTAATAGTGAATTTTATTTTTTAAAATTACTAAGAATAGGAAGTAGTATAAAATTACCAAGTATAGATAAAGATAAGAATTTAAAAATATTGCATAATATTGCTAAGCCATAAAATATGTTGTTAAGCATAAATTGCAACAGTTAAGATGTTGCTTCTTTCAATACATTGAATCTGTAAACCTGAAAAAACCAAAATTAGCCCCCTCACCCTCTGTTTATAGAAAAGGCATATTATATTCAAGTTGATTTGTTTCAGGGTGCACTGATAGTAGGCTGTAACATAATAAAATACTTTAAAAGAAATTTTTTATTTCTTTCCTTATTTTTTGAAATCATACAATGCTGTGTTTTTCTCTAGGGGATTTTATTGACAGAAGCTGAAGAAAATCTTAGCCATCTTGTGCAGAACATACAGGACAAATATCTTGGGGAGATATCTCGGTGTTCTGCTGAAGATTTAGAGGCTCTTATTGAAGCCAAACTTCAGCTTGCTGCTATTTCTCAGCAGAGGCATCAAGCAGCTTTCAGGTAAGTAATACTATGAACAACCTTATGTTGCACAGCCTTGACTACAGAAGATTAAAAAAAAAAAAAAATCCAGCTATTTTTTCTTTGAATCCTTTATGTCTACATTAATATTCTAAATTTTAGTAACCAGCCATAACAACCCCACTAGTGTATCTACAAATGTATGTTACGCTGGCATTTCATTTTTTGATTATTGCTTTATTTAACTTTTTAAAAGATCATCAGTTACTGGCCTGTGATTTACTGTGTTTTCGTGATAGTGTTGTATGAAATCAAAGAAGAAGCTGCAATGTTCACTGTTGTTAAAGCAAAAGTCAGGATACGTTAGGTCATGCGGTTTTTTGTAATTTTAAAGTGTACAGCAGAGCACTAATGTTATCTCTGAATTCTACTTTGTTCTAGAATGCCCTATGTTACTGTCCTGAGAGAACATTTTCTCTTGATGTACTTATTGCTGTCAAATTAACATGTTAAAAGTATATTTTTAAAATCAAATTGATTAAAAAACATTGGTGTAACCTTTAACATATTAGAATAGATTTTATCAGGCTTTAATTATATTGTTAGTGATAGTGTGTAAAATACTGTTGTATATACATGTTCTCCCAGATATTTTCTCCAAATTATTATTTCCAAATTCCATTATTTTTTTGATGTTCTGATTTCTTTTGGAGAACTTAATGAAATTACAGTTGTGCTGTTCTTTGAGTATATGGGGCATACAGAACTATATTAACTCTTTGTAGAGGTTAAATTCTGAACATTGTTTTGATCTTTTAGCAAGGAGGATTCTTCTGGTTAGCATACCTGTAATTTTAAATTAATTTATATGAGAAGGATAATAGTTTAACAATATATCATTTTTATTAGCATCAAGCTCTTTTTATCTAATTATTAGGCTGAAAACTCTTTGAGAGTACAAATTGTTAACTAGAGATGCCACATATAGAGGGCACTGTCATTTGCCAGACTATACTGAGATTAAGGTAGAATGTAAGCAGATTTGTGATTTTTGTTAGGTGTAATCAGACTAAACACACCAAAATTCTTACAGTAAACCTTACGTTATAGTAAGCACCAAGCAAAAAGCAAAATTAACATTTTCTTTACTGTTGGAATACTGGTGAAGATTGCTGTAACACTCTTAGTGATGAAGTGGTAGGTGATTCGTCCGGCCAACAGATAAACCAGTCTTAATGGTGGTTTTTTTTTTTCCTTTTTACCTAATTAACAAAAAGGAACTTTTTTCTGTGTCAAAAGCAAACTATCTTCCTTTCTCCTGGCTGTGAATAAACAAACCTCCAAATCAGATAGCCTTTAAATAGTACAATTCCTTTTTAGCTGCTATGGTACAGCAATAAAAAAATATAATTAACAAGGACAGGAGCTTCACAGTGCTGTATAAACTACTGAACTGAAAACAGTAAGAGTACCACAGCATGATCTTTCACCTGGGTTTTGTTTATGTTATTTTAAAAGATGGAAGTTTCCCAAAAGTTCAGATATTAGGACTGTAATAATTTAGTAGCAATGTCATTAGGAAGATGCGAAGTAAGAACTTGTAGGCTATTTGTGGACATTTCTCATCATGAACTATTAATCTGTTTCAGTGCCTTTCGAATTAAATTAATTTACCATAAAATTGTCTAAGAGAAAACAACAAATCACTGGACAGTGACCTCATTGCGCTTTCGAGTGCCATGTGGACTTTATAAAATTATCGTATTAGTAACTAAGGACCAGTACACAGACTTACAAAATATCCTGTGCATAAACCCGGTTTAGCTTGATACTAGGCTTGGTAAAACCTGTATTAGTAGAGTTCTGACCAAAACTTTCTGACCCTGCTAAACTGGTTCCAGTATGCAAGCCATTTTCAGTTCAGAACCCTTCTTTTTTGACATGCAGTTATATCCTAAAGAGTAGTTTCTCTCTTGACTTATAACTTATCTCAGACTAAAGAAACTTTTTTTTAGACTATCAAGGGTTCCAATGGATGTCAAGCATTTTATGAAACATGTTTTGGGACTCTCAAATTTTTGATGGGTGTTTAATGGGCCTTATATATCGATAGTGGTCAGATAGCAGGAAGAAAAAGCACCCACCAACAAACAAAGCACGGGTTTGGGGTTTTTTAACCTATTTTACAATTTTATTGCACTGCCATCCATGGACACTGCTGATATATCTGCTTCAGATACAAATGAAACATTCCTCCAGACAGCTGAATGTTTCCTGCCTGCCAGCCTAGAAATCAAACTTTGCATGATATTACAGAAATTCATCATTTTTTTCCTTTGGCGAAATGACTTAGTGGTGAAATTGTTATAGTCAGCTGTACTTTCCTATTTTGATCATCTTGTCACTTTCTGATTCAGCTGATAAAAGGATGTGTATTTTGTCAAGGGAAATATATAGACACATCACTCTTGTTGACAGCAGAAGAGGGTCACAAAAATTTCATCAAGGGAAGCTTCTCCATTACAGCCTCTGTCTTGCAAAAAAATTTATGCCTCAGAATAAGTTTATGTATAGGACTAATTCCCTTGATCTCAAGGAGAGTACTTACATGGTGCCCCCCCTACGTATGTGAGGTTTCTAATTACCCAAATATGTGCTTGTCTGCTGATATGAATACGTTACTGCTTAAGACAATACATATATGAACCTTTGGGCTCATGGTCTACATTTCACTCATGAAATTTGTAAGCATGTAGATAAAAATGGCCTCATTTACAGACTTGCTCAATGTAGACAACAGCAGTTAACTGAAGGCAGTGATGCTCTGGAAGTTAGATTAATATTCCTTAAAAGTCTGTATATACTTTTGGGCGCTGCACCTTCTCCAATTTATTTGAGAAATGTTAGCCATAGCACCTCAACCAATGTTTTGAAAAATGTCAGGTTTTGCTGTAGTTTTAACTTTGATGGTTGGTTTCAAGGGAAAACTCTCTTAATAAAAAAAAGAAAAGCAGTCGGGATATTTCATCGCATTATCTTTACCATCTCTTTTGCTTTTATAAGCAAATCCTGTTTCCTCTTTTCTGTTAGAGAGAAGGTTACCATCAAATTCAACATTGATTTATTCTGGTTTCATTTTGTTGAATAAAACTGAGGTAAAGGGATGATAAAGGAGATTCATAAGGATTGAATTCTGAGAGCTGAAAGGCAAGATATTAACAGTTTTGGTTCTCATTGTTACTTTGGGGTCTACTTGTGCTGAATTGGTGTAATCCATCCAGTTCTGCATCACAAAACCAGGAAGCAGGGTAGAATCAGAAATGACAGGAAGACTTTAACTACCCTCTTATCTCTGGAGGTTATCCATCCTGTGGTTAGATATATGTTGGCAGAATAATGTGAGTAATTTCAGAGTACTGCTGCTCTTGTTCTGACTTCTTTGTACATGAATCAAGAACTTTGCCTTTACAACAATTAATCTAGAACTTTTCAAAAGCAGTAAATCCACACAGAGCCCTGAATCTCTCTTGCATTAAAAGCTCTTCGCAGTGTTCTGGCAGTGTAAACAGAACTTAAGGTGTTCATAAATTATTTTTTTTCTTTTGCTTCATAGCAGCCAGTCTCTATGTAAAGAGAGTCTCTCTATGTAAAAACACAGCATAGATGAGAATTTTGGTTCTACGTTTTTAACAATTAATCTGCTGAAAAATCTTTAAGAGGTGAGCTAGAGATACCCTCAGGTACTTTTACATCATTAGGAAAATATTTTTCAGTGGATTGAGAATAAGTAGAACTGAAAAAAACCCCACCAAACCCTCCAATCCCAAAAACATTTTAGAGAAGAGGTAGGAAAGTAGAGATTTACAGATGTAGGGGGAAATGTACAATTAAGAGATGGAAAACTAATACCATGAGGCATTGGTTTTGGCAGTTCTCAGAATATTTTGAGTAGCGTGTTCTTTGGGCAACAAATCCTGATGTGAAAAAGATCTGTCTTCTCACTATGTTGGTTTTGCAAGTGTCTTCATATCATGAAAATAATAGTATTCACAAAGTCTGCTGTTACAGATACACATTTATATAGATGTCATGAAAATTGAACAGTGTATCTGAAAGCTTTAAAAAGACAGCATAAAAAGGAAGAAAAAACCCAGTAGTTAATATTTTTAGAAACCTGACAATATTTTTGGATTCCAGCTCACAATTTTTTGAAATGTGGGGTTGAATGCTGCACCAGTCCTGATAGTGTCTGTATCTTTCTAGATGCTGTTTGCAGTGAACTCCAGAAAAGGATTTATGGTTGGGGCAGGGAGCAGCAGACTCAATGTCACATGATTGCTTATGAGGTTTTGCCAGGGTGGCACCTGGCTCAATTTTTGGTTGATGATGTTTACTAAGATCCTGTGAGTATTTGGTCACGTGGATTTAACAGCAGGATTAACATATAGTCTGGAAAGGCGTTAAGGAGGAAGATGTTTTCTTACCTCTCTAGTTGTAGATGAAATACAGAACTCCCCAACTATATTTTGTCATTTTCAGTATTTTTACATCTTCTAATTTCTAAAAGCCCATCCCTGAAGACAGGTATGTGTAACTGAAAGTTATAGTGGAGTTCTGTTTTGAATGCTGCAACAAAATACGATACATCTTGGCTGATATTTATTATCAGGTTATGTCTGTTATTGGCAAAACTGTTTCTCTTACTGTTTTTTTCTCACTTTCATACTGTAATGCCCACAAATTCAGAATATACTCCAAGTGCAATTTTTTTGTTCTACTGAAGCAAAAATTGGTTACTGCTGACAGACATCTCTGATGTAGTCAGAGATGAAGTATCAGGTATAATAAAAGCACAAAATGTCTAATACAATTAGTATTTTTTAATAATATTGTTCTGTATCACAGTGTTGCTTTGGCTTTCTCTTCAATTCGACTTCTCCAAGATGCAAAAATTTTTAGGATGGAAGCGACACATTTTCAAGAAGAAAAGGATGAAGAGGAGTGTTCGGTATGTGCAGATATTTGTTTTAAGCCATTGTTTCTTAGTATATGAAGTATTAAGTATTGAGTGATTTTTCAGAATACTAGAACATAGCAGTCATCTGTATTACGTGGTTACCATTAACCTGGGGAGAAAATGATATATGATATGCTTCAGTTACCTGCTTGCCGATAGTATATTCACTATAGAATCGTAGAATCATTAAGGTTGGAAAAGACCTCTGAGATCATCATGTCCAACCTTCAACCCAACACCACCATGTCTGCTAAACCATGTCCCGAAGTGCCATGTCTACATGTTTTTTGAACGCCTCCAGGGATGGTGAATATGCCTATAATCATCATTTTAATTTGTATGTGGTTAGGAATTACAGTTTTTATTTGTGTACTCTCAAATGCCAGCATTGAAAATCTCCTTTGGTTTACAAACAAGCAAACATAAAGTAGAAACAATAGATATCAGGTGAAAATTTTGTATTATTCAGTTAAGGTATTTTAGGTTTTCAAGCCTACTTCAAAGAGCCAAACAGACCACTTCACATCCTTGGTGTGTTCCAAATTTAGCAAGATTGCAGCTGACTTCTTTTCCCTAACAAATAGGACTACTGACCTATACTTTGGAAAGCCAATGTACAAAACCTATTGGCAATACACCACACAGTCACTCTCGAGCGCACAGTAAATCAAACATGGACAGAGCAATTGAGCAATGAGGCCAGATTTTGTAATGTGCATAATGAGACTGGACTTGCTTGCATGCAGTGTCATTATTCTCTGTCTGTGTTGCATAACAGGGTCTTCTGTCTTTCTGCACTTGCTCCTACATTTTCTTAGGGCTGCCCTGTAGCCAATAACTGAGTTATTGCTGGTTTTTTTCCCTCATTTGCATCAATACAAGTCATTCATGCTGATTTTTTGTAAAAGTAAAACACAGGTGGTGCAGTGTCCATTTATTGCTTGCTGGAGCAAATCCTTAGAATATGGACTGTAGAATTTTAGTAATAGAGATGGTTTATAATATGTGAAGATGGCACAGGGAGTTGAGCTGAGAATTATCCCAAACGTTTCCAGTACTCTATTACATTAACATTTGTTTCTAATCACCATAGAAACTAGACATCAAAAATTAAAAATTTCTTTCTAATGGCTAGTGAGGTACCGGAACTTGATATTGATCCCGATCTGCAGTTACACTGTTCTGTGCCTTAGTTTTGTGTAATGTTCCTGTTTGAGAGGAGTAAAGTCCAAACTGTTAGAATTATTCTCCATGGCACATTCAGTACATAGATATATAGTTATGGAGTCTCCCATAAAGGCTGGTTTATTTTCCATTTGTTAGAATTCCTTTTTCTATAGATTAAAAGAAATAATAAATGGACTTCTGTTATTAAAACAGATATGTAGCTACCCTTCAGATAAACTTCTGGTTCTAATTATGTTCTTATTTGTAATATATTTGTATTAATGTGCTTTATTTTAGACTGATACTGCCCTGTGGCTTTGTTTGTAGTAGTTAACTCAGAAAGTAACATTTCTCTTGCTTTTGGAAATTATTAGAACTCTTATGTTGAAGACGTGCGACTACCTCACAGTATAACAGCAGAAGAACATACGAGCCTACATCTGTGGCTGAGGTGTCGTACAATGTTAGTGACTGCGCTAGTAACACAGATACATGGCGTTGGCAATATGGAAGGTATTGGTTTAAACTTTTGGAGTATAGTGGGCAAGTAAGCCTATTCAGACACAATTCTTATTCGTAAAAAATTTTAACAATAATATAATGTTAATTAGTTAATTAATATTAACATCATAATATCACTGAACAATATTAATTGTAATATCACTGAGCAATTATTTGTATTAAATTCATCCAATGCAAAAAAGGAAAAGATATTTCTGAGTACAATCTCTCCCTAGAGCATGTAAACACAAAACATTACATTAATGTTTGTTTAATAATCCTTATTTTTTGATAAATCACTTGTGTGAAGTTTCAAATGTTCTAGTGTAATTAATTTAAATAAGCCTGCTTGTTTTAAAAAAACACCATTGATACATACTTCTAGTTTTAAAAGTCTCAGTTTTTTCCCCTTTTTATATCTCAAATAAATGAAAAATTCCTATATATCTCCTAAAAATGTTTCAGATTCTTTTAAAAAAAAAAAAAAAAAGATTTTAACTGAGATACTACAAAATAAATTCATTGCAGTTTGATTATAACATGTGTTTTTCATTCGTTAGTTCTACGAACTTAGCTCTGACGCTCACTTAAGTATCAAAATCACAGTCTAGGGCGGTAGCCAAACTCTTATTTAATCTCTTCTGCAGAATTCCTGTGAAGGCTGTTATTATTTTGGAATGATAACTAAGATCAGATTTTTGAAAATGTAGAATATATTTTATGGGTGAGAATGACATCTGATCTCAAAATCTAATTATTTCTGCTGGTGGCTTGCATATAAAGAATGTTTTTGGATGAACGTAAACCAAGTGCAGTTTAAAAACTAAGTGGTTTTTCTTTTTAAAGTAAATTTGGCACAGAATCAATGAAATGGTAAATGTGGAATCTATAATGTCAGATTTTCTTTAAATTTTTAGTGTGGAAGTGACCTCTTAAGAATGGTAGAAGATACTGTAAAGTCTTTTGTATTGTATTTTTACTATTCTTATATTCTCTTCTTTTAGAAAATTATGTGACTGAACGCAGAACTGTGATAAAGGAAGCAATACTAGAGGCAGAAGCCTTTGGTGATATTGAGACCCAGGCTGAAATGATGGTGCAAGCTGCTATTCTTGACCTGCAAGAAAAACGTCCCGTGGCAGGCATTAAACTTCTTTTGCAGGTTTGAGCACAAAGGAGAAACTGTTTGCTTTTCTTTGATGCATTTTTCATGTAGTCAGAACAGCTGATGCCAGCATTAAATAAGCTTGAAATAGTGCCTCTAAAATAGATTTTTTTTTTTCACTTTGTGTGATTTGTCCTCATAAATAGACAGCAAAAGTAGTAACTACTTTGGTTTATGTTGTCTATGTCCAAACAGAGTATCATCAGTTTACTCCAAGAAGATACATTTATTTCCCCTCCAGCTTCTTTGACTCTTGTGAAAAGTATGCTTCTGCTGGCTGACATACTAACACTGCAAACAGTGTTAGAGGATACAGAACATTCCTCTTCTGCAGTGGAACCATTAAACTTACTAATTTTGGCACATGAGCTTACCGTTAAAGCAGTGAGTATATGTTGGTGATTTACACAGCATTTGCAAATCCTTCCAACAATCTTAATTATCTATTCTGGAAGCTATTTTAACAATTTATTAAAAAGAGCTATTCCTGTTAACTAGGCGCTTCAATTTTCCCTAGATTACATAGTGTAAAGAAGTAATTCATCTTACCAAACTTATTTATGCATACTCATCATGCATACTCATGCATGTAGTCTGGTATTTTCATATAATTTAAAAACATTGAGTACTTGCAAAATGTACATTCATATGTGAAAACTGAAATAGGTAGTTTAACTTTTAAAGACGTGGAACATTCACTTTTCCCATTTGAACTGAGGGATATGTTCGTACTCAGCACCTCAGGGAGGATGTACATCTCATATAATTCGTAACTCTTGAACATCCAAGTTTAAGAATTTACCTTTTTGTCTTAACTTAGAATAATCTGAATTAGAAAATCTATATAAAGTAGCATATTGTTTATGATATTTTAGACTGACAGATTGTTACAGTCACTGTGAAGAAATCATTTCCAGGTAAAAATTTAAATAGGCAATAAAAAAGAAAAGATAAATTTAAAGACATGAAATCTGTGAGAGGAATGTATAGTCATAAACCAGTTACCTATCTGGTGATACAAAAATAGATATGCACTTCTGCAGTCTCTACCCGTTCTTGATACAGTTTATAGAGAAAAGGTTTTGGATCAATTTATTTCCTTGTATTTCCTAATAAAGAAGCTTAATCCATTGAAATATTTATTCCCCCAAGTAATAAAGAATCATATGAATCACTTCTGACTCAGACTTCCACTTGTGAGACTTGCTAGCCTTCAAGAGACTTAACAGTTTGCAGCATGTCCCCATCGCCTTATTTCCATGAATGAAAAGTTTGACTGGTCCATACACGTTATTTTCTTTCTGGCCTTTGCGATCTGTCAGATTTCTTTATAGAAATGACAATTTCTTTCTAGGACTTGAGTTACTTGGGAGATCTATTTCCTAAAGACTGATTTGAGGGAGTTTGCTTTTAGATACCAAAGCCTAACATTAATAAATTTGATCAAGAGTTCATTGAAATTGTTCATTTGCTACCAGACTCCTCTGCAAAGAAGACAATCACAAACTGAAGTAAAGGAGTTCGGGACTATCAAGCCCTTTTCTAGGGCTCTTTTACAAGACATATTGGAGTTGCAGGGTTTTGCAATACCTAACTTACTTTTTCAAACTGCTATTTAATTTGCTGTCTGCAACTTGATTTTACAAAGCATACTCTTTTCATAGATTTTTATTTGTGGAGAACCCATTGAACAGCATATAGAAGACAGTACATTGACTTGTGTGGTCCTACCTACAAAAAATATCTACTTGCCACATATCAACTTGCTAGCCCAAGTCAAAATGAGAATCGGTAAGAAAAATGCAAATGGTCATTAATTTTAATTTTTCATTCATTTTCATTCATATTTTATGCAACAGCAGATAAACTGATGCATCAGAAACGAATGAAGTAAATCAATTGTTTTCATACACAAATAAAATATTTTAAAATCCAATAGTAGATGCCTCTGGCTCTGTGTCTCTGCACATTACGCAATGTATATAAGCAAGGTACAATTCTTATGGGTACTATAATCAACAAAGGCTTAAATATTAATGTTACAGTTTGATGAAACTAATGGGAACTTCAGGTTTTTTAAGTGGAAGTTAACAATACTTTTCCAGCTTCTGCACAAAGCATTCATGCTGTGAAAACTTCTTGTATATGTTCCATCTCTTTGGAAGCAGTTACATAGGAACTAACTAATGATATTAAATCATACCGGACAATAGTGATAACTGTATCCCAATAAAATAAATAGTGTCTGTTATTGTTGTCACCTTTTAATTTAACAGCTTTTCTTGATACATTTTATTTATATAGAAACTTGGAAATATGCTGAATAGTAACAGAAGATGACCTTTAAGATCTGTCTGAGGTTTGTCACTGTATAGCAAATATAGGGAAAGGGATATTGTCTCCCTGTTCCTTCTGCTAAAATTAATTTGGTGTATATCTGACTTATAATGGACTATAAAATCTATAAATCACCTCACTTTGGTTTGTATCGTGGAGCAGCCTCAGAGCGCTCTGGATTATTTTTCAGGACGATATGCTCCAGAAGCACATTGGTGCACCCAAACCATTACTTTGTATTCAGCCCTTAGGACTAGCATAGAGGTGGTCCAAAGTAAACACTCTGAAAGGCATCTGCTGTGGCTGTCAGGTCTTCAACACCAGCTGGTTTGCTCTAGAGACCCACTCTTACTGTGCTTTACAGCTTGTCAGTGGCCAGATTCACTCGTAAGAATGGCCATGTTTGACCAGTGCCTGTTTCTGAATCCACATTTTTAGGAAAAGCCTATGAATACAGCTGAATATTAGGGAGTATAGTATCAGATGTATGCAATACATCAAAGAAGCCTTTAGAACTGGTTAGTACAAAAGGAATTTGGGAATTTGGAAGTGCTCAGGGAGGTTTTGGTTTTGCCTACAACTGCCAGGTGAAATAAAGTTATGAAGTGGCTTACTGCTAGTCTTTCCAGATAGTTTGTGAAAGGGTTGATTTGTGTAGCCTGAGCTTCTTTCGGATGGCCTAGGTAAACCTCAATGGCATCATAAAGTAGTGAAACAACATTATAGTTCTGTATTTATATTCATTAATCACTTGGATTTTTGAGAATGGGATTGTAACAGTAAATAAGTAACAGCATTTTTTCTAGGGAAGTTGTTTCTTTTTGCATAAATTGGTTTTCTATTAAATAATTTACTACAAACTGTTTGGTTTTTTCCGTAGGATGCACATTAGCTGAAAAAGTAGCTTGTACACCTGCAAGAGGAGATCCACTGCAATGGCTATGTGCTCTCAAACATTTAGAATCCGCACTGAAGCTTTGCAGAGCATCTGCAACAAAAAAATTAGATATGGAAGCTGAACTTCTTTTTCAGATAGGTAAATAAAACGCTGTTTGTACATCATGATTACCTTCCTAGACAACGTTATGCATGTGGCCTCTCTTAAAATGGACACGTTTTACTATAAAAATAGAACAGATCTGTATATTTGTCACCACGTCTAGCTGCAGATCTCTCTCTTGTGTTTAATATCACACCAGCATTATACAACAAATAATTTCAAAACTGCAGTAGAACTTCTCCCACCTCTATGTTATCAGGGATCAAAGGGTGTAGCCAATGAGATTAAGGACTGTAGAAAGCTAATTAGCTTCTCTGCATCAGTTTGAATTAAAGAAGATGAGAGGCTCAGAAAGTATTTCTAAATGATTTAACAAAGCTAATGAATTACACAGTGTTTGCATGCATTTCGATTTTAGTGGTGTTATGTTTTGTACTAGGAGGTGTTGCTTTGTTAGGATCCTAGCCAGAAAGGCACTCAGACGCTGGAAAGTATCTCTTAAAATGCCATTTATTGGAGTTACACTATCCACTTTTTCTTTATAGTATTATCTAGAGGGTAGAACAGGCCTGTGCATTAACACCTCCATGTACAATGGTCTTCTAGTTTGGATCACTACATGTTAGGAGTCATTATGATTCGAAAGTTTGATTATTTTAGCTACTTTATGAAGTAGTTTGCTATACAGGCATTGTGCATTACATTTTAAACAAACAAAACATTTTTTCTTATCAGGAAGAGAATGGAAAATGCACTATGTTGTTGAAAACCAGGTTGAGTCTTACAGAAAAAAACGATCTTGCAAATCTGCTTTCTCTATTTCTTTCTTAGGTAAGGTAGAACGCCAGATAACTGAAGCAGGCAATAACAAGTCATCTAGAGCTGTCGAAGCCCTGTTGGAAGCTGTAAAACTCAGTCAGCAACATGATCAAAAATTTGAGTAAGAAACTAGCTATGTAACTTTCAAAATAATTTTAATCACACATGAATATGTTTTTTGGACCATTTTCTAAGATTTGGTGTGGGATTTCTATTATGAAGCATCTTTTATGTTTTGGAGAGTTTTCTTCTATTGCAGTATAGAAGAGTTACTGTATTCTCTTATTTAAAAGAAATGCTGAGAATATTTAAAGGCATATTTCAGAGCATACAAAGTTACAGCTTTCTGTTCTATTTCCAAGTTTGTACCCTCTCCGCCAACACCAGGAACAGAGCTATCAATTAAACAGGAGTTTTATTCATATTTCAGAAGATGAGCTGTGGTCTGCCCACTTCCAGATAATAGAAATTCAGCTTGAAAAGGTTAGCAGCCAGAAACAGTCAGAAGAACAGAGGCAGAAGGAGCATAGGAAATGTGTTTGTAACAGATATCAGTACAGTGACTTTGGCATTAGTTATCAGCATAGAAGATGCCTGAAGAGCTGAGCCAAGCCAGCCAATAAATTCTGTCAAGCAGCTCTGATATATTGGACTTTAGGTTTTTTTTAGTTTCTTGACCAGTCTTAATGAATAATGTGCCATGTCTGGTTACAGACAGTGTAAAGGCAGCAATTTACCTTGCTTGTTTGGGTATTCTGTTACTTAAGTTAATGAACCAGAACTCTGAGCACAGAAGCAGTGGCATAGTAATAAACCTCTACAAGCAGTCAGCATGATGGAAGATAGTACAGAAATGGACTGTTGTGATGTTTTGCAAGTTTAATTTGCTACCCCCTTACTTAATTTGCTACTGTCTTTCTAAAAGAATGTACAGCAACATCAATGGACCTTGGCTTGCTTATTTTACAGAACTAAACATCCCGATCACCTTTAGACAAGCCCTCTGATATCTATGGGATTCTTAATTAAAGCTGTTTCTTGATGTCTCAAATCCTTCTTTGTTAGCAAGACTAGAAAGTTAACTAAATTGTCACCAACCAACTGTAGAACTTGTTGTCTTCCCACTTAGTTTGCGCTATCTTGAACTGTACAGCACTCTTTGACTTTTGTATTTTGCTTTACACAAATCATACCAAAGCTGGAATTTGTTGTACTGTATAAACAGTCAACTCTGTGTAATATGACTCTGTCCAGAATAGTAACTAGATGAGCAGGAGTTTGTTGCTATGCTTAGGAAAGCTAATTCATAGAGGAGATTTGGAGAGATCTACAGTGCCATGAGGAATCTGCATAAAAAGACTGTTATAAACCTAAGGGGAATGTAAATGTTGGAGAAGTTCTTCAGATATAGTGATTTTCAGCAGGTTGAGGTAAGTAATTCTGCCCCTCTACTCTGCTCTGGTGAGACCCCACCTGGAGTTCTGCATGCAGATCTAGGGTCCTCAGCACAGCAAAGACATGGACCTGTTCGAGCGGGTCCAAAGAAGGGCCACGAAAATGATCAGAGTGATGAAACACCTCTCCTCTAAGAAAAGTTGAGAGACATTGTGTTGTTTAGCCTGTGGAAGAGAAGGCTCTGGGGAGACCTTTTAGCAGCCTTTCAGCGGCCTTCTGGTACACAACTCAAAACTAAGAAGGTTCCTCAGCTGAGCCCAATGAAGAAACAAAAGACTGTCTTGGTCACTGTGAGTATTTATTTTTTCTGTTTCTTGGAAGAGTTTGACTGAAGGCCTATCTCCAAATTCAGCCACCTATGTTTCAGGGAAACCAGAACAATGGATATATATGCCTTAACTTGAGGAAGGAAGAGGAAACCATACAGATTCTGTACAGAACGATCACTTCCCTTGCAGAATTACAGTTTTCTTACTAAACATTTTCAATTTATTTATGGAATATTGCACATAATGCAAATTATATTTGACATTCTTTCAAATCAATGTCTTATTTGTATAAGCATACCATAGGGATGTTTTAGACTCACTAAGACTTTAAAACAGGATTACATGGCTTTCTGAAAGAGGATACACTTTAAGTAGATGATGAGCTGGATGATTGATTTATTTGGTGAGGATGTCTGGCTAGTCCTATGCAGGAGGCTGATTCTATCATTGTAATGCTTACTTTGATAGTAAGGTTGATTGATCTGTGTGTTGTTTCTTACAGGTTAATAAGAAGATCATACCTTGAAATAGCACTATTATATTTGCATTTTGCCACAAATAATGAGGAAGTGTTGCAGACAGATAAGATAGTGCCTTCCAAATCAAACGTATGTTTTCTATCTTTTGGGTAGTGGCCTCTTCAAAGCAGGCAATATATTTCTGTTAGAACACTGTGTACCTTGCCAGAGTATTACTTACAGTGACTTATAAATCATACTGATACTGAAAATTCTACTAGAAAAATCACACAAAGAAATCATATGGTACAGCAGTTGAATTTTATCTTTTTTGATGTTATTTCTCATATTTATTGCATTGAATTATAACATTTAAAACATTTTTCTGTATAAAATAGGAAGAAACAGAACCAACAGTGTTTAAATTTCTGATTATGTACTAATTAATGTGTAGCTTGCAAAGAAAACATTAAAAAAAACCATTAAAACCTGCTTTTTAAGTGGTAATATTTATATTTTACCAGATTTCAATTTTTCCAGTACAAATATGAGTGACAGCATGAGAAATATAAAAGGTTTTAACCACGTTAAAGTGGCTACAAGCCATAAATTCAAAGCATAATGTGTAATATAAGAGAAAAGAAGTGTATTTCCAAAAAATGGAAAATTATAGCAAAATTGTATACACTAGTGACTGTAGTATGACCTGCTCTGAGAAAATTTTTACAGAGGCAGCCAATTAGTATACTCTGGATAATTTTTTTCAATTTTAGCAATTAATCCATGGTAAAAGTCAATGCTGATTTTTACACCTTGCAAATAAAACAATAATTCTGTAAGTAGGAGGAATTTTTCTACCTTTAAAATATAATTTATCATAGTATGTTTAGAATCCTAACTCTGAACTGGTTTATAATTTTAGACCTCTTCTGGAGAACACTCTTCTTCTCCTAAGGAGGCTCTGAAATCAGAAAGCTACAAAGTACAAGCCTGGATTGCAGTAAGAGCAGCTACACAGGTTGGTGCAATATTCTGAAGAGGTGATTTTTTTTTGTTTTTTTTTTTAAATTTCATCTTATGCTACTTACTCAAGCAAACAAAGCAATGCAAACAAGACAAGAGTTAAGATTTCCTGAAATTTCTGGCATGGGTCTTATTTGAGGAAATTAAAATGGACATCTGTCTAAGTAGTGCACTTAATCTCTCTTGGACAGATCTGACTCTGGTTACCTCAACTTTGATTTAGTGCAAATAAACCAGCACACTGCCTGATAGATATGTGTGCACATGTATTTGACATGTGGGTAGACATCAGTGGCATCCAGGTGAGGATATCTGATTTGAAATCACTCATGTAGTAATTAAGCTGTCAGCAGTAATAATTTATTTAAGTATAATATGTACCATATGTCAGAGAGAAATAGACTCTTTTCCTGACTTTTAAAAATATAGTATGTTGAGTAATTAATTTTTTGTATAAATATTGTAGTCAACTGGTTCTGAATAAAACAAATATTATTTTTAGGTCAGTGAAGCTGTTCTTACTTCTCAGCTATTAATTGGAATGAAGAGCATTAAAGAACACAGCGTGAAGGATGCAGTGCAACAGAAAATCCCAGAATTTGCTTCCATGGATCTTCTTGCTTCATACAGAGATTTCTTATCTGGTATTCCTTTATACCTACTGATATTAGAACATTAAATCACTAATAAATTACATATGCCATGTAATCTAGTAATAAATTTAATATCTAATTTTCATTTATGAAAAATTGCAAGTCAAATTTGGAAAGTAAAAGCAAAATCCTTGTCCTGCATAGCAGTACAAAATGTTGAGTAAACCTAATGGGTCTTTAAATATCAGCCTATGCATGTATTCAACAGGTTAAGAAAAATTGCGTTGTTTGCATACTGTGACTCAGAACGACAGAGTGCACTTACTGCCGTACTTTTAAAAAGGCAGATGGATCTTTGTCACAGGACTTCTCCAGACTTCTAGAGTAGGTCTTGACACCCCTGTCAGTCACTACTGCTTTTTTTTTTCAAACACTGATTTAGAACAGATTTTTTTTCCCTTAAGTGTATTAGCTTTTCCTTGGAGATTTTCAGTTTTTCTTTTGATTGGGCAAAAACATGTTGGTGTTGAATAGCTTATCTCTCACTGCCAGCCCCCCTCAAAAACCCCCACAAAACCAAACACCAAAACCCAATCTCTTGCAAAGTTATCTGTCTGGGTGCTGTATTCTAAAAGTCAAAATCAGTATAATAAAAAAATTTTCACTATCTTTCTAGTCCAATGGATTATCATTTAGAGATGCTTCCATTAGCTTGGTAGAACTTTGCCTTTACCTGGTGTATTTCCAACCTCTGCATTTATTTTACAGCTAATGGAGTTGACAAAATGGAAGGTTTTGATTTAGAAAAATAAATAAATCAGTGAAAGTAGGAATTCTGGGATAATGATTACCATACACTATATAAACACTAAGGCAAAATATCTGTTTTTTTAAACTGGGAACCATTAATTTAGTGATAAAATTTTGGTTCGGTGGCTTAATTTCAATCATCTCAAGTGACTGACAAAGATTGAATTGCTCTGCCTGATAGTTGCTGGCACAGCTGAGCAGTGTCTACTTACTGTACAGTGTTCAAACATATGTGTTTTGATTGGTTTATGAAAACAAGTGTTGTATGCTAAGACCGTTCATCAATCTGATTGTTTTGTACCAGCTCCATTTGCTTATAATTACAGATCATTTTTTCTTTTAGCAAATGCAGCAGGTGTTTCTCCTGATAGTTCTGTTAGGCAATACAAAGAAGAATAGAAAATGTAAAAAAGCAGTAGTAGGCCAAAATATATAAAGGTAAATTGAAATGGAAATGATCAGCACAGCATGCTAAATATTTTCTGTAAAACCATTAGTGAAACACATTGTTTAAGTTTCATCTATAAACAATGTGGCCATTTTAACTAAATTCCGTTTTTACAACTGACAGTGAAATATCAGGAATAATGGAGACATTCAGATTTTGTAGAAGTACACATAATTATTTTCTGGAAGTTTACCATTAGGAATTACTGTAACATAATGTTTGTTCAGTTGGGAATGGGAAACAGAGCAGAAGAATTGGGTAGGCTTTGGAGAGCGCCAGGTACTAATACAGTGAACAAAATACTGAATATAAGCAGTGATATAGTGATAACTGTACTGATTTTTTTTTCATTGATAATACTCTTAATATCTAAAAGGGACTGAATTGAAGCTAACAATAAACATTTCAGAGTAGCTTATTCTTCGAGTTCAGGTCAATATAACTGGGAAGTTCAACTGCTGTAGTTATGACTGATGACTCTTAGTATTGTTTCCATTTACTAAACATCTGCTATTGAACAATGGATAGAAATAATGGTTTTATATTTAAATTCAGAGAGAGAGAGCACGTACCTTGTTCCCTACCCCTTTTAGCTTCTTGCAAGGTCCATTCCTGGCCATGATCTGAGAAATATTTTCTTTACTAGTTCAACTAATATTAAAACAGAATAGAAAGAATTTTCCTCTCACGAGAAAGATAACCAAGTTCACAAGTTACATTTTTAGTTACAGATTAGTCAATTCCAACACAAGGCAGAAATGGCTTTTGAATTGCAACCATTCACTTAATGTATATTGTCGAACTGTTACTGGATTTGCAGATGGATACAATGGTGTCTCTGAAAGTTCCAAAGCATCTTCTGCTGAAAACAAGCAAATCATAGAAGACAAGCAGAGCTACAGTGAAGGAACGGAAAGTCTTGCCACCAAGGCCAGCCACAAGAAAGAGACAATAACATGGGTTCACTTAATTCGCTACCACAGTTATTTAAAAAGACTTTGTAACACAAACCTTCTATTTGGTATGAGTTTTTTCTTCCTTCTAGAAAACTGCCATAGCTCAGATAATTGTTCTTGGGGGCCAACAGTGTCAGATTCAAGGGCTATCATCTGGCATAGTTTTTTTAAAGTTGCTTTAAATTGTATAAATGTGAAAAATCTTCACTGAAATCAAGATTTACGACAGTTTACAAGTATTGTAAGTGAAGCTATTATTACCTTTTTTTCATAATTATTCATAAATCTTCATGATATCGAGAAAAGCATCCCTCAAAACTTAATTGCTATTCCTATATCTGAAGCATTTTTTAAAAATTCCTAATCTATATTTATTTTTAGTTCTAGATACATCAGACTTCAGTCACATCAGAAATAAATCTGTTCAGTTTGAGGGCCTGTTTGCGAGAATTGAGTGTGGTGTAAATGGGGAGGCTGAGCATTATTGAATGTGTTTTGACGGAAACCCCAGATGTTATGTACATACTTGGTTTATTTCACTGTAAACAAAAGATGGTAATAGATAGGACCTTTCAAGCAGAGTAAGAATCCATTAATTTCAGGGCCCTAATACTATATATCTACATCCGATGGCCAGCTGCTGGATATACAGGTGACGCCCTGACAGCTGGGAATAGAACTGGAATGTACATATAGGTGCTGCCTAGAGAGAAACTTAGCAACTCTGAAAAGAATAATTTCAGAGAGGGTTGGGTTTTTTCCTTGCAGCACCCAATGAAGGCAAAGTATTCCTTTCGCATCTCTTTCTCACCACAGAACTATAAGGACAGTAAGGTATCTACAAGTAGTTGTCAAAACATGCAAGTATGTCTCAGCTGTAGTTACCAGTGGTGGAGCCCAGGGAGCGACTCAGCTTATCAGCCACTAGCTGTCTAAATTCGGGTCTTAAATGCTCTTAGAGCTTCTTTTGACTGTGTTGACTAAATGTGCATTTATTCTAGTGGGTGCTTAGACATCTAGTGAACTGATGATCTACATTTAAGTACTTAAGGCTCAAATCTGCACCTCCCATTTTATGCTACTTAATAATGTCTAGACAGAGCTTGTTTCATTACCAGATCTTCAATGAAAAATTGCAACACAAGTAACATAAACTTGTAATATTTAAGGACCATCAGTTTAATTGTTGGAAATGCATTTATTTCATATTGAATCATTTCACATATTTTACTATATTTTCAAAATGTATTAATATTGAGTAGCTGTAGAAACTTTACTTTTAAATGGCAACTAATGATGTAATAAAAATCTCTTTTCAAAGCTGTCCCTGACTCAGGACCTGGATCATTTTCTGCAAGAGATGGACACCTTAGTTCTGTTTTTGACACAGGGTTTGTTCTACGCATAGCAGAAATGCATTCCTTTCTTAAAAAACATTTGTTTGAATATTCAATGTGTTGTCTTGAGAATTTCCCAGAAGAGCTACATGATGTAGAATTGCCAGTTGGTAGGCCTGCTGATTCTTCAAAGGTACTCATTTTCTTACTGATGTTTCAAAAATATGTATTACACTTGCATTTCTCTCAGATTCTTGCTAGTTCCAATGATGATATTTCTGTGAGCACCACAGAAGAATGAAATTCATTACGCAGAGGATCAGTGCAAAACAAAACTCCTGTGTGAGCAGTGAAGGACATCGTTAACAAATGCAAATATCCTTGTGCTATTCATCCCTGCAAAAATGATCTCTATCCCATGCCCAGTGTATTTAGACCCTAGAAGATTAAGCAGAATGAAATTTAAGAAGATTTCAGTATCAGTTAATTAAGTTGACTGTGTTATTTGGTAGGACTGAGGCTTTTAATCTTGTAGATCTCCATGTTTCATACCAAAAATGTCCTGCTGTTTGCTTTGTAATTTGTACGTACAAGCCTCTATATTGTTAATTTGGTCTGTAATAAAAAAAAATGTAATTTTTATTTTCTCAAAATTGTGCTGAAGGCCTTGTGTGCCAAATTTTTTCACTGATCGTCATCTGGCTAGAAAACTAATCTTTTCAGATCTCTGGCTTGTGAACACCCTATTTGAGCTTTCAAATGTAGGCAGCTCAGACTATATTACTCAGAGTAATCTGGAATTGGAATTCTGGAGTCTACGAATAATGAATGGTAAAAGTCTTTGAAGATTCAGTGTAAAAACAATTGTCTTCAAAGTTTCTCCATCCCACTTCTCATATTAATAATTGTCCTAATACTAAAAAATTAAAATGACAGGTTACTCTCTCTGGTTTATTTTTTACCTATTATGTTCAGTATATAGATGAAGACAGGGGAGCCTTGAGGGCTGAAAACTTGTTACAAAAAGGAATTAAAATACTTTTGTGAAAGTAGCTCTTCCAGAGTTGGTGAATTTCTGCAGTGTTGGACAGCATATCATTACTCATTTTCCAACAAAGAGCTGACTGTGCTACTGAATAAATTGTAAATATATGGTATGTGGCATTTATAACAGCCATTGTATATCAAAAATTATTTTACTCTGTCTGCTCTTCTTTTGACATAATTAGTATTACACTGTCCTAGAATAATAAGCTTCAGAGCTCACTGTCATGTTCGTGACAGGTGCAAGCTGCATAATCATGTGTTGGCTTCACTGTTGTAGACAGCTAACAAGCGTAAAGCTCTTACTTTTTTTAATTCTAAGCTTCATTGATCTTTATCACAACATTTTTTAGAAGCTTAACTATTCAGAAGAATGTTTAAGTTATTTTTAAAATGTTACCTTAATTTAATACTGGGATTTTTAACAGTACAAATCGATATAATTTTGAAATAACGATTTTTATGTAGAAGGTTGTTTCACTTACATGGGTCTTTGTGATTCTGTTTTTGACTCGAAGTTTTTTCCAGCTCTGCTGAACAAAGAATCCAAATTATTTTAAGAAGCCTATAATTAAAATTGTGTGCCCTATTACATTTTGCATGCTTGTTTTTTACTCAACTCCATGGTAGTATGTAGGACTGGAAACACTTAACTATGCCAGTTTGTTGTTTTCAGGCTTCTGAGAAGGTTGAATAGATAAATGTTTATGTATGTAATTCAGCAACCCTCCAGTTTGACAAGAGCAGTTGTAATATCCTTCCTCAAAAAGATTCAATATTATGTAAATAACAAAAGATGCAGTTCAGTGAAAAAGAAAACATACCGCATGTTTTAGAAAGAAATATATGTCATAAAATGGACTTTTAAGAGCTCTAGTTCAGGGACACAACATAAATTAGGTTGTTCCCACCTCCATATATGTGTTTCCTCATAATTTTGTTCACTCTCCATGCTAGCAGGATAGTGGGTGATTCATTGCCAAAACGAAAGCCTAAGATCCCAAATGTAGAAGATCCTTCTATAGGTGGGTGATCCATGCACACCTCATGGCATACCATGGGTTATGGCCACTGTTACCACCGCCTCCGTGTCTAGGGGTCTATGTGGCATGGATCATCCCCAGTTAATTGTCCCATGCCATACTGAAGGCATATCCACATGCTTGAATGCACGACTTCAGCATGTACGACTTCATCTTTATCTTCACTTCTGCTATATTTTGATGTGGAATGGGAACTGGCTTTACAAAGTAAGATTATGTCACTGTGAAAAATCCATCTTCTGCTCACCTGGATTTACTGCCCTGTATCGGTCATGAGCTGTATTTTCTGAAAATAAAGTGGGTAAAATTCTCCAGTTTTTTTCAGCGATGAATATTCAAAATTAAAAAAGAACTAACTCCCCAGGCAGCTGTTTTCAGTGTCCATGTTTTGGAATCAATGATGGGGACACCAACAACCTTCTCAAATAGCTTCAACATTCCCCTCAAATGTCACCATTCAGCCTCCTCTGTTCCTTGCAGATCTGCATAACACTTTAAAAAGTACAAATGGTATGGCGGTCTTCAGCCTTTAAATCAAATATTTTACAATTTTAAAAGAGGCTTTTATGAATGAATGAATGTTGGTTGACAGTATTCCTCCCTTGCTTCCCTGGTAAATGACGGTCAAACTGGAACTAGTTGATGAATAGCCTGCTAATGTTCCATATATATTTTAGTAAATATGACATATGACAAATCCTCACAAATTAAGTGACTGAATTTTCAGTAGGTATCACCCTTTGTTAGTTGCACAGCTGATGAGAAAACAAATAGGTAAACATAAATAAAGGATTAGTCTAGCATTGATTACTATTTTAATTATTAATATGCATAGCAGACAAATTACTTTTTCAGCACTAGACTTTGAATGATCAGCATGTCAAATAATACCATTTAGTAAAAAATGCAATGCCACAAGGAAGATAAGTCAAATGTACCAATCATCGTTACTATAAGTGTCTCTAAGTCAGCAAGTCAGCCCATGGGTCCTTTGCATTACCTTTAGAAATGCCTCATCATGTGAACTTTGAAAAGCCTTAACTTGGTAAAATGGACACCTTTTTAAATTACCCATTTATCTAAATAAGCATATATTTGTGCAGGAGTGAAAGTCATACCAATGCTAGTAGACACTAGATTATAAAGATTTTGCACGTTACACTAAAAAAAATACAGTTTAAAATTTTCTTCTGTGTTTCAGATGTCTCTTGAAATTACTGGAATTACATCAAAGATGTCACATGCGAGCATAGCTTGTCCGGTATCTGTCATCGCAGAAGCAGACAGTCAGACGGAGAGAAGGGCAGCAAACGCTTCAAAGAAGGAAATTAACATTCAGTGGTACATTCCTTCTCTGGCAAAACCATCAAACGATACAGAGACTAAGGTATAACTCCACCAAAGCAGTTCCTTACGTATCGGAACAAATTAAGTCTCATTTCCAATGAATATTTGTGTTATGACTGATCAGCTTTTTAATTGAATTATACATATGCTGATTGGCAAGCCAGACAGCAGGGAGCTACGTACTCCCTGTGCCGCAAACCCGCTATGCAGGACAAACAGAATGCCCTGACAGTTTTTTGGTGGCAGGCCAAAGAAAGACTTTGTTGACCGTACAGAACTTCCAGGCCATGTTGTATTCATGCCTTTTGTGGGTCCTCGATGTCTCTAAGGCCTCCACTCCGTTAAGTTTGGTTAGAGCTGACCAATACATTCAAACAATGCTGTTTGGTGGGAGGCCGTTGGAAAAGCAAAGACACACATATACCGGGAAAATGGGATTTTGTAAACATCATTTCCCTAAGAAATCAGAATAAACACGAAAAATGAGAGAGATTGGAGGGTTGCAGAAAAGCAAGAGACTAGGACATGGAATTTGTTTTATTTTTAAACAAGGAAACAGCATGTAGGTGAAATTTCTGCTACTGCAATAGAAATCCATGATCTCCAAACTTTTTGGCATAGCAGATCCGTGTCAAAATCTCTGCTAAATCTTTTTCATCTCTGTTAGTAAGCTGCTAGAAGCCCTGTGAAGTTTTGTGCAAATAATGTACTTTTCAATATAGTTACTTTAGCACGACCTTACGGATCATCAGAGATCCAGAGACAGCTCTTGAAAATGACTAATATCTGAAAGCCATATTCTTGACATTCTCCATATAGTCAAAATATTCAGCTACCACTAGGAAGCATCTTTTCAATCATAATAGCAAATTAATTCAGTGAAAGATGAGAACATTCTATTTCGTTTTCTTCTGCTCTCGTATTGCTACAGCTTTATTAGATTGGTGAGTTATGTGCACTTTATGGATTTAAACCTCGTATGATGACAGCCATGCACAAAGCCATATAGCAAATATAACTAATTATGAGGGGCCTTTGGAAAGTCAGTGAAAGCTCTCTGTTCAGCCTACCCGAAGTTGGAATTTTGGACATGAGCATAAGTGGGATTGATTGATCAGGATCAGGACAAGACTGGGATTTTGATGGTGACTCTATAGGGTGTAATTTTAAAACCCATATAAATTATATGCATAATTAAATTGCTTTAACCCCTATAAAAACTGAGTATAGCACAAATTCATATGAGGCCACACTCCCCTCTTTTTTGGAAGTCAGTTATCTAAGTCTTCATCAGTACACTGCATTTGATAGGATTATAATCTAGTATCATTGAAATAACTCAGGTCTACTATACCATACTGCATTATAGCTTACCTATTCCATCTCTTTTACAGGTTTTGCTGCTTTATGCTTATAATACAAAGCCTGTCAAGATTAGCAACGTCAAGATTTTCAGTTCAATGCCTGTGTTTTCAGGCCACTTGTGGATTCCATTGGCTAGGTAAATAATCACTGACTTTATCCTGTTATTTCATGCTATAGTAAAGATCAGTCCACCGTTTAGGATGAGAAGAAATAAAGGACAAAATATCAGAGCTGTAAGTCTTTAAATGCATTCATTTTCACTTTGCAGAGATTTTTCACTATAAAAACTGTACGATGTTGTACACAGTCTTAAACCCATCCAAACATATGCCTTTTCAGTACATTTAGCATTTTTGTTTTGATTCCTAAAGAACTGAGTAACACATGCTAATTATATTACACTGGCATAGTAATGTAAGAAAACATGAGCAAATCTAGGAAGTGCTCCCAGCAGATATTCCCATTCTCTCACCGGATCAGCTGCTTTCTCCATCCCATATTACAGCTCTGTGCACGCAAGAATTTTTCTCAGTTGTAGCCCCAGACTCAGCCCTTCATTTTACATCCTGTGGCGTTTTTCATTACTTCCTTGTCATTCATCTAGCCCTAGAATGCTTGGAACCACTGGGAAAGGAATAACAGGCCAAGAAGAGTTGCAGCCCCTGCCACCCGGCTTGTCAGCCCACCTTGTGCTGGTTGGATGAGAAAATCTTTTCTTAGAGAGGCATACTCTTGTTACCATTTTAATGCAAAAAGCTAATGTATTCCATATTTCCACTTTCTTTAATGGAAAACATCTTTTTGTAAAATTATAAGATCAGTCTTGAAATGAAAGAAAATATAGAAGCTAATAAATATGTAATAAAAGCTATGTTAGTTTAATTATAACCTGGAAACAACAACTATTGTTGCTTTATAATAGCAATAATGAAAAATCCTGTCTCCTTTCAGAATTATTTCTTTACGAGAGAAATTATCTAATCTGAAGCAGCAAATTGAAATGTTGATGCAAAGTTCTAAAGGCTTGTCTTCAGCTTCAGAACCTACAAGCTTCCTAGAACAAAGTGAAACCTTGAAAATAATTCCTTCAAAGAACTCCAAAACGAATGTTGCAAAAGTGTATCTTGATGAAAAAACAGAAGTAAGTGAGCACAGTTCTGCTATTAAATATGTCTGACGGTCTTTTATTTAAGATGTCTGTTTTGGGGAAATAAATGACAGGTAACTTGGAAAGCAGACATAAAAGATTAAACTTCCCTCACCTCTTTCAAGGAATGTTGAAATATTTTCACTTTTCATTTAAAATTTAACTTTTTCTTTTCCTTATGTATTGCTTGTCACTTTACAAAATATCAGGCATTTTCAACCTTCCATTTGAAAATAAAGGCTACATCTTCAGGTAGATAGGTTTGAAAATTGATGCCTAACTTACAGTAATCTGCATCTGAAAATGCTTGGCAGAGCGTTAACTTAGCATGCAATCAACCCAAAAGTGCTTTTTAAAAATCAGTTACTCATCTTCAATGCAAAATGGGCAGTGATGGTTTCTGAAATAAGATCCTTCTAATAACGTTATTGAGAGAGGACTAAAACTGGCAGTGAATTTATTTTCATTTTCTCTACGCCGCCCTCCTCTTTTCTTTTTATTAGCAAGGCTGAATATGATCCGCAACCAAATAACTCCCCCCCCCCACATACACACACAAAAGAGGTAATTTCAGAATTTTCCATGTGGTCTGTCTGAGATAATGTCATTGGAATAGAATGTTGCCACAGCATAACTACCGCTTGATAAATGCCAAGGCAAAATAGACGTTTATTTTCAAAGTGGGAGACATTTATCATGTGACAGGATTCTCTTTATATCTATTATATGAGATGATTAATGATGTAGAGGCTGTCATTTTGTCTGATGGAGGCTGTGAAACAGTGACAATTGTGAACTGTGCCATTATTAGGAGGCTGTATTTTGGCCAGCCTGGGGAGCAAATGATGTTTTGGCCAATCCCAGTGCTTTCAGGAGGGTAGACAGAGCTGTCCTTTAGTGGGAGTTTCTGATTACCTGAAGGGTTTTGCTCCAACTTTCATTAATATATGGCAGTAATTGGAAAAACAACGTTTAGAATACTCAGATTAACATGCCATGCATTATACGTGTATAAATATCACCTTGTCAGAGTGTTTGTTTAGCATGTCTTCAGTAAGCACGTAGCAAAAGTAGGCTCGCTCACTGGGTTTAATACCTGAGCCAGGGGCAAGTTTGCCTCTGTAGAAACTGCAAGGTTTGGGCACTTCTGTTTGTACAGCAAACACAAATATTTGTCTTTCAGAAAATTTATATTCATCCACTAAGGTTTATTTTGCTGTGAATTCAACTAGAATAACCTAAAACTTGATTGTTCTGAAAAATTTTGTAAAGCCAAGCCATCTGTTAGCTTATCAGAGGAGACTGATGGTACAGCGTTAGTTTTTTCTTGTTTTATACCATTAGGAAATGGCTAAAAGGTGTTTATCTGAAGTCAAAACACTGCTGTCTGCTGTTCCAGCCCTGTCCTTGCCATTAACTGAGGTAAGCTATTCTCATTAATAGTAAAAAACTGCTTTCTAAAATAAAACTGTTGTTCAGTTAAACCAAAACCTGGATTATACCACTAAGCATCTTCCCATTTTTTTCTCATACATTGTTGGGCTTTCTGTTGGGGCTTTATTTTTTCATCTTTACAAATAAAATCCAAATGTGCGTGATTACAAACTGTGAATATATTCACTGTTCATTAGAATCACCTTTTTATACATACAAAAATGTATTAAGAATGAATCTCACTCACAATAGGTTCATCTGGTTTATCCACCATTCTCTGGTCATTGTTTACACAGACGCCAGTAAATTTCCATGATGCAATCGCCAAATGCAATTTCCTTCCATCCTTGTCTTTTTACAGTTATTCAGGCTTTCCTTCTATTTTCTTTAGCTTTCTCTGCCTTGCCCATGATATGTCCTGAGAGACAGCATGCCATTTTTTTCTACATGCTGTTGTACTCGTCTTGTTAGCCAGTTGCAGTCAGTATCCCAGAGGAGACTCTGGGAACTGGCCCATAGCGGGCAGCAGTACTGTTCAGTGTTCTCAGCCACCCTTGGTGGATCAGGAAAGGACCACAGCTGCCAGGGCTCAAGGAACTCTAGGGAAGATTTTGGAATCCACTGTATCACTCCCCTTACTAATCCTCAGATATCTTGCCTGTCATTGTTCACAGTGGAATGATGATGGATAAGGCATCCACTGTACTCTTCTTTTCCTGTCAGGTAGCTCCTCCTACCAGAAGAGAATCACAAGTTTTATCTGGGAACAGTTTGGCTAGTGGCCTGTTATAGAAGAGAGCGAATGTAACGCTGTCCTGTGCATCCTGCAGTCCGGTACCTAGGAATACATACTTCGCTTTTACACTTATCGCACCATTCTTGCCACCTCTTGTTATCCCTCCTGAAGGTCTCTCTCAAATGACTCCCAGACCTTCACATCACTCAGTCTGGCTTTATCAATGTATCAAAATACATAGACACTCATTCTTCAGAATTATACTTTTCACAGTGCCACTGGAATATCTTCCATGGTAGAGAGATTTGACAGAAACCTAGGGAAAGGTACAGCTGAGCTGTTGTGGAATCATACGGACCTCCAGGACTTGTTTTAATTTCTCGTGAATCCTCTTCACTTCACCTGCTTCTTTTTGTGGCTCTACGATGAAAGTGAGGGAGTAGATTTAGTGGTGTCCTTCCAGTAAGAAGACGATGTTAACTGTTCTTAATCTGGCTAAACGCCACAGCAAGCTAAAATGTTTCAACAGGTGGAACAAATGGCTTTTCATCACAAAGTTTCAGATAGAGACTTCAAACTGAGATCCTATTAGATATGGAAGATTTGGTTGAGAAAGTGAAGCCTAATCTTTCAAGATGCTGAGTTTCTTCATTCTTCTCTGAAGCCAACAGTGTTCAGCACTTCATTATGTATAGCATATTTCTAAGTAGTATTTCCAACTTTTCAAATAAGGTGTACATGTGCATTACCCAGTCTTCTTGGCTAGAGGCAGGAAGCTCAGAGTGGGATGATGTACACCCTATGGTAGTACATTCCCTTGGTTTTCAAACATGCAGGAGAAGGCAGCGGATGGATTGCTTATATGTAGTTTTACACCATTTTTCCCCACCACACACTTCTCTGTTGCTCATCGTCTTGTGAATTAATTGGACAAAGTCAGTTCTAATTTGTGGTATTTGCTTTCTTATTCTCCGAGCTGTCACACTTTAACTCCTATCATGTTTCCAGCTTCTATTCTTTGATTCTCTTTTTTTTCCGTTTGTGTGTCTTATAGTGCTTTTGATTCAGCACTGAATTATATTTCTAAGTGGAAAAAGTGCATTTTTATTGAGTTATTCATTTAAAATGATTTGAGTGTTCATGTTCTAAGAATAAAAATTGAACAGCCAGCTCATTTTTAAAGCTATTTAATGAATAGCTATGTTCTTGAGGGAGATAATAAAGCATAGTGTTTGGAAGTTCCAATCTTAAAAGTAAATTTATAAATGAAATAATTGCATTAAAAATTAATCTCCCGAGATATCCTGTTCCAAGCTTCTCTTCCATTAGTTAGATTTTCTTAATATCTAAATAAGCAAAGTAGTTCTTCTCCATGTCCAATGGACACACAAACCAGTTCATCATTGCACGCTGTTTCACCTTTTACAGTTACCTCAATTGTTTCAACTTCTCCTCTCAGGAAAAGTCTTCCAAATTACTAATCGTGGTTGCTGCTCTTGTCTGATAGCTTCATTTTACCTGCAAATGATCAGGATAAACTTTGTAAGCAAGACTATTCATAGAAATTTCCTCCTCTTAATCCTGTTTTACTAGTTCCCTGCAAGAGATGTCATTAACCACAAATTTATACTGAGGCAATGAGAAATTCTAACTTACTCATTGGTTGCAGGTCAGAAATCTGGCTTTAATATGGAGCTACTTGTATATATGTACTTTTTGGTACCTATAAAATTAATAAAAAGTGATTTATTTGGCTTTTTTCCCCCCTGTTTTTTCAGATCCCGTTTGATGTTACTTTGCAATCAATAGCAAGTTTGGAAGATATGTTTGATCCTGCCAGTGGATGTATAATAACTGAAGAAAGTCTTTTCAATTGGATCATTTCTCTGCTTCACTAAATTCTATTTTTGCAGCAACTTAATCAGTTGCTGACTGCTATAGATTTAGACTTAAGTGCTGGTGTTAATGAAACAACCTCATTAATCACACCAGGATTTAGCTCCAAATGTGTTTTATAATTTTCATTTTTAGCTTTTTTCTAATTATTGAAAGATTAATAGTTTTTAAAATTAAAATACATTTTTAGGATTTAAATGAATTAAAAGTAGTTTCTTAATAAGAGGATTAAAAATTTGATTTATTCAATCATCTGTAATTAAGTGAATTTGTTGGGGATTTTCTAGCTATTCAATAATTTCTTAGTGTTTAGAAAAGCTGAAGGCTTGTAGCCTTCTACCATCCACTAATAGATAGTGCTTTTTCCCTAAGGTTTTATTCTAATCAGCATTTTTTAAATTGCTTTTGCAGTTATTCAAAAGCTGGGTTTATTTCTGAGGTTGAGAAATTTTTGGGGGCCTGAAATCATCACTGAGTTTGTTCTTTTACATTGTATTTGGAAACCTGCATTTCAGACTTTTCTATCTTTTGTGAAGCAAACACACATCACAGGTTGTTGATCATTCAGATGCCTCCATAATTTCAAAGCATTTGTCTGAAAAGAAGCCAGTTTAACAAAGAAAATAGTACTATATAGAACAGTTTTGGACATCATGCTAACAAAACCTCTACTTATGTTGTCAATGTTGTAAATATTATTTTAGAGCGCTAAAGAAGCCCTAGTGAGTCGTAACAACAGGCACCTGAGGAAATAGGCTTGTCCAGTGTTAGAAATGGGGAATTTGGCACAAAAAAGTGAGTTAGTTGAAGAAGGCCGTACAGGAGAGTGCAACAAGAATCAGGCCTGAGAGTTCACAGCCCTTTGGTTTTGCTCACATCACAAGGCCAGGTGCTTCTTTGCTGGTTACAGTAATTTGTTTGCAACAAACAGCAAAAACCCCTGGACGTTTGGGCAGGAGCCCTGCGGGACTTGTCCTGTCACTAGCTGTGCTTCTCTGTAGACATGAAAATTTGGACTAATCGTTACCATTCCTGGGTTCAGTTTCTGTGAAAAATAAATAATCGGGTTGAAATGCCAGTCCCTTTCACTGCAGACAGGCTCTCCCTGTGCTGTAGCCCAGTGCTAAAACGACAAAATATTTTGAGCTATTTGCAAATTGCAGATTTACCTTGGCTCGTGCTTTCCAGAGAAATGTTACCTGGTTGAGTGAAGTTTCTTTTATGGAGGGAGGGAGAGAGAGAGAGAGAGAGGTAAAATATTCAGCATAATGAGTATTTTAAATGTGATCGGTAACAGGAAGAAATGGGGTGAGGTTGTCTGCTGTTTTTCTTTATTCTTATAAAAGAAAGAAGACCGCATGTATTTGTGTTATGTATGGCTTTTTAAAAGTTGTGTTACTTTTTCTTTTGCATAGCCCTTTCTGGATTGCTGTAGGTAGTAGGAAAATTAGAAGGATTGTGATACAATGATAAAAAGAAAGTAAAAACTGAGTAATTGATAGGGAAGGTATTTTTGCAAGACAATTTTAACACTGAGTTAGAATGGTTATTTAACTCAACTGCCTAACAGCCAGTTTGGAGGAGATATTCCTTAGCATTACTCTTTTAATTAAAAGAATTTATTGTTCTGCAGTTCTTCAAAAAGCAGGAAAGATAAAAATTTTTCTTTTACAAGGAACAAGTAGAAAATTGCAGCTTTTTAGGAAAAGCTATTCAGTCTTTTCCTATGCTTTGTTATAAAGTTAGCATCTTTCTTTTTCTTTTTGGGGTCACCTTGAAGATTATCGTAGGACTTTTGTGCAGCTTAATATTTGTACATCACTCTATAGCATCAGGTGAAAATGGAAGTAAAGTTCTATTAGAGATGAGGTGCTTCTTCAGTGCTGCCAGTCTGGACCTTGTTATAATTCCTGTACTTAAAAGAGAAATATTAAATAAAATGCTTTACATATGCATTTAAAATTCATTACACTTTCTAAGGTATTTTTTCTGAAACAAAAATATTATCCTACCATCTCCTTTAACACAGCACAGTAAAATAATAATGTTGAAATGTTGACCTCACTGTATCCATAGCAGCAGATTTTATTCTCATAAACACAGGATTAGGTATTCAATGAAGGCTTCAGAAGAAAACACTGGAGAAAACATTTTTCTTTTAACATATAATTAAACTCTTTAGTTAAAATCTGCTTGTAAGGAAGAAAGCTCATATCTAAATGTCTCCTGTAATTGCACAGGAAAAAAAAAAAGCATAAAGCTAATTGCAAAGTAAATTGCTTCTTGTTTTATGTATTATAGTAGTTTGGGTGGGTTTTTACTTGCCGTTGAATGCAGACTAAAGCTTTCAATATGTGAGACTAGAATAAATTTGTGGCAGCACCATGCTCAATGAAGTTTCTGTAGAATACTTGTCTGTGTCACTGTCTCCAAAATTAAAAAGGAAGAGGGGAAAGGCACCTTCTTTGATTTCACAGTCTGAAGTGTAAGGGAGGGCCCTCCTGCTAGGGGAAGGTCTGCCCCGTACAGCACCACTGAAGGGCTACTTACTGCCCTGATAGCTTTGAACCGCTGGCATGTTTACCTATTCTTTTCACATTTTAACTGAAATATTTTGCCATTCCACATCTGTGACAGGAATGGATAGTGTTTCCCTATCTGATAAGTTGTGGGACGGGCAATGGGGGAGAGAGAGAGAGCACAAGAGAGCACTGTGGGGACAAATTGAAAGGATTCTGAAATGAATGACATTTTATCTTCAGTGCATCCCCCGGATGAGGGACAAGAAGGATCCTACAGGGAACTAAAGAATAGTAAAAAGAGGTTTGGGTTTTTTTAATTCCTCTGGTAGTGACTGTTCTGTGAACTGAATGACATAAGTGTCCTGAGAACAAAACCAGCTTCTTGTCCTGTAATTAATAACTGCATCATCAAGAATGTGCTAGGGCTCAAATTGAGCTTGAACAGGGAGCTGAACATTGACAGGTCTGAATGGGTTTTAGAATACTTCATTTTTCAAATACTGTTTCAATATAGTTTTAAGGTGTATTGCTGCCTTGATAGTTGTATATGCAAGGCATTCACAGGATTTGTCTCATGCCTGTAAGTATATAGCAGCCTGAAATTATTTCTGGTTAAATTAATTTTATGATGTGGAAATTAGTAATTTCACACAGATTTATTCAGTTATATGTACCTGGTTTTTAAATTCCACTATAGCTCCAACTCACGCTTATTTTGGTTTGGACTAAGTATTTGCCCAGTTTTTGGATGACATCAATCTAACAAAATAATCCCAGGATTTAGCCTGACTACGCCTCAGTTTCTTTATCTGAAGATAACAGTAATCCCCTCATCAGTGAAGGATTTGAAGTTTTCTGCATCAACATGTGGAAGATATTTTCAGATCCTTGAATGAAAGAGGCAGGGAATTTAAGTTATTATTCAATTGTGACACAATGTAAAAAGGATAGTAATTTGTTTCCAATCCATTTTCAGTGAAATCCAAGAAGAAAGATTTTTAACAATAATAAAGATGAAACTAGAATTAATTGAAAGAATTACAGGCTAATATGCTGAACTAATTAAGCCAGCAAAGAGTTCCGTTTATGTTTCTCAAAGATTCTCTCTGAGTTAAAGATACCGAGTACATCATCAAATGAAAGAAGTGAAAATATGAAGCATAGGTTAATCTTTAAAACAGAGTCGGTGAAAGGGTCCAGAGGCAAGTGCTGAAGTCAAATATTTACCACTGCAATTTAATTTTCCACTTTGAAACCCCAGAGATAATTAGAATTATTCTCATTTGTCTCCCATGTCAGCATGATTTAGGATTCTACTTAATGTGAAAAAAAAAAAAAAAAAAAAAAGTACATGTTGAAGGGAATTAAAACAACAATCTGTGTCACAGAGTAGAAAACGGGAATATGCTACATAAGAAATCACCACAAGGTGATGGATCCAGTATCTCAGTATCTGGGCTGTTCTCTGGACAGCTGTGTGGAAAGTGAAGCTCTGTAAAGAGTCAGTGCACCGTCAGGGCTGGTTTAGTTCCTGGCCAGACATCCAGAATTGAAAAGAACATTTCAGCAGCTGCCAAAAAATAACAATGTCCTAGGCAAAGCTCCTTGCTTCTTGGCAGTCATGTTCTCCTCACCGAGGCCTGGGGGGGGTTGGCATGGGAGCCTCTACTGCGGGTTTTCCAAATGCGAGAACTGCGAGTGCCTGGCGGCTCTCATGGCTGCTCTGCAACGCGGGAGCAGAATGAGGTCTGTGCTTCCTGCTTCGCACCTTGCTTCATTCCCCATGGTTACTGGCATCATACACCTAGAATATGGCATAGCTAGAGGAAAAAAAAAAATCAACATTTGGTTTATCCTATAAAACTACTGTATACATTTTATTATAATACAATGTGTAGGGTATTAATTAGCTCTGTTTTACATTCTTATGAGTCCACTAACACGTGGAGTAATATTTCAAAACTGCTCTAAAGAACAACTATAACTGTGAAGAAATCCAGGTGGGTTTTTTCCCCAGCGTTCTGACTGGTCTTATCCCCCAGGAACTCTATGGCTCATAATTCAGAACCCAGCATCACTTCTGCTACATTGAAAATCTTGTTTTGTGGGCAAAGAGGAAACACAACTCGTATTTAAAGACAAAAATTTATTGTTAGTGTAATTGAAATCTTAGCCTAATCCACGAATCATTATTAATCCAGGTCTAATTATTATGGGAAAAGAAAGAATACTTTTAGGCAGAAAAAGTTTAAGTAATAGTTAAAATTATTTTACACACTCTTATTATGTTTACTCCACTTCACCTGTGTAATGCTCACACTTCCACTGCTCCCCCGGGTCTGAAGGTCAGTGGTTTCATGCTGACGTGTGTGTGTGAGGAGCTGTTAGGGCAAGTCATTGCATCCAGAGTCCTGGGCCAGGAGGAATATGGTGTTGATGTTTTCTTCTCCCTCACTCTAAGATTCATTTGGGGTGATTTTTATATGTTTATGTTTTATATTTCTATGTTTAACACACTTTTGCACCTTGCTCTTTCTTCATGGGTTTGCAGTTCCATGTTACATCTAAATTCAATATATATGGTATTTTACATGTGGTACGTACTTGGTTTTAGTTCTCTTTGTTACCCATGAAAACTTTTTGTCCAGCATGAGGTCTGCAAGTCTTTAACTGATGGTGACTCAGTTGTAGCTGTGGGGTCTCCAGCACCAGGGATGTGCCCCATCCCTCCTGTCCCACGCCTGTACTCCTCTGCTGCCTCCGGAGCCTCCACTTCTCCAGGTCTCTGCTGTCTTGCCCAGACTGCATTTCTCCACACTGCGTCAGTACGTATCGGTTGTGATTTCTTTTCGGCAGTAGGGGATTGGACATTTTCATCTGCTTTGAAATCTGAATGCGCACGCAGCAAAAAGCTTGATGAAAGGAGTTCATCCTGCACATAGACAATGGAAGTTCCTTATTGCCTGGTGGAGTGCTGTTCGAAATCATTGGTCACATGCTGTGTATTTGGTGAGATTTCCAGAGATGGGCTGATTCTCCTCATCTGGAAAGCTCCATGAGGAGGATTTCCCTTCCACCTGCAAGGCATGGTTTCCCTGTGTCAGGTGTGAGGGAACGTCCTTTCCCCAAAGATGATACACAGATGTCCCAGTGGTTTCTCATAAACACCAAGAAGAAACACAGAACGTTCACTGGCATAAAAAAAATGCCAACGAAGGTCCTAGCAGCAGGAAAAACTGATTTAATTGGGTAGGGTGTCACAAAATGAAGGAAAAAATCCCGGTCATCTTTACTTAAAAAGGGAAAAATATCTAATTGCTCAACTTTGAAGCTTCAGGGCTTGGAAGGTGGGTACTCACTCTATAAACACAGTTACACTCCACAGCAAGGAGATACATAAAAAGGCAGAGGATGTTGTTATGGGAAAGAAAAAGCTTTTGATTCTATGTATTGAAGATACACAGAACAGAATAACAAGTATTGGCCTTAGAAGCGAAACATGGTCCGTTTAAAAGGAACTTAGGATAAAGTGGAGTGGGGGTGGCAGGCTTGTAGGAATGCTGGAGGTCCCCAAACACTCAGATATCTGAGAAGACAGACGATAGATGATACGACTAATGATTGGTTAATGAGGATGAACAGATGCAATAAAGACATGATCCTACTGCTGTCGGGAAATAATAATGGCATTTTGTGTAACAGTGACATGAGTTTCTTTCCTGATTCTGAGTTCAGTTATACAGTCTAGAGCTGAAATGAACTTGTAAAATCGAAACTCCATCGGCAAAGGAAAGTGAAGGAGGCATTTCAGATCTACTGATTCTGCAGGCCATACGCAAGGTGAAGACTCATTTGAAACCAAATTTCTACAGAAACAGTTTTGCTACAGTTTTCTAGTATTTCTTTAACGATAATCTTTTATGAAGTGATTTTCTACTTAGGCGTAGAAAGCAAAGACAGTGAAAATACACACTACTTTTAAAGAAGTGCTAGCTTTTATCTTGCCAGATGGAAAAAATTAATAAAAATCCCTCCTTCTACAAAACTGAGCATGACGAGAGCAACAGCTATGCTCTGAAGTCAGAATACAGATGCAACGATTTTCTGTTACTTGATCAGTTACTGAGGTAAACACAAGGCGTGTGATGGGCTGCAAACAGGTATGTTGTGAACATAATTAAAACCAGACTTGAGCTGACAGGCTCAGGAACGTCTCTCTTTGGAATGTATTTATGACGATTATTTACGAGCTGTCACCACGATGTCCCAGTGAAGAAGACGTCCCAGGCCGGCTGTGCTGGATGCTCTTTACTCACTACTGAAAACACAGCCCTTCCTCCACGTTTTCAACTTAAAACGCAGCCGATGCCGGATCCGGTGTCACACAAAACTGCAGAGAGCAGCATTTATCGCTTAACACGTGGCTGGCCCCAGCTTCTTTCAGCAGTTTCCACGGAAATTCCGGCTCCTCCGCCTGGGCACGGTGACCCGTCAAACCTCCAGCCCCGCTACGGGCCCTCCCCCGCTCGGACAGACCCCCAGACTCGGGCCAGGCCTCCGGCGGGCCCGCTCGGGTGCCCCGGCAAGGCAAGGGCGGGCCAGGCCTGCGGCTGCGGGACGGACGGGCCCCCGGGTGCGGTTTCCGCGCCGGACGGTGCCTCTCGCCTCACGGAACGGCCCGAGCGGCGGGAAGGGCGCGCGTGCCCCATCTCCGCTTCGCCCCCTCCGGGCCACCGTAGTCGCCGGGAGACGCGGAGGCGCGCGGGGGCTGTTGGGACGGGCTGTTAAGTTGGATGCGGCGCGGAAAGTCGGCCCGTGAGGGAGGGCGCGCTGAAAGGCGGCGCTCATTGGCCGGGAGTGCGTGCGGACCCCGTAGAGAACTGGGAGCTGCAGGGCCTGAGCCAATCGGGGCGGCCGGTGCTCGGTGCCGGGCCCGATCCCTGCAGAGGCGCCGGGCTGGGACGGGACGGGAGGGGAAAGGGCTCGGCCCGGTGCCCGCCCTGCCAGGTGGGCTACGGCGGCGGGGGAGAGGGG
>VXBL01002922.1:579457-623330 GCA_013400195.1 Aramus guarauna
GGCGGGGGAGAGGGGCGCCGCGGGGGGGGCGCGGGACGCGGGGGCGGCCCGCAGCGGAGCCCCGCCTTGGCGGGAGCAGGACCGGGGCCAGGGCCGGGCGGTGCCGATGCCGCGGGAGCGGCTCATCCCGCGGCCTCCGGGGCTGAGGGTGCAGAGCGGGGAGAGAGGCCCCGTGCGAAGGCGGGAGGAGCAGCGAGGCAGCGGGGAGCAGCCCCGCGGGCCGGTGCCTTGGGCATCCGAGCGAAGGCGGTTGTGGCCCGTGAGTTTGGTGACTGGTTTTGTCAGTGCTGTCCGTGCTCGGCAGTGAGAACGAGTGGCCCCAAGCTCTGTAGGAACGTCCCGGAAACTTTTGGCTAAAGGGTGGTTATGCTTTCAGGCGGAGGAAATGCTTACCAAGGCTTGAGTCCTTCTTTGTTGCAAGTTTAAAATTGCCCACAGTAAAAAACTGAGAATAAACTGTATAAACCTGGATGCGGTTAGCCTGGCTTTTACTCTTCAAACGGTGTCAGTCGAAACAAATAGTAGTGCGTTTCGGTGGCGGTCTTTCTGTGGTTTCATGTCGTGCGAGCTGCGTTGAAAAGCAACTCGTTGTTGCTCGTATTGTACTGTTAAAGGTTTAGTTTAAGGGATCCTCAGATGTTTCCTTTAGGGTGGTGAGATGAACGCTGAAGTGAGCTCTTCAGGTCCGCGCTTCCAGCCTCCCCCTGCAGCAGTGGGTTTGATTCCAGCTTGTGTATCTCCATCTGCTGGCGGGAAGCGAGTCCCTGAGGTACTCACGGCTTGGTGGCGGGCAGCGGTACCCGCTGTGCAGATACAAGCGTCTTCGGAGCCTCTTGACACCGTCGAGGGGGTGGCTTTTCCTTTGTGAAAAGGAAAGCGTACGTTTCCTGCAAGAGTTTGAGTAACAAATGTGTGGAGTGTCTACTACTTGCAGTAGTATTTTCAGTTGAACGGTACTAATTGTGTAACTAAATGAATGACCCGGTTATCAAGAAAACAGTATTAAATGACACCAATAAAATTCTTCTTGATTGATGAAGTCACCTCTTGTATATTTTTACTTTTTACATATATGTATTTTCATTTTTTTATTTATTTTTTTGGAAAAAACAGGTGCAGCCATGCAAGAAAGCATACGTTTTGCTTCGTCGGGAGATGACGTTAAAATTTGGGATTCCTCATCTCTAACGGTGGTGGAGCAGTTCAACCCACATACGCCCACACATCCAGTCAGCTCACTATGTTGGGCCAGCAATAGTATCCTTTACAGTTTTAGCCATAGCTTTGTGGGTGTTCTGCAAAATTTCAGTGAATTTTTTTTATTAAAGTGTCTGTAAATCACTGGCCTGATGCATTTTTGAAGTCTTGCATAAAAAGATTTGTATGTATTGCCAAGAAAATTATGTGGTTCTCTGTGTTGAAGTGATTTATGAAATAAACTCACACTAGTAAATGCTTCTGAAGAAGTTTCTCTTCCTTTAGGGGGCTAACACTTTAAATGATTATTAGATGCTTGAATTGCCTACCAACTGTAAAGCTTACCCATTTGTTTCAAGAGTTGATTACACTATTCACTTGTAAGGCAGTGCTTAATTTCCTGACAAGGTTGAACAAAGCAATTGCTAGTGCAGTAAAATTCTGTACCTAGTGTAAAGAGGAAAATTGTAATGAAACATTTTTTGTTTGTTTTTCCTTGAACAGCTCCTCATTGATTCTGATAGTCTTTGATAGTGTACACTTACCCCTTACTCTGTAGGCGCTGTCTTTCTTTGTGCTCTTTGTAGCACTTACAGAGGCAGCACAAAAGTGTTGGATGTGTAGGAAAATATCCATAGGGTGGTGGTGATTTATGCACAGAAATGGATCTGGCCCATTTAGACCTTTCACTTCTGTCTTGGAAGCCTATTATAGGAGAATGATATGAGATGTTAGATGAATATGTGAGGAAATTTCATGAAAACAGTGCACTGTCAGGCGAACAGCTTGTATGGCTGTCATGGGAAAAGGCAGTGATGTCTGATCTTGATGTAAAAGAAGGGCAGGATGCTGGCACATAACAGTGAAGTCCTGCAAGTTCTGAATGTTCTCTAAGTTTGCAAATATGTGAATGTACGAGAAATTGAAGCATAGATATAATATTTATATATACACACACTTATATGTGTTGTTTGTTTAGTAAACTTTAGCTGTAGACAATCTGTCTTGTCATGCTTTCTTCCACCTAGTTTCCTCTTCATCCTGCAAAAGTGAAACAGTGAAGCATCTTACTCTATATGCTTTTGAATGCCTGCTAGTTTGTTAGGGATACAGCATTGGGTTTGGTTCTGCATAATTCTGTAAGTTAGAATGGTGCCTTAAAATAATGAAAGAAATGACAAGGACTAATCTGCCTACTAGTTCTTTGGTGTTAAATCCAGTCAATTAACCTGTGTTCTTAAATAAGCAAATACAAAATCACAATGGGCGTTGGCCTGAAGACCTACTGGACACAGATCTAAATGATTACTTGATTCGTTTGGTGGGGGTGCAGAGACAGTTTTCCTGCTCTGTAGTTCCATATTGAAGGCTTTTCTTACAACTTGTGGTACTTGGTGTCATAAAAGGTTCTTGTGGGTTTTTTGTTTTTCTTCCCTTGGTACAGAGGGAGATAAATTAGCATACGTTCATTGTAGTCTAGAAACTATATGGTGAAGTAGTTCAACATTTGTCATGAACAGGAGTGTTCTTTAAATGTGTAGTCTGCTAACAGGCATTCCTTTGGACTCTAGTGATAAATGGGGCTCTTACTTAAGGGTGCTGGGAAAACAAAATTGTAGAGTGGATAAGCTGCCTTAGCAGTAAAGAGCTCTTAAATAATATCTGCCAGATATTTCTCCTCTTCTCTCTGAAAGAAATTGCTTTGCCTTGTATTGCGAAGTAAGGAGTGTAGTTAGTGGAGGAGCTTCTTAATGAAAGCTTGGAAAATAGCCTTATGTTTCTATTTCTAGGTCCCCTCAAGGTACAGTACTTTAGACTGTTTAGCCAATCTGTTTTCCGTTCAGTAAGGGAAACTTACTGTTGCTTTTATTAATCACTGGTATAATACAATTATGGTCCATAACTTGTGACTAAGATAGATACCTGGCCACTGCTTCTGCTGCTGGTGATAAAATAGTTGTTTCGAGCTGTAAAAGCAAACCTGTTCCACTCTTTGAAATTGCTGAAGGGGTAAGTATGACTAATGCTGTTCCCTGGGTTTTTTTTCCCACTTCACCTTACTGTTTGTATCACACCTGTTCTGCATATTGGGATCAATTTAATTTTGGTATTGTTAGAGTTACGACACTTGTATAAAAACACTGCCTTGTGTATAGTTAAATACAAAGAGTGGGGGGAATAGTGCTTCGAAAATAGTTTTACCAGTAAGAAGATAACAAATGCGGTTATACTATCATCTGCTAGGGGAATTTGCTTGTTGAGCCTCAGTGTGATAGCCCGAGGCAGTCAGTGGTTCAAACTTGATCTAATGTGTAGGCAGCAAACAGAGCTCAAGTTTGTACTTAATTTTCCAACTTGAATTGTCAGTATTATGCATTCCTGTGAATTGTACATTGAAAAACATAAGAGTCTATATAGAGGTTGTTCTTGGAGCATACATGCACTAGCTTCTGGAAGTACATGAAATAGGAGAACTTCTGCTATGGTCGGGGTTTTTTTCCTATTGAGTGGAAGTGCGGCACTATAAACTCTTCAGAAAGCTGGACTTAGTTTTAGAAGAGTCTCTTGACATGGTTACTTGAATAAATTGTTAGGGTTCTAAACCATTCTAATTATTCTCTTGGATAGCTATTGTAATGCTAATTTGGACTGGAAGTCTTTGGAAAATGTGTTCAACCCTGCTTTTAGGTTGCTGAAGCGAACACTTTCAAAGGTGGAGTGTGTGTTTCTCCTAGAGATTTCACTGAATCTGATCTATAACTAATGCAATCATTTCCAATTTTACCATGTCAATAACTAGATGGACTTGTTTTTTCTTAATTCAAATCTCAGGAACTTAAAAGTGAATATTCAACATGATAGAACTGAATAATAATTTGTTCTCGATGTAGGTCTATCATTAAGATTGACATTTTTTTCAAAAGCTGGTACTTCAGTGATTATTTTAAAAAGAATCACTTTACCAAATTATGAGGTTTGCTGCTATAATATTCTTTGTAATGTTTAGGGAATGTGAAGTACATGACTTAGACAACTTTTTGATTTTCTTTTAAGGAGTTTAGAAAAAAACGTAGCATTTTCTTTTTAAAACTCAGTACCTGAATAGCAGTTTGTGGTTGTACTTTAAGGAACTATAATTTAAAGGGAAAATGCATATTGCAGGAAAAGGTGCTAAAAATAATGAAATGGGAATGGGAAAATGTGAGCATTTGAGAGTTTATATATTTAGATTTTAAAGTATATTAAGCATATGTTCAAACTAGACTGGATTTTAAATGCCTTTTGATGGGAAATGACTGTAGTGTACCAATAGTTCTGTTGCTTGGTGGGACTATTTGTGTTAATGAAGATGAAAACACACATCAATATGCTTTAAGTAGATTTGCATAAATCCCTTAATTATCTTTAACATTCTCTCTCTTTTTTTTTTTTTTTTTTTCTTTCTTTCCCCTCCTCCATCAGGCAAAACAGACATGTGTGGGCTTGAATTCTAGTTCTTCATATATCGTGAGTGGAGGCCTGGATAACACAGTTAATATCTGGGATCTGAAATCCAGAAGGGTTTACCGTAGCCTTAAGGTAAGTTTGGCTGAAGAAGAACTGTAGCTTTCATGACTTCCAGGATTTGCTGCCAACTGTAATAAAATTAGAGTTCTCTAAGTCATGTATCTATTAGATCAAGTTCACAGATAGGAGCTAGCACACATATGTGTCTCATTCAAGTTTGTGTTCTTTGTGTCATGTAAATAGCAAATTTAATTTAACAAGCATACTTAACTTGATGTCTTCAGAGTACAATTCTATAATAAAGTAAGTTTAAATTTTCAGAATAGGCTTCTTACCTTGTGACTTTGTATTGATAGTCTCTGGGATTTTTTCCAAGGGCATCATTTCAGATAATTGCTGTTTCTGATACGTCAAACAAGAAAACACGTTTGTATTTCTAGAATACTGTAGTTAAAGTAACGTTAGGCAAAACTGGGACATGGTTGTCATCTTCTAACTGATCCAGTATAAATTCTCTCAAACCTTGTTATGATGCACAAAACTTAGGATGGTCTAGTATAGTTCCATGATGTCTTCAGTAGGTGATTTGCCCTCATTTAGGACCACTGTTAAAGAGGTCCTAAAACTTTAGCTTTGATTTATTCTTTTTTCTTAAAGTTAACAGTTTGAAACCAAATTACTAAGTAGCTAATACAATACTTTAAATATCTTTTTCTCCTCTTTTGGACTAGTAGTACTTGATTGTCGTCCCCTCTATCTTCAGTAAACACAATATCATCATTGCAAATGATTATACTGAAAAGCTACTTGGTAATATGTGTTGATAGTGAAAGGAACAGAAGGGGAAGTTGGCAGTAGTGCATCAAATTCACAGAAAGTGTATTCAAATATCACTGGTTTCTGGAAGACTTTTTAAATAACATTAGTAACACCTGTGGTAGTTATCTCTATGGTTGTCGTATTAAAATATTGTATATAATTACAGCATCATCTTTACTAATTTATTAAAACAATCTTCTGAAAATAATCAGACGGTGGTTAAAATATAATGGCTGATCTGCAGTACGTTCTGCTGCTTTTTTGGAATTATTAAGGAATATTCCTTAATAACTCTTAAATAATCTTTTTAAATGTTACAGATGGTCAGAAAAAAAACATGAAGCTGAAATTTTTCTCAAAAAACACCGATTAGGAAGGAATATGGTTATCCTGAATGTGTTTAACCCTCTCTCTAACCTCTCACCCTCACAGGATCATAAAGATGAAGTCACATGTATTACATATAATTGGAATGATTGCTACATTGCTTCTGGATCTCTGAGTGGTGAAATTATCCTACACAGTGTTACAACCAATTTATCAAGTATTCCCTTTGGTTATGGCAGCCGTCAGGTAGGCTATCTGTATTAAGTTCCTTTCAGGTGTGAAGCTTTAATTCACAGTGTTTGGAAATTGAAAGTACCTAGCAAGAACTTTTAAGTTTTGTTAATCTGTTTCCTCTTAATTTTTAAGAGTGCACTTAGGGAAAGGAAAAACAGTCCTTTGTGTGTATTCTAGTTTTAAATAACACTAAACATTGAAATACAAATTTCTCAAGTACTTTACATACTGGTTACAGAAAATTTTACTTTGTACACTCTGGTTCCTTAAGAACAAACTTCGACACATCTTGGAACTGAACCAAAACCAGTCAGCTTTACAAACCAAAGCAGGATTTCAATGTGCTGCTCAATGTATGTTGTCACAGAAAGCAAAGACCATGTAGCCTGGGTGCTGACTTACCCAGAGTAATCAGATTTACAACTGAACAGGGCCATCTGTACAGTAGGGATGAATATAAGCTTGCAATTGGAAATAATAAGCTTACTTCATCTGGAGATTAAAGTTGAACAGCTGCTCAAAGAGAAAAGCAATTGAGATTTTATATTACCTACTTAGGTGTTTAGGTGAGATTTTGGATAACTTAGTTTGAAGGAAAACTGTGCAAAAGACAAACACAAAGTGTGTGTACTACTTAGGGGCCTTGGTAGGGGTTTCTGCTGCAATTCCTTTTTACAGATTCAAAAGATATTGCAGGATTATTGGGTATCATTAGAGGAATTCCCTTGACATAAGGGCATCTGCAGTAGTAAATGAGCTCTGTTATCCCATCGGAAGTTCCAGAGTGCATTCTTCGTGTGAATGCTGTGTTAGGCACAGCTAAGTGTTTGTGTTCTGGGCATTCTTTTCTTTTTTACTGAGTCATTTTTATGAGGTAGGAGCTGCCTAGGGGATGCAGAACCGTTGCTTTGGTCCTAAACCTAACCTTTAATGTTGCAGGGAATACTCAAGTTGTGATTTAGTCATTTTCTGTTACTGCAACAGTTTTTTCAGTCTTGGATTGCAGATAGGGTGTGAAGTTAAATTTTTCTCCTGTCTAGCGTGAACAATATAACTTGATGAAGAATCTCTTATGACTTTATAGCATCACGGGAACTGTGGTATAGTTTCTGTTGAAAAATCTCCATTAAATTCGAACTATCTCTGCTCTTAGGTGCTGCAGTGTCTTTGATCCATCACCAGTCTCATACTTGTATTGAAGCAAAATTGTACTTCATACTTGGTTTGATGTTAAAAATCCATCCATGTAGTCAGTTCATTTTTCTGATTTGGTTCTTATGATCGTATGAAAAATGTGGATGTGAGGCAGGAGCTACAGGGAAATCCATGGCTGGATTACACAGCTGAGGTGAATATCCAGAGTGGGGACTATGCTGCTAGTTAATTGGAAAATGAAGAAATTCTTATGAAGATGATTTGCATCAACCTGTTTGATATATTCAACTCTTTCCACCAAAAAGTGATTAGGATTAAGTGATGCAGTGAATAGCTGTTTTGGCAGATGAAATCAAGAGGCCTACTGCAAAGCTGAGTGACCTTTAAGATGGATAAAGATATTTGAAGTGTTAAATCAAAGTAATTGCAAGCACAGAGCTACTTTTCACTTTCTAAAGGGTCTATAACATTTTTCGAAAGGGGGGAAGTTATTTGATTGCAGCCTTAATTTAAAATGGAATCAAGCTATAATTGCGTAATGGGATGGCTACTTGGGTGTCCCACTTTATCAGCTTATCTTATGTGCTAAAAATTATCTTTGCTTTTATGTGCAAAAAATAGCTTTATTTTTGGTTTTGGGTTTTAATTGGTACTTGCAGAGTATTGCAGGATTAATTGTGCAGTGAAGCAAATAACAGAATTACACAAGTCTTCAGATAAATCAAGTAAAGGCTTTTTAAATTTATAGTTTAGAGGCCCAGCTTTCTAAGAGTAAGCTTGAATAGATACACAGTGCATTGTCCTGCTTGATCCTGGCACTAGCTGTCTGGCTTGGTAAGGGTCACCACTCCCTAGTAACTTTTTTTATGATTAGAGAATGTGAGGTCAAACTAAGCTTATAAAATTTAGCTTGTCTGATTCAGCATGATGGAATGTAGTTTCCTTGCCAGTTAATTTCTGTTATTGTATAGACTCTACAAGTAGTAGAATAGCCCAGGGTTGCAGTGCTTTCTGTGACTTTAAACAATTTCCTTTCCATATGAGTATTGGCCTACATTCGATTAATTGATTTTGATTTAGGAACACCTTTGTGCTTTATTAGAGTTGAGTTCTTGCACAGAGTTGTTTGCAGATCCCATAATTTGTCTTTGCTGTTGGTATTCATTTAGACTACCAGATTCTTATCTGATTGCTGTTGTGAGGATGAATTAAGGTTTGTTTTGAAACATAGTGTTTGTTCAAGTCTTCACTGCCTAGTGCTGCTCTCCTAGCAACAGGATTTAGTTTAGTTATTTGAACAGCTGGCTGATTTGTAAAGGCATGTGATGAGTTCTGGTCACTCCATATAGTGAAATAGTCTTCAGCTTTTAAAGCTATCAGCTGTCTTTACATCTGCCTTCTCACTAAGGTGTAAAGGAGATTAAGAAACTATGCTATCTTTAAATAAGGTAATTGATGATGCTAGGCTATTTGTGGTTTAGTTTTGGGATTTTCACTTCTTTTTTCAGTGGTGAAAAACCCTAAGTATAACTAGTCCTCAGCAATGGACCAACCATTTTCTAAAATGCACTGTTCCTTGTTTGACTGTCTTATTGTGAAGCTTAAAGATAAAATGTACTTTTATTTTCTAGAGAAAATCCACTCCAATCACAGCTAAGGCAAAAAGATGTGCTTTTTGTGCTACACTGACCGGTAAAATGTTCCAAAGAGAACTTAATTGTCTTTTTTGTGGGTTCAGTACCTTGTGCTAAATGTGTTTCTAATAGTTCTGTGTGCACAGAATCTCCAGAAATCATCAGGAATTGTACTTACTAAGATATAGGAAAGTTGCTTCATATTTACTGATTTTTTTTTTTTTTAATTCTTTTTCAGTCTTGACATGTTAGTTCCAAAACATGACTCTTTCCAAATAATTGCATCATTCCTAGTAATCTTGAAATTATTTTAGTATTAGTAACTAAAATTATCAGAAAACAGATGCCCCCTTCCCACTTCTATACAGACATTTGAATTTCAGCCAATGAACAGCTATGCTGATTTAAAGTAAAGCAAGTATCTTAAATATCCCCTTAGACCTAATTCAGATAGGATACTTAGGCTTGCCTAGTCAGATTTTTTCCCTGCAAAACATGTCTCATACTTTTGCCATTTAATTCTGTGGATGAAATTGTAATCTGTAAACATTCTCTGGCTTATTTTCAGAAAGTTACCAGTGTTTAACTTGTCTCCCACATCCTTAGCTTTTTTTTTTCTTGTAACTAGTAAACTTTTCAGTTAAACTGTTTAAACCACGTGGGTTGTGTGCCCTTTTTAGGCTTACAATTCCCATTGCTGGCAGTGCAAAGGCCAAGGAACTGTATCAAGTGGTTTCCATCTAGGCTGAGTTGGAGGCCCTAGTTTTGAAAATCAGAGTAACAGAACTCTTGTTTCTAAACCATAACTTAGGAAAAAGGAGAAGAGATGACAAATGAAGTTCAACTTTTTCGGAAAAAACTTGACTGGGTGTGTTTTATAGTTCTGTGTGACTTCATCGTGCCATCCAAAACATCAACATTTTTTTAAAGGCTGTTTGGTGAAGACAGTGGCTACATATTAATTTTATGTCACCAAGATAAATAAAGATATTAGAAAGTATAAGAATTAAGATAAAGAAACATGTATTAAAATAAAAAATAGGTGATAGAATCTGATCTAGAATAGTATGCATGACAGCTCAAAAATGTTTACAGAATTACAATTGGCAGAGGTACAGAGGCGCTAGAAGTAGGGAAGAAGTCTAGTAAAGAGGGAAAAAAAAAAGGAACTGGAGAAAATAAAAAACCCAAACTGCGTATTCTTTGTTAAGCGTTAAACAAAAAATGTTAAATTCAGTGACATAAAAGGTAATGTTTTCTCCATGAACACACAGCTGATCATGATGATTTTTTTATTTTAGCATCCTCTTTGGCAATAAATGTGATCAGAGGGAGAAGATTGGAGAAGTAACATGAGAATTACAACAAAAGCAATACTGTAAAGGAGATAAGTGTGGTTTTAACTAATTGAAAGAGACTTAGGCCTAGCATTAGATTATCCTAGCTCTGTCTCCTATGGTGAGTGGTGAGGGATCCCTTTTACCTTTTTGAGAACTTCAGTATCAAACGCTTTCATACATATGATGTAGGATTAAACAGCTCAAATATCTGATCAAGTGTAATGGATCATCTGTTCCTGTACAAGGAGTCCCATTCCCTTGCAGCAGTGGGTCACAAAAAAGATATTTTTCTGTGTATGCTTGTCAGCTTTCATAGTGTGTATAGGTGTGCTTTAACTTCACTCCAGTGAACACCGGATAGCATGTTGGTTTTTTGTTGGTTTTGTTATAACATTCATGTAGAGTTGAGTCAATATTTTTAAAGATAAAGACAGCATGCAACTTCATGAAGCCTATTCTCATTCTAAAACACAGTTTCTAATTTGCTTTTTGATTATGGATGGGGTGGGAAATAAGGAAAATGTAGCTAAGACTTACTGTAAGTGATGTAGATTGACCATCTGCATCTTAATACTTGGTGCTTTCCCATATGAGGCTTGGCTGTTCACTGCTTCTAACTGTGATAAGCTTAAAGCTGTGTTTTTTCACCCAGATTTTTCTTTTATTTATTTATTTTAATTGTTTTTTCAAATGAAGTGACTTAATGGGAGGAGAAATGTTTTGGTTTTGTCTTGTCAAGCAGCCTTTCAGAAATCAGGTTCTTTGATGCCTCATGGTAGGTTAGCAAGGGAGGTTTGGGGAGAGCTAGGAGAGAGTAATCTTGGTGGGCGGGAGGACAGAGGAGGAAGAAAATGGAACATGAGCAGATGCCAGGACAGTAAGGAAGGTATTTGGAGGTGAAGAATTGAGAGAACTGTGAGGAACAGGCACATTTCCCATGAAGATAATGTATGTAATTGAGGCTGTTATTCCTGAGTGTCTCAATATTTTTTTTTTTATGTAAATAAACTGAAAAAAATGCTGATTAAAAATGTCTCCATCATGTCCAGTAGAGGACCATACAAATTGTAAACAGTCATCTTCTGCCCTATTTGAATACGTAGTTGAGGATGCCACTTCATTGTGGAGCAATTAGGCTTCCAGTGAGACATGCAATGCAAGTGCTAGAAATTATGTTGAAGGTATATAAACCAACACTTCTCCATTAAAATGAAGTTAAAGAGAGAAATAGGATAAAATCCAGCATGGCGCATTGCGGTGTGGTCTATACTAGAATAATATAATAGCTTTTTGAGAGCATTTTCAGACAAATAAAATGTGATGGCTCTCATCTGTCTCAAGTAAAGCACTTGATTCAGTACCTTGTGAGAAAATATTATAGAGGATGGAGGTTAGAAAGGACTTGAGGATGGGTAAGAAATTGGTTATAGGAAAGAAGACAGTAGGTAATATTGAAATAAAATATTTGTTTAGGTTATCAGTAGCTAATCTTGTTGAATATTTTCAGTAATGGTTATGATATGAGAATTAGAGCTATGATAAGAAACTGTTGGAAGGTATTGCCCATAAGAGAGAGGATTGTGTCAGAATCCAAAAATAATTGAAATAATAGACACGGGAACAACTATGACTGTATAGAAATCAAGGTACTGGACTTAAATTACAACTGAGGCTTTTCTTAATAAACTAGGATCTGAAAATTTCCAAGGGAAAGGAGGACTTGGTCTTCTTGATCATAAAATGGCAATGAGCAACCAAGACAGATTGGATAACAAAAAAGAAAATGCAATCTAGGATATGACAGGATGAGTATTTACAGTACAAAACGGAGGAAGTGTTACTGCCTTTGCAAAGGCAGTAGCAAAATGTTTTGAGAATTGTATGAGATTTTGTCTGTATTCAAGAAAAATTCAAACTGGGAGAGTTACAAAGAGACTGTGATGGTACTGAAAAACCAGACTTAGGAGACTGAGTCTTGCTTATTGCTTGTAGCAAAATAAAGCCTGAAAGAAGATGAGTTGGCCGTTCATTAAAATGGGAAAGCAGCACGGGGGAGTTAGGAAACAGTGCGAGGACGTTATTGTCACAGGAGTGAATTGGTGCAAACGAGTCATAAATAAAATTAATTTGGAAAATGAGTATAATAATTTAGTATTAGAGCAGTGAGGTTCTGAAACATCCTCTGAAGCATATGGTGGAAACAAAATACTTACCTGCTTCTGAAAGACAAGTTAAGTTCCTGCATTACATGGTTCTGTGATAGCAAGACTGCATGTGTTAAACCAGGCATGTTATCCTTTTCTGTGGTCCTAGCTCACAGGGTTCTGCTGCAGGACCTACATACTTGCATAACTCTGGAGACTGTGTGTCTTACCAAATTGACTTATACCCAAGTACTTAAAATCAGTGGGGAAATTAAGTTTAACGTTCTTTGCAGGAGACCAATCTGTGAAATAATGCAGCTTTTCACTTGTTAATTTTAGATGTCTTACGTTTTTTTGGTAGGGTGTTTGACGGCATGATACCCGCTGAAAAATCAAGAAACTTTTAGAAAAGTTTTCTTTTTTTCCTTGTCCTTCATTTTGCTAATGCCCCATACTGGTGCACAAAAAAAAGTCTGCTGCCCTGACAGCAAAAATGGCATTGTAATGCAAAATGAACATTTTTTTTAATTTAATTTTATTTTTTTTTTTAATTTTTATTATTTTAGAGTGGTCAGCCTTTGTAAACTACTTCTAAGTTAATGTAAAATCTGTATTCCTAATGTGTTTGTGCGTTTATAAAAGAATGTAATATGGTGTTCAATAGTGGTATTACGATTCATTTTTTTATGTCTGTTTTACAGCCTATTCGACACTTGAAATATTCATCCTTTAAGAAATACTTGCTGGGCAGTGTTTCTGACAGTGGAAATGTAACTCTGTGGGATGTAAATAATCAGAGCTCGTATCATAATTTTGAAAATACTCATAAAGCACCAGCTTCAGAAATCTGCTTTTCTCCAGTCAATAAGCTGCTGCTTGTAACTGTCGGTTTGGATAAAAGAATAATTCTGTATGACACTTCAAGTAAAAAGTGAGTATATTAAAGACCTTTGATTTTATAGGATCTTTATTTGGCTTTTATAAACTGAAAAAGCATGCCTAATTATGACATGAAATATTTAATTCAGACCACATTGAGAATGGTTGAAGTGGTTGGCATATCGATACTGGAGAACCTGTCCCCTAGTCCATTTTGCTTTTTTATTTAACCCCTCCCCCCAAAAAAACAAACCCAGTCAAACAATTGAAAAAAACCCAAGGTGTTTGGGAACTAATTGAGGTTTTACAGGTGAGTGACCACTCCTGAGTGCTTGTATGTCAGCTTTTCTTGTTGATACAGAGCAATTAGCTTCCGTGCAGGGCAGTGCAGCCTGTGAGGACCTGAGCTTAGCTTGCTTGCTTTTCTAGTTCAAGGTACAAGACGTAACTGTGGTGCACAGAGCTGCTGAGACAGTGAGCCTTAAATAAGGGAGAGTATTGGTTGAAAAAGTATGGGGCATAGGTGATGGGGCTGTGTAGTAAGAGGGTAGGATGGCAAATGGTTTTGTGGGGCTTTGGTTCTAGTGTGGGTTGTGCTTTCACTCTGGCTGAATAAAAGCAGGAGTCTGGCTCTTGTTTGGAGGGGTGTAGTAGAAGGATGCAAACTGCGACCTGAAGTTCTTCCTAGAGCTGTAGGAAGGTTAGAGTTGGTAGGCTTGGGAAGCTAGACTATGTATGTAGTATGATTTGTGCTGGAAATGATGATAACAGTAAGTAATGTAGGTGTCAGAACTGCTGTTATGCAGGCAATTTGATCCTGTCCTGGTGAAATCTTCTGAGGCATACGCGGTCTTTAATTTATTAAGCATGAACACTTAGTATAAGTCTAATCCACTGTTCCTTAAGATATTTCACTGAACTTACTTGGCACTGGAGAAGTGGAACTGCTGACCTGTAGCTGAATTATGAAAGCTTTTACTTTTTTTTTTTATAGGTACTCTGTTTTGAAAAGTCTAACTTTTGAACTCTAAAAGCTTCTTTATTCTGTCTTTTCTCCTGTTTGAAGATTACTGACAACAATAGTAGCTGATTTTCCTCTGACAACAGTAGACTTCATGCCTGATGGCACTACTTTGGCTATAGGGTGTTCCCGGGGAAAAATCTGCCAGTATGACTTAAGACAGCTGACATCACCAGTGAAAACAGTTATTGCTCACAAAGGCTGTGTGAAATGCCTACGTCTTCAGTTCAGTAGCACTTTTTCCAAGGTAAAAAATCTTTACTTTTGTTATTCAATATGCAGATTAGTGAAAGCAAAGCATTAAGTTCCAAAGAAATGTTACCATTCAATTTCTAAGAATTACAGATGCCAACAAAAAGCGGTTCATATCAGCACAGAAATTATAAACTGCTTAGTCTTAAGTGCCATTTTAGTGGGTTTTAACGTGGAATTCCCCCCACCCTTAGCCTTGGTATAGAAATGAGTGAAACTGTAGTCTTAAATTTCCTGGTGTGAATATGCTGCCATTGTAGAGCAGTTTGTGGCACCTTAGATTCATTTGTAGTCAGCAGCAGAAAGGTCTGTAATGGCCCTTCCACTGAAGGGCTTTCCTCTTCTCCTAGCACACTTGCTGCTAGTGGTTGGCTATTTCTTTACAACATAGAGTCCCTAATAATGTGATCTCTTATTTTTCTGAAGCCTAGGATCAAAATTAGCTCGTGTAAGTTCACTTCACTGTTACCTTAAGTTCTATTGCTATTCTTTTGCAGGTCCACACAGTATTCATATAATACAGATGTTTCCCATGTTCTTTGAAGTTACATTAAGATACTTCTTTTTATATTTGTAAAGGCATATCTCCTAGGCAACCTTTGCAACTTGAACTGAATTTTTTTAGTGTTTTGATACTGAAAGAATATCGGCTTATATTTTTACTCTTAGCTGAAGGAATAATAACTTCTCTTGATTTGTTCTCTTTTTTTTTTTTTCTTTCTTCAGTCTAACCTTACAAGTTCTTCAAATAAACCTGTATCCAAAAGAGTAGAAGTCAAAGTTGATAGTAATCTTGGAGGAATTCAAAATATTGGCATCAAAAATATTGCCTCTCAAGCATCAGCTACAGTTTCATCACATCTAACATTGCCAAATGAGAATAAGGGAGGAGAGTTTCTTCAGGAGAAAACAGGTAGTGTCTTCTTCCTACTTGTATAATCTTATTTGGCATAATGTACAAAATGGAAGGAATATTTCATGTCTTAACCATAACAATATAAAAGTTTCACAGAGGAAAGGGTATTTGTTTGCAAGAACTGTGCATACGTGCATGCACATCTGTTCCTTCTCTTCCCTCCTCTACTGTGTTAGACATACTATGAGACTGTGGGAAGTGATTTGGGTCTTACTACAAGCTTTAGACACGTGGAGTCTAAAATTCTCTGGAACTGAAGTATAAGTTTGCATTTAAACTTTAAAGGAAAAAACTCTATGGTGATGTGGGGCTCTCTCTTGTGTTCTGGCTTCCTGTAGATTATCCTTATGTACACAATGTTATTTTCTGATGCAATGTCTGTGTAGAATGCAGAGCTAATAGTTTGTAATTCTATTAATAAACAGGAGTAACAGACCTCATCTGAAAAACCCAACCAAACAAAACACAGGGGAAAAAAAACCTAGTCCAAATACCCAAGTGAGAACTGAACTGTATTTTTGTGTGAGGCATGATTCCAGTATCACATGGTAGGAAAGATGTTAAATATAGTTGCAAGTATGATTAGTTGTATAACTGTACTTGCTATTTATGCTTCTGAAATTAACAAGTTCTTTATAAGAATTTTGAGCATTATTCTAAAACTCTACCACTGTGTGAAATGTACTCTTAAAATTTTATTTAATTCAAGAGTTCTGAAAATAAGCTCAAACCAGTAGCACTGTTAGATTTTTTTTTTGAAAAAATCCTCAAGCCATTTCAATGCAACAGCACTTTTTCCCTCCCTTTTTGAATAAGGAAAAATACATTTAGCAACAGTAATTAGGTAATAAGCCACTGCAGTCCATAGACATGTGTATTAATGACCTCCCCTGGGTATACAGTGAAGTATGAAGTGAGGTAGAATGCTTCCTATGTGTATAAGAAGTGTTGCTAATCAACATTACTGAATGGTGTGGAAAATTTTATTCCAGTTAAAATATATGATTTATTATCTTTATTTGAAGATGTAATGGCTGTTACCCTGTAAACAAGACCATACCTAATAAATAAATGTTTTAAGAAAATAAAGGCTTATCAGGTAAAACAACTATTTTTCATTAAACTGAATGTTCACTTTAGAAGTAAAGACGTCTGTATACTTCAAAAGATACAGTCTTTAAACTTAAAAATGGGAATGGATGAGAGACAGCAAACTGCACTTGTTCTGTGGAGACTCTAATATACCCTGATTATGGGGTTTAACTTTGGAGAAATAAGGGGCATTCAGTAAAGTGATCTGATAGCACATTTAAAACAAAAACCCCCATCTGTTTATACAGCTTACAGACAGACTGGGGCATTTTTATGACAGGTATTTTAAAGCACAAAAGTATAAATGAATTCAGAAGGTGATGGCAAGTTTGGATGTACTTTGAGCTGGCTTCTCTGAAATTTCTATTTAACTGCTGTCCTCTGGTTTAGGTACTTACTACATTTAAATTACTGGGAATGGGTAAGAATATACAAAATGCATTTTGCCCTATTTTCTATTATGCTTTTTCCATGTCAATTCTCTGTAGATTCTGGCACAGGCTGATATTACACTTCTAGTTTGACTCAGTACGCCAAGTATTTACTTAACTAGCAAGTGCAATCCTATGTATGTGTCATAACTGACACATCTGAAGGACCAGAAAATGTGCTATATTAATACATTTAAAAGTGAAATCTTAAACCTGACTCAAGTCCCAGTTTATGGAAATACTTGGACATGATTAATTGTAGTCATCCACACAGTCACATTTGTATCACTTGAACAAGTAAGTAGAGAAGTAGGTTTTATGAACAGTGATTTGTGGGTGGTGGTTGTTTTTTTCAAACTAAAGTAGGTACAAAGTAAAGCTTTTGTATGTGCAGGTGATTTATTTATAGAAGATTTATTTATGGATTGCACAGCACTAATGCTTTTTGCCTAGGTTTAACTTTTACAAGCAAAATTTAAGCACATTTAGAGTTAGTTAGGAGTTCAGTGAGGGCAGAATAGCAGCTTGCTTACAGTCCTGAGCTGGTTTTCAAACATACTATATTGTGAAAGTCATTTATGTAGTTATCTTAGCAGTTTAATTAACTTCTCCATGTATTACTGGGATTTTTCGGGGCTTAAGATATGCTTCCATTCTTTAGACAACTGTTCCTACTACCATGCATACAAAAGCTAACTTTTTTCCCCCTGGATTGCAGAATAAATTTAAATTTTGATCATCTGAATGCTATCACCTTCTTAGCGGAAGGTGCCTTCGTTGCTTTTCATTTCACCTGATACACCGTAAATCTACTGCATCCATCATGTAGATTTATCTGAAAATGAGTGCATTCTGGTTTGATAAGTCTGCTGCCTCTTAAAAAGAAGAAAGCAATCTATCTGTATCTTATTTTTGTTAATAAGTATATCAGCTTTTAGTTATATTCACCTGTGATGACAGCCCCAATGAGGAAGTTAAAGTTGACCCTCTAACTGGAACCTGTAGAACGTTTTAAAATGCTGGCTGGACTTACCAGGCATCATGCTTGCTGTGAGATTGATGTTTTCCAAAAATAACATATCCTAAACAATTATTAACTGAATGTTATTGTCCTTTTAAGGCTTTCCCCATAGTTGCAGCTTGGATGTGATTCCATCTAAAGAAACAGATCATGGGAAAAGTGCTGATTTAAATAATTCTGATGTGGGTCGAAGTAGTTTAGGAGATGTGTTTTCGCCAGTCAGAGATGGTAAGTTGCTACTGAAACTTTTAAAGCATCATTCATCTGCATATAGCATGACATTTTCACATTTGTCTGTAGCTGACCACTGTACCTACTTGGTATTTTAATTTGTCTTTGATTATGAACTCGATGCAATGATATGAATACTGATGTAGGTTTCATTTAATCAACACTTAATTTGTCTGTGTTCTGGTATTTTGTAGATACTATTGCAAATAAAGTGAATGAAGATCCTCAAGTAAAAGGAGACGGTAAACATACTTTCAGTATATTTTTCTTTTGTCAGTGGTAGGCCTTTGGAGGCCTGCGTTAGCTCTTCCATGTTAATTTTGTTGTGCAGTTGAAAATAAGTAAGTGATGAAAGCAGACACTGAAACAAATGAACTTTTCTGGAAATTGTCTAATACATTGAGGTGCTAAGATGCAACATGGTAACAGGAAATCCAGGAGTATGGTCCTCAAGTGATTTTGTTTTTCCTTCGTGGAATTTATAGTGATATATGGAGGCTTTTTGTGTTTTGTTACTTTTATAAGGACAGTGACAGCATAAGTTAGATTTAAGGATTTAGTTTTTGTAGCATTTTTGGGTGATTTTCTTTGTTTATTTGTTTTGTGACAGTGGCAGGCATTTTAATTGTGTGTTTGATTTGGGGTATGTGTTTGGGTTTTTTTGACCTGTGTGTTTCACCCTTCCCTTCTCCTTTTTAGGTCTGGATTTTCAGTCCTATGTTTTGGGTTTGGATTTTCTCCCACAGTTCACCACTGCCCCTCCAGTAAAAAGAAATCCAGTTGGCAGTAGTACACAAGGGATACGGTCTAGCCCGTTGCATGCACTTGTGGGAGCTCCAATTAAAGAAGAACAACAACATCCAGAAACTGACACTAAGAAAATAAATCTTGGAAAACCAGAATCTAAAGAAGTCTTAAAGCAGGTATACTATATTAAGTCTTGTTATGAGTGATCTTTCTAAATTCTTGACAGAATACTACTGTTTGAAGGAAAAATCCTTAGTAGCATCCCAGCTAATCTTATTTTGCCACTCTGTTCACACTACTGACACAAATCTGTAAAATGTTGTATGGTTTAAGTGTGTTGACCTTCAGCAATGCAAGATAAATGTATATTTCTCTTTAAGTAAGCTCAGGTTACAAAAGTTCACATGAAACAAAACTGAATTAGCCTGAGGAATATTTTGATTTTTCTAGAAAATCAACAATGATCACTAGTTGGTTGCACCAGTATGATTGTTTGTCATTTAGTAGGTCAATTCCACCCTCTTTTCTTTCCCTATTCTCCATCTCAGTCTTCCACCTTGAGCTATCTTTGACATACTTCTGCTGAGACCCTAGCTCCTTTCACGTTGCTTTTGAGAAGTCTGAGTTTTGCTAGGAATGATATTTATAACTTTGACACAAAACATTTGATGTGAAAATTAAGAGGTTCCTCCTGCCTTTTGCACTCTTGTCAGTGTGCGGGCACTTGAGGCAGTTTTGAATATTTTAGCAATCAATTTTTAGAATGTCTTGCTAGAAAATGAAAAGCATATGTTTGAGTAGATTCCTAAAGCCAAAAATGTTTGAAAGTGCATTCCTGAAAACTTAGTCTTCAAGTGCAATTAGATAATTAATTATAGTAAGTAAAGTTCATCTTCTTTTTTTAAAATTATTTTTATTTTAATGTCAGCTTTCAAAATCAAGCTCATCAAGTACAGAATCTGTAACTTTAAGTCCTCCACCGTCATCCCCTGCTGTAAAGGCTCCTGATACAAATGAGAGACTAGTGAAGAATATTCAGGCCCATCCTGCATATGATCTACCAGTAAATGGTACTACCTCAACAAGTAAGTTGGTCATTTTGGTCCAGTTTTAAGCACGGTTGATTGTGAACTGATGTGAAACCTGATAAAATGGCCTTAGCATTAAAACAGAGCATCCAGTCCTGATTCTTCTGTAAATCCAGTTTGCCCTCCTAGAACATCTCTAGTTGGCTCTGAAAAGACTCATTTTAAATCTAACTATTTTTTTACTAGGTAGTATTTGAGATAAAATATTGACAAGCTTCAAGACAAATAAAAAACCCTCTTGTACTCCATTGTACTGATTTTTATTTTTTTTTTTTTTAAATTTTATCTTTCGTTAATTGTAAAGGTCCAAAGATAACATCACCTGTCACTGCTGGAGTTGCCAGTTCATTGTCAGAAAAAATAGCAGAAACTATTGGTAGTAGCAGACCAAATGCACCTCTGACATCAATCCAAATAAACTTCATTCAGAATATGATACAAGAAACAATGGATGATTTCAGGTACTGGTATTCAGGCAGAACGTTTTTTTGGTTTCAATGACATATTTTTTTTTGTAAGATGTTTTAGCATCTGCTTTAAGAAATTTCTACTTGCATTAGAAACTGACGCCATTAATAGCCCTAATCTTGGAAATCTAGGTATGAAACTTTATTTTTTAATAGCTCTGATGACTAATTAGACCGGTATCTGTAAGGGTTGTTACTGCATGTCTTTGCTAATGTGTTTTCAGAATGAGTGTTTGAATACTTCTCAGATGGTAAATTTATCTGCATAATGAGGTCCTTACTGCTTTCATGAAGATTTCTGGTGATTTTTTCCCCTCTATGCTCATCCTTGCCCCAGCAGGAGAAATTTCTCTTAAAGTTGACATTGTGGAGAGTTTGATCCTAGACAGTTTACTTGTATTGGCTTTGACTGTTTGCTTGGCATGAATAAGGTAAAATACTGTGTGTGTTTCTACTGGTGAAGCTTTATATTAAAATAATGTCTGTGCTGTAAGAGATGGTGGTGTCAGATTACTTTGCGTTTGTGGATACCTCCGCTCGTCCTGAAGGAAGCAAGTCAAATTAGCATGGATTTGGAGTGGAGTTTGAAGGAGATGGAGCAGTTGAGAGAGTTGTATCTTGGGGATCACTTCCCAACCCATGTTTAAGAAGAAGTAGGTTGACTGAGATGGTGGAGGGGGAAAAAGATTGCTGGGCAGGAGAAGTATTGCTGTCTTGATGACAAAAAGCAATGCAAAACTAGCTTAGTAGGTCCATGCGCTCTGGCTGTTCTGTATCTGCCAACAGAAAAATAACATTGAATGTTATTACATGTCTTTAAATAAGAATACAGTATAGTAAAACTCCCCTCGGAATTTTTGGCGATAATCACACATCTGATTAAAAATGGTAACTTTCACATTGCTTAAAGTGCAGTCTATGGATTGCAGATGTTTTTTTTTTTAAAGTCTGTGTTCAGGCATCCCAGTGTTGAAAGGAATGCTTGTCAGTCTTGTACTTCCAGTGTCTTTAGATCTGGAGCCTCAGAGATTGTGTTTCTTTTCTGGCCTACACTTCCTGGAATGGCTGGAAGGTTCTGCTGGCCCTCTTCCCAGCTGTAAATTGTGGATACATTCAAGCTGAATGTAAAAGATTGTTTGTACTGAGGTCAGTAAGAGGGAGGGGAACCATTGCAAGTTTCTCATTGATGTAAACACCTCTCGCCCTCTGGAGTATGAGGAAAGGATTTTTATTGCTCTTGCCTGAAATCTATTCTTCTTCAGGTAATGGAGGAAAACCCAAGGATCTTATATATTCCTCCTGGTCCTTTTCTAACTCATTTGGTTCTAAAAAGCTGCTTGTTTCTTGAACTCGCTGTCTTTGGGAGATAACTTTACATCTTTGGGTTTCTAAGCTGCCAGCTGGCATCTGTGCTCGATACACTCGAAGATGACTGTTTGCCTCCAGTAGGAGTTCTGAAGCACAGTAACCTGTGGAAATAGTGAAGCATATATTCCCTTTGGGTTCGCTATATGTTTTAGGAAAGGAGAATGAAATAAGATCAGTGTGTATGTACTTAAGAAATTCCTTACTTTCTCAGGCTGCTGGTACCCATAGCACAGTGGTCTCAGATGATTGCACTGTGGTGCGCTGTTCAGGAAGAGCATATGAGCTTGCCTGCTTTTTGTGAGCTGTTCTCCTCGTTTTTCCTCAGCGTCTGGAACACTTGTATTAATGTAGTGTTCCGAGGGTATTTCTGAGCCTGGTTCTTATAGTGTGGAATGGTTGTCCATGAATTGACAAATTCATGTCAATTCATGGATGACACTGCCACTACTACTTCTGTAGACTAACCTGGAGCTTTCTGTGGGCTTGTGAGGATAATGTATCATCTATCACAGTTGATGTTCTGGGTCCTCTTGTAAGAGAGTGCTGAAAGTAACGTACTGAAAAGCTGTATGTTCAGTTACAGATAAATATCTTTCTCTGTGGTACTTGTGATCGAGGGACTGAAAAATCAGCTTTGAATGGTAAAAATGAGAGAAGTTTACAGCTTGTGGAAAAAAGAGTCTTGATATCGCCATGTATATATTTATATTTCTAAACAGAAAAGATTTTAAGTCTTTTTGTACGCTGAAAAATGGTACTTAAGAAAGTCAATGTCATAACGAAAGTATTCCAGAAAATAAGTCGTAGAGGAGTACATTTCATAGCTTAAGGGGTTTCAGACTCGTGTTTCATGACATCGTGGAAGTGAGAAAGTGTGGAGTTCTGGGTGCTGAGGATTGGAGAGAATTACTGCTTCCTTAATAAAACTAAGCATTGTCCTTTTGCAATTCTTCCCCCAGAGAAGCATGCCATCGAGATATTGTGAATTTGCAAGTGGAGATGATCAAGCAGTTCCATGTGCAGTTGGTATGTACAGAAAGCATGGTGGGAAATATATTCAGTTTTCATTTTTAGTAATACCAAGGCATGCCAACATTTACCTCTCGAAACTGCAAATCAATTTTGCTTATTAAGAGCAAGAAAGGGAGGATTGGATGTGAAGGAAGGGGAAACTATGAATTGGAATCTGTTAAACTGTTTTATGCTTGATAAATAAAGGGAACATACGCATTGGGTAGGTATCATGAATTCCATATTTCAGGAGTTATAAAAAGACAAGAGGGAAACAAATTCAGCTGTCCTTTGGAAAGGACCAATAGCTGGGCTGAGGAGGAGATAGATGGAATTCAAAGAGAAAGCTTCACTTGTAGGTACTGCATGCATATTGAACTGTGTTCTTTAACTTTGCCTTTTTATGAATCTTTGTTCTTTTGATCTGCATTAAAAAAACCTTGTCTTGGTACTGAACATTTTAATGGAACCTGCATTAGTAGATTCTCATCCTGAAGAACTGCAAAATATCCTTTGATAAAATATTCACTAATGTATTAATGATCAAAATACTGTATGTCAGCATAAAAGAAATCTTACTTTTCTTATCAAAAGTTTTTAAAAACAGTATTATCTAGGTTATTTAATTTTCAAAAGGGATAGGATAAAACTGGAATAATTAACTTTATAGCTACTGATTGGGACTTTTTTCTTTCTCTAGAATGAAATGCATGCTTTACTTGAAAGATATTCTGTAAATGAAAGCTTAGTAGCTGAAATTGAGAGACTACGAGAGGAAAACAAAAGACTGAGGACTCACTTCTGAAACATTTACACGGCTAATTTTATTAGCATGAACTCACTACAGATGGTGTGTTTTTATGACAGATCATCGATCAAGTATTGTATGAAGACCTGCTCTTATTTTGAACATGAATCTTTTCTTCTAATTAAATGGTATAAGATACTCTATGTTATTATAAAACTTTGTAACAGATAAACGCTGTATAAAGAACATTTGCATACTCTTGCTAACCAGCTTGAGGTACATCCTTCTAACAGAAAAACTAAAAGGATTAGTACATTATCAGAGGTTTAGCAATATGTTAAGTGCCTTTTTGTAAACAAAATCAAACTAGGATGGATGCCTTTCTCTGTAAGAATTTTTTGATATACCTACTTTTTCTATCTGCTGCTTTCTTTTACTGCCATCAGAAGCAATGACTGTAGCTTGCCTTTCAGATACTTACTTTGGAGAAAAAGAGGAGAGAAAGCTCATCTTCTGCATGACATGGAGCCTTGTTTATAAGGAGCTGGAAAGTACAGTATTCACTTACCTTTATTTGACTAGCAACTGTTCTATCCTGAGTAAAACCAGAGCTTGAAAATATTCCCAAATTCAGTGCCATGGTCTTTCTTACTATATTCATGAGTCTGAAATTTGTGCTTGTCTGCTATGAACTTTGTTGCAAATACTACTTCAACGGCACAATGAGATTTTTGTTACAACTTCAGCTATGAGACTAGAATTCTCTTTATTTACATGTATTTGAATGTTGTTGTAGCTCATGCAATTTGAATGGAACTTTAGACATCAAAATGTAAGTATACTCAGCCATTAATAATATAGCATTGTGTAAATGCAGCCTTTCAGTCTTTGACTCAAGCATCTTTTGCGCTCCTCCCTTCCTTTCTATTCGTAGCGGACAACACTTCAGCAGTGGAGTTGTAGTTTTGAATCTTACTGGTTTAGCATTATTGGAGCCTCCTTAAGATAGCTGCATACCAAATCTAACTACTATCTTAGTTGTATGATTAACGTAAATATTAAAGAGAAATCATTACTTCAGTAGCATAATGGTATCATACTTGTATCTAAACGTTTCTGAAATGAAGCTCAGTATGAAGTCCTGACTCTAATGAAGTTCATGGGAGGTTTGGCTTGGCCTTTATTTGTGCCAAGAGATTGAATTAAATTAAAACTTCAAATTTAAATTAATTTGAAAATATATTAAAAATTTAAATTAAAAGTGTCTCTGAAAGACTTCTTCGAGCGCTTCTTGCTATTTAAATTGTTCTGGAGGCTTCTTAATTTTCCCACTAATATTTGCTTGTTTCTTTTCACACAATCAAAACTCAAACAAGGGAAGCTAAGAACATTGTGAGTTAATTAGTTATATCATCTAGTGTTTAGGACAATAATGGCACTCTTCTACTAAATGAGAAAGCCATAATAGATAATGTAACTTATTTTTATATGTTGTAAAACTAAAAATCCACCCTATCTATACCTTTTCCCTATCTTTTAACTTTTTTAAAAAAAGAGACTTTTTTTTAATGTCAGTTAATGACAAATTCAATCTTGATCAAAATGAGGGTGTTCAAGTAGCCTTTAATATTAGAGACAGGAATTTAAATGTCTGCAGTTATATTGCTTTTATAAGCTTTTAAAAATATTTCTATATCACATAAAACTTCATGGTGAAAGGAAGCAAAGTAAGTTAATTTTTTTTTTTGTAAGTTAACACACAATGTAGAGAACATTTTTTTTAAGTTCATAGGATGTGTAAGCTTGACACACTTGACCACACAGTTTGTGAAGACAATAGTAGTTGAAGGTAGCAAAAATATATTACCGTTCTTCTACATGCTTTGCAGTGTTAATGAAGTAACCTTGCGTCTTTTGAGTTGTTCCCCAAGTGCTCTTGCTAGTATACCCAGATGACAGCAGGGAATTAGACAAGTATCTTGGGTATTTGGCTTGTAGATAATTTGTTTTCTTGACTCAGAACTGTATAATGTTTTTCTTAATTCCCAAAGGGAGATGATTATAGCAAGAGTGATTAAAAGGAGATATTTTGGCCTTTTAAAAAATATTTTTAGGGCTTTTTTCCATATCTCAGGATTACTGTAGCACAAGTGGCTATGCATGCTGTGTGGAGACTCAGTATGCCTACCACTGTAGGGGTATGTTTTGCCTTGTACACAAATCTGATTTGTATGTTAAAATAAAGCTTTTTTTTTTTCCAAAAAGGTGAAAACAAAAATGTTGTGGTGATCTGCTTTTTATAAAGGGAATAATCTAGAGCCTGAGCCAAAGAATATGTAAAGACCTACCTAAAATTCTTCAGTAATCTCTCTTCTGCCTCTTTGGCTTTATGTAGACCATCAACTCATGTTCACGGAAATGTTCACATTGCCTCATGCTTTTGGAGTATAGAACAGATGCACAGTTCCCCCTTCCAACTTGGAAACCGTTACAGTCATGACAGAGAGATCGTATTCACAGCTAAAAATAATGTTCAAGCAGATGTTTTGGGTGGGGGGAATAATCTTGTCACCTAAGCTTCTGGCAACTTGGGGATCCTACATCTTCCTAATACTTCACTTATAGATTCTTCTTTTTATTAATTCCCTTCTCTCATGCACATATTGGACTTCATGTGATGGGAAGTTTCAAGGTATGTAGGTTTTGAAAACTGATTTTGACTGCTTGATTTATTCTCAGAAAAATGCAAAATGCCAATGTATCCTTACTTCTGGCAACATGCTACAGTGTTCGTAAACACCACAACAATGATGGATTTGGAAGTTGCTCACTACCTCTTCTCTACAAGGAACAGGACATATGAGAAGGAAGGCAATGCATTACAGACTGCATCGCTAATCTAGAGTTCCTTGCTAGCAGATATGCTGGGTACTACAACTGCAGATGAAAAACCATTGCAGATTATTTGGATATAAAGATAACAGATCTGATACCGCTGGCTGCTTAAGACTGGCAGGTCCCACGCTACCTGCTTGCCCACCTGTGTACTTGTACTTGTGTGATCATTACTGGTGCCCGTCAAGAGCTGCACCTTCTGCCCTGGTACAGCTGTTTTCATGTTTTCTCTTGCAATGTGGCCGGGGGTTGATGTTTAACAAATTCTCTAAGAATAAAGTACGGAAAGAATCTCATATTCTTCCTTGAGTGTCCTGTGCCAGGCGCTGGTAAAGATAAGATATGAGGTTAGAGGGACATGAATAAAAAAATTCTGAAGTATTTTCAAGATAAACTGAAATTAGCCGTATGGCTGGATGTCTCTCTGTAGACAAGAAAGAACAGACAGTACCTGTGTTTTGGCACTTCACATTTTCCTACTCATCTCTGGCACCGCTATAGGACGAGGAAACATAACAGTGGAATCATCCTCAATGAAGACTTCAAAAGTTATTGTAAACACATCCCTTTGTAGTTGGTTTTGGTAGTCTAAACAGTGATACATTCGTGGGACGAAGAGCCATGAGAAACAATCTTTCGGATGTAGACAATGGTCTGTCCTATCTAGTATTGTGTCTGCATCATTTGCCAATAATGCTTTCTGCTAAATAGTCACTTTTACTGAAGTTATGGGTTCATGTGAGATGTTTTCATTTCTTCCTGTAGAAAAGCTAGCCTAGGGTTAGAGTGCATATCTAATGTTTTCAAAATAAACTGCCAAAAGCTTTTTTGGGCAGTTCATTTAATAAACTGTGGATTTTCAAGAGCATCTTTATGAGATATGGGGGGGGGAGGGAGGGAGTGGTGACACAAGAAAAATTACTCTTCATCCAGAAGGCATCTCAGATTTGAGAGCAAGCTTAGAAACCTCCACTAAATCTGCAGAAACTTCCAGGTTATTCTCTGTTCACCTGGATTTTGACGATTGGTGACTAAAGCACAGGGAAGTGTAGACTGCTGATATTTATTAGCCTCATTGGTACTTCAAATACTGAGACCTAAACCCAAGTAGAAAGTGTCATTCCTTCATCCAGACAAACTGTATCAGGACTAGAGTTGTTTGGTGGAGCAGCAACTGCCTTTTTTTTTTTTTNAATGCTGGTGCAGCGTAACCAGTAATGCCCACGGTGTTTTGGGGCTTCCACCACGTCAGAATTTTGTAAGTGCTTGGCTTGGGGCTCTGAATTTGGCTGGTAAGTGTCCTAAGCCATCCACTCTCCACCACGTACAGACCACTAGCATTTCTCAGAAACAACTTCCCAGCTTTGTGTCACCTGCGGTCCCGTGTAGTCACTGGCCCAGCTGTAGTCGTGACTGCCTTTGGAGGGAGTTTAAAACTGCCGTTATGCTTCTGAGGTTGACGTGAAACCTGCTGTTGTAGCTGTAGGAACTTCTGTTGTTCTTGCTAGCAGAATATTGTTCTCCCTTAGTTCTAACAGGTGCGAGCTGCAGCACAAACGGTTCTGCTTTGGGCTCTACATCTCTCTTGAATTCAGCGTTTGTCCTCTCCTTCTAGCTAAAAATACCAAGGCTCATGTAGGTGAAAGTTATTATGGATCCCATCCAATTTCTTATGCTACAAAGCTCCGTCTCTGTATGGAAATTACTGAGAGACAATGCTTTTTCAGCCTATTATTTTGCAAGAATGATAATTCTGATTTATTCTTTGCATCCCTACTTGTCCTCTGAGTAATGGAGAAGGAAAGAAATTACACAGAGAAAAGGACACATGAGAAAAGAACACAATTTCCTATACAGGTTATTTACATAGGAGTACCTTTACAGGCTATGAAAAAGCATATTAGCTAATACAGGGCAGAAGTGTTTCAGAATTCATTTTAAAAAATTAGTGCTATAAATAAATATTGGTGCTTGGTTGTGTTGCTATAGCACTACTTACCAGAATGGCTGAATACCCAAAGGTGTCCAGTTGGAGATATTTTTTATAATTATCAAGTTGCAGAGGTTGAACTGTGTTTTCTGAATAGTGAGTTCTTCATATTTCTGTAAGGTCTCAGACTGGCCAATCAAAAATAGGGCAAACAAACCCAATTAATAATTTTTTGAAAGTTTTGGGCTAAGTGGATTGAATTGTCCCTCTAATCTTCTAACTTCTAAACTCAGAAGCAGTTCTGGGTTTACTCTGTTCCAGTTCTCATCTCTGAACAACTTCTTTATCGGTCAGAATACTGACATCGTTTGTTATCCAAGTCTACCTGAATAAACAAAATGGTGCAAGATCTAACTAATGCTTTAAGTCAGAGCGCTTTTGTCTGCTACTTACTACCATCCATTCAAGTTTTAAATTTCCAATCATACAGAAGTGTCTGCAGGAGTTTATATAGATATAATGATTTTATTACTGAAGTCTGACCTCTTGACAAGAAAAGTCAGCAAGTTTTAAAAATCAGGGCAAATTTAAATTAAATAGACCCTGCGTCCTCATGCCACAATACACAAAATTCTTCCCATGCCACATTGGCCTTAAAGGAATCACACGTGGTGCCGGAGCTCACACTCCCACTCATCCCCACGGTTTGGGGAAGGAATGTCACTCTGCTTCGTCCAAAATACTTGTCCCCTGAGTCTGACGTCTTATCAGCTCCTCAGGCTGTGGGAAAGCCGCTGACTCCCTGCCTCTCTGCAATGGCAGAAGCAATTACAAGTCTCCTTCCCCCCCAGAGGCATTTGGCCCCACTCCCAGTGCCCTTCTCTGGCGGCACCCATGCCCTTCCAGACAGATGTGCCCCACCAGATGCAGGTCACACCATTAATCGAGACTGACTTCACATGGTGCGCATGGGTGGGGCTCACAAATACTGACATAAATGCCATTGCTTGTTTCCATAGTAACTTTGATGCTTCAGAACGGTGAAGACAGAAAAGCCAGGAACAACAGGAAAGGATGCAGGGAGCTAACAGCACTTCGGTGACATGTATTTGAGTTGCCCCGTGCTATTCTGAAGTGACAGACAACTGTGACAGACAAGTGTTCTCCAACAACATTACGATTTCTGTAATTGCCCATCCCATAATTGATTTTGCTGTTTATTTTGTCTCGTTTGGGTTTTTTTAAAGGTTACTTTCTACACCAGCTATCAGGCAAGCAACAGTGGCATCGGTGCGACTGTTAGGTATCTCCACCTGTAGTGCAATACAGGGGCAGTGGTACCAACGCGTTGAAAGCTACGCCATGCGTTTTAGAGACAGAGGAATTTATGTATAAAACCCACACGGGAGTAGCATTGGGACTGAACAAGATAAGCATTGCGCTGCCTTTTCAAAAAACATTACCTTCATAAAGTTGAAATGTACTTCAATTTCCTGTAGTTAATTGAAAGTATTTAATGGATGCTGACCTCTCGCATATTTAATGCCAAGTTAAGACATGTAGGGTGTGCATTTATTTCACTGTTTAAAGCAGTTGACTTGTGTTTCTGCCTTATTTAAGTGGCGGCTGTGTGGCAAACTTCATGGGAATAGTTATCTCATACTGAGCGAGGGAATTGATAGCCTGTCAGTATTTCAGTCCCAACAATGACAAAGGCTTTTACACTTTCAGAAATGACACAAGTCTCTTCCCCACCTAACAGTCGTCTTTGTCAAGAGGTCTCACTCAGTGCAAGGCAAAGAAACCAAAATATTTCACATCTAGTCCTTAGATTTCACCGATGATTCGCTCTGCTCGTGACTTTGGCCTGTTTCCATCGGTTCAGTCCCCACATACACCGTAGCAGGGTGGTTAGGAGGAGTATTGAACAGGACCACGGAGGTTTGTCTTTCTGGGAGATCCAGTGTTGATGCTGTCAGTCAATTTAGCAGTTTCCTTTCTGGATGGAAAGTACGAGTACGGGGAGAGTCCACCTTTCAGATTACTGCATTGTGTGTATCTTGCCCTCCTTTCCCAGAAATTGAAGCTGGGCTTGAGAAACCTGACTGTACTTGTTGATCATAGATAGCTTCCTTAGGAAGGAGGGAGAAGGAGAGACAGATCTAACGATGACTTGAGCAATTAACCTGGTTCACCTGCTAATCTGCTTTGAAGATGGAGACCTTGAGGCTGATCTGCAATTTAAGAGAAAACCCTAACTACTGGTGCAACAGCTCCTATCAACTGAGATGCTTAAAAAAATTATCCCTCTAATGTCTCCCTGACACAGCAGATCTGCTGTTTTGTATTTTTTTTCTGCAAAAAGCTGCTTTTCTGGCCTTTGCTCATCCTAGTAAATTGCTGGGTAGTAACCTATCCCAGGGACTGCAAGGCTCCGCTAACAGAAGCCAGCTCCAGCTGCAGAGGAAAAGATGGAGACATTTCTTGCCACTGTTGCTGTGTGTTAAGAGCATCTAGGAATGAAAACAACTCTCAGAGGATTTACAGCCCTTGCCACACACTGAGTCACAGCACCGAGGATTCAATAACAGGAGCCCTCCAGGTCCTTGAAATGCTTCTTTCAATGAGCATCCACTCCATCACACCAAGGCTAAGCGTAAACAAACTTATCTATCCATACACTTATCTCAGCCACCTATTGGGTTTTCTTGATAATGCCATGGCAAGCTCCGGAGGAGAAAGCAGTACAGTCAGCTTCTCCTGGTACTATTTCAGCACCAGGGATCAAATTAACGTCCCTGAGAGTGTGATACCTTAAGTGATGGAACTTCAGAAGGCTTCTCTGAGGGCTTGAAAAAAAAAAAAGAAAAAAAAAAAAAATTAGTACCTGTGGGATTGTGTGATGAACACAGACATGGAAGAGGTGGAGGGAAGGATGGAGTTAAACGTGCCAGCGAAGGATGAGCTGGACCGCTGCTGTTGGGGGGCAGGAGACGGCCAGGCTGCGGCCATGGGGGAGGGAGCAGATACGGGAATCGGGGCTCAGGTGTTGCCGCACCTTGAGTCCAGGCCACGCTTCAGAACATCGTCCGTCCCTAGCCCACACGCTAAGGCGGGCGAGGCCTCTTTTCCACGCCACGCAGCTCCCGAGGCCGCACGGCCAGAGCCCTTCCTCTCCCCGGCGGGGCAGCTGGAAGCCGCTCCCGCCGGTGCCCCGGGGGCCGCCGGTGAGCGCGGGAGGGGACGCGTGGGGCGGCGGGCTGGGCTGGGCCGGGCTGGGCGTGGAGGCGGGCGGCCGGGTGGGAAGCGGCGCGGCGGGAGGGCTGGGGAGCGGCCCGGGGGGCTGTGCGGGGCGTGTGGTGGCAGCAGCTCCCCGCCTCACCTGCCGCTGCGCGCGGGGGCTGGGGCACCCTCACCTGCCGGGCGGAAGCTAAGGCGCGCTTGGTGTGGCTTGTGCTTCCCCCTGTGCCCCGCCCCTGACGGAGCGTTACCGGTCAGTTTGCCCTTCCGAGGGGTTATACGTGTACCTACCGAAGCCCGCCGGTCTCTAGCGCCGTGCTTTTAACGCGCTATCTCACTTTCGCGTGAGACCCGCTCTGATCAAAGCTCGGTACGAAAGACCGGTCTTTCCATTCAGAGGTGCCTGTAGCGCCGTCTTTCCCATTGCTGCCACTTCTGGCACTCCAGGCGGGCAGGCAGGCAGGGGTGCCGGCAGGCAGTACCTCAGGCAGTACCTCCGGCAGTCCCTCAGGCAGTACCTCCCGGCCCCCGCAGAGGGCAGGGTCGCCTCGCTCCTCGGCGCTCCCGCGGCCGCCACGAGCGTCCGAGCTCCCCTCGCGGCCGCTTCCGCGCCACGGGTGGGTCGGGCGCCTCGCGTGTCCTGCCCGCTTCGCGCCGGGCCGGGCCGGGCCGTAAATTCCGGCCCCAACGCGGGCTGCGGCTGCGGGGTGGGGAAGTGCGACACGTGCGGGGAAGGCGTCGCGGTGGCTCGTTGCGGGGGAGCGGTGACGGCCGGTAAGTGACAATTGGCGTCAGCCCGAACCGCCGCCAGCCGGGATGCTGAAATAGGCAAGTCACGGCGCTGGTTTTCTGGAACAGGTTAAGTTCTATTTGAAGAAGCTTCTTAAATAAATTTTCATTCCAGCGCTTTACGCTGAAGAGATGTGAAGTTATTTAGATTTCATTTTAGAGTTACATCAAAGTGATATCACGGTACTAAATGCATTTCAAAGATCTTTAATGATTTGTTGTTGTTGTTGTAATTGTTGGTAATTGTTCTTGCCAATTAATGTATGAGGTAATCACCCAGGCTGTATGCTATTTTGGAGGGATGGAAGGAAGAAGTGAAAGAAGAACTAGGATGCTACCAGGTGATCTCTTTCGCCTTGCTCATTTCTTTCCACAGTGAAAACAGTAAGCTTCCTAAAGCTAAGAGCAAAAGAACAAGGAAAAAGTAGTTTAAACTATTTTAGGGAGTATTTTTAACCTCTCTGACAGGCAACCAGACCTCCTCTAACTCAGTATTACTGTATTTGTACAGCTCTAATGGTAGAGTGAGACTGCATGTGACCCTATTGTCAAAGGTCCGGGCAATTTTTGACATTGTGGGGTACCCTGCTTCAGCTCTTGGCTGCAGTGAATGATTACGTAGTGGAGCTCAAGTGGGTCGAACAGAAAGATTGGCCAGTATTTCTGTTTCAATTCAGGTAGAGCAGGGACGAGAAGGAAGATTCTCCTCATTCGTGAGAAGTACCCTAAGAACGTGTCTTCTTTGTCGTAAGCTTTTGGTAATTGTCAAACTCCCTCTCATTTGCCAAAGAAGTTATCTTAAGTCTTGAAATTGTCCCAGGATGGAAGAACTAGTCCCCGCTTAACGCAAGGTCTGACAGCTGTCGGAGAAGAGCCATCCTTGTTAATGCCGCATCTGTGCGAGGTAACCAAGAGAAAGCGCTGGATGCGACTCCAGGGTGGCTGGACCACATCAGCATGCGTGGGAGCGTGCGCTCTGGTGGAGTTACGGCTCTGTATGGCTCAGTCCTTTCCTCTAAAGGACTAGAAACATACAGCCCCTTCTTCTCATTCCCTTTGACATGGATTTTGAAGGGGTTTGAAGACAGCATCTGTCAACTCCAAAAGGAGAAGTCTTGCTCGCAGAATCTATGGTCTCTCGATGGCCACTGTTGTGGCAAATCTATCTATCCATCCATCCCTCCATCCATCCCTCCATCCATCCATCCCTCCATCCCTCCTGCTGTTTCTGGTCCTGTGAATGAACACAGCCATGGGAAAGCCCTATTTAGTGCCTTCCAGAGCACGGATAGAAACTGTGGCAGGTGGTTGCTCAGGGTTGTCAGGATTTTAGTAGTTCTTTGTGTACCTGGCAGCAGAGAGCAGGGGCCCTTCAGGTGCTTCTGGGGGCTAGGTGGCAACTTTAGCACTTACCTTTTGGATTTAGATGCTTAAAGGGCATTTAAGTACCGAACAGTCTTGGAGCTTTAGCATAGATTCATACAGGGTTTTTTACTTGTTGGAAATTCAGATCAGGCTGTTCTTTATGGCTTAAAGGAGTTACCAATGTGATAGGGAAAAAAAATATTTAGAGAGGTGGTGATACCCAGAATAAGGCCAGATGACCTTAAAGGTAATTATACCAGGTGAGAAATTGTGATCTGAATTGTTACATGCGGCCACAATTTAAGGTATCTATTGGATTCTGAGCTATTTCAACTATCTTGTTTATATCTTTTAACAATAACAAATTTTCCTATCAGCCCTTAGTCAGTAGGAGAGGAAATAGAAGTGAAGGCAACTGAGGTTTTAAAGCGTCTGTCTCACTAGTTCCCACTCTTTCAGGCTTCAGTGCTTATTAGAGCACAGCAGAGCATGTCCTCAGAGCTGAATCACCTTTTTCTTGTTTTGTAGCCATTTCGACTTGACAAGCGTTTTCTTCTGAGACTGTGTTTATGTGTGAAATGGCTGTACTGCAGGGAGGGAGAGGAAATTTGTGTTCATTTCTGAAGACAGTGGAGTCTGTGGTGGTCATTCACACCCTTCGCTGGAGTGAGTTGCGTGGCTTTGTGGATGCCGTAAGGGGAACTGGCTTCTCCTGGGGCAGTCTCTTAGTTTTGCTAGCACACAACTGTGACGGGAGCTGTGGTCTTAGGGTGAAAAAAATGTCAGTAGGTGGAATAGGTATTACAAAGGTCTTTGTTCCTCTGTTTTTTATTGAGAAGGTGACTTTGAACTAAGCTTTGTGTCCAAGAGCTGAGAGGTAGAGGAGGGAGCAACGTACCTGGGTAACATGTTTGAGAGGGTCTTCACAGATGAGCCTTTGGGTTGTTGTCCTATAACTGCACTCTGCACAGATGAAGATGTTTGGAGATGTTGTGTCCCTGGCAGCATCATGGGTGTAACACAAGGAAGCATGTGATGGATGGTGCTTCTAGATGGAAGAGGCCAGGAGAAACGTGTGTGGGTGTATGTCCTCCATCATCTGTGTGCGGAAGGGTTGACTGGTCAGGGATAGTGATGTGTGCTTTCTCACGTGCTGTGGCTAGAGGGGAACCTTGGACACTGACAACTGAATGTAGCATTTCAGACTTAATTTAGCTACCTTCCTAGTGCGGCTGGCTTAAGAAAGTGACCTTGGCACTTGGAGAAGAGGATGGATGCTGAACTTGGCTGGCTAGCTTTGCTGGGCCCCCTCTCCAGTCAGTGAAGAGATGTTGCTTCTGTGGGGGCAAAGGGGAATGTAATTCCCTAGGGGAATGTTTTTTCCATTGAGGGTATGGCTGGAAATCCAGGCAGATAATTCAAGAGCTCCAAGCTGGGTAGTAGGTGTACATCCTCCCCTTCATCCATTTGTAGTCGTGTCCTGGCTAGTTCCAGGTTTCCTGCCTGTCCTGCACATTGCTGTTTAATAGTATGCTGAAAGAGCAAGGTGCCTGTGAAGTCACGGAGTCACTTTCACACGACTGAAAGACCTTTTTCTGATTCTTCCCCACAGTCCATGGGCTGTTTTTATCTTTCATTTGTTTATTAACGGTGATGGCCATTGGCATTTAAAACAGAAACAAGAGAACACCCACACTTCATATGACATTAAGCAAAAGCAATGATTCAGGGTTCATATATTTTAATAATGTTGGGTAAAGCAGCATATGTGCATATTTCTTGATAAGGTATTGTGAATATTTATTTTTAAACCATTTTTCTTCATCCTAGCTACTTTACGATAGCTTTTATTTATTCTTCATCTATCACTGTGCTGGTGTTGGGCTTCTTTTATTTCTAGAAAATCTAGTAGAGTGCTATTCTGTTTATGTAGAGAAAAGCAGTACATTTCTGACTAATAGGCTGAAATAGAGCAATAAAGAGCCAGTGTCACAAACGTTCATAAAAGCAAGGTTTGTTATTTGGGGAAAGAGGTACAGCCGCTTTACTGTGTGCTTCTGAATTGTTAGGATTAAGTCCTGGCTTAAGCACCGCGGTTTGGATTAATACTCTGTTTCTGATGTTAGCTAGAATCTGGTACCTCAGGAAGGCATGTGGCATGGTGTTGTGAGTAACTACTAAATAACCAGCCCAGAAGGATTGTTTTCCTTGGGTGCTTGGACAAAGATTTGCTTTTTATATTTTTTAAAGCAAAATCTTCCACTTTGAAACAGTATAATGGGGAATGTTTTACATTTGCATTCAATGCAAATACCTTTCTGTTTTACTCTTAACAGTGGGCTATAGGAACATTGTGTTTTGTGACTATTAATTTGGAGTTCAGTGATTTTTTTCTTCCCCGCCCTTGAGACAAGATCTTCTCAGTTTATGAGAGTTTCATTGTGTGCATTTTCTGTTAAAGCAGAGTAGAGTCGGATCTTCTTTACCTTCTCTGTAGCTTTTCTTAATGTGTATTTCTAGTGGGTGCCCTCTTATTTGTTACCTTTCATTTTGGACTTGTAACGGGGGAGCGAGCTTAAAATGGTTTCAAGAGACCATTTCTTAATGTGAAGACTCTCCGGGGCTGTCAGAAATAACTAACAATTAATGCAAGTGCTGTTCTAGTGCTTGTTTGGAGTTGAGTCACACTGATGCTCGTGGCATGAATTTGCAGTACAGGGAAAACAGGCGCCGTGTGCTCAGCGCTATACAGCTTTGGGTTTGAAGAACCATACGGGAGATCTTAAGTGGGTGAAACCCAGGAGGAGGTAGTAAATAAAACAAGACTGAATGCTAATGGGTGTTTGGTATGAGAGAATTAAGCTGAGTAATCTGAGGAGGTGTGGAAGCAGAGGAAAACAAAAACAAAGTCAAATGTATGCTTGAGACCATATGTGAAGGTTGATGGTTATCTGGTTTGAAATGTGTTATGAAAGCAAGCAGAGATGAACTTATGGTTGCAATTGAAAATAAAGCACCTGAAATGTGGCTGAGGCAGGGCAGAACAACAAACCTCTAATTTCCTTAAGCTGCATGAGATGATAAACAACTTGTAAATAAAGCTGAAACAAGTTAGGATATTATCCCATTTTAAGGAACAGTAGCTTTTGAAAGTGAAAATTATTATGTGCATTTTATTTCTTGATTGCTTGGCTGAAGATGAATGGCTGGATTTTGCTCTTTGAGATCATGAAGCTGCATTATGTGAAGAGCTGGTTATCCTGAAATTAGGGGAGAGACATAACCAACTGATACAAAGCTTTCATAATTTGGGAATGACAGTGGTAATGGAAATACTCAGTAAAGTGCTTTAACTTCTGGACAGTGTTTTCAGAGAGAAGTATAGTCTTATTGCTGCAACAGTGGAAACCATGAAAACCACCAAGGCTGAGATGGAAAACCTGTGATTAATTTTGTTACCTTAATAGTCATGTGGTGATCCACACAAAACGCTCGAGAATTTAATTTCAAAGGGATTGTTACTTTACTCACATATTTTGTAAGTAATAAAGCTGAAATTATTTGTAATGGAGCTCAACTTAAGTAGATGGATCTACACCAGGAGAGCCTTTGTTCTTCGGCTTTCTGTTCTGTTTTCATTAGAACAATTGGGAAACTGTTATTTCCATAATATAATACACTGGTTGTTTTGAGAGCTCATTCTCAAACAATGTGCTAATTGGCGCTGAAACAGTGCGGTACATGTGGTGTCCCCTTGTGATTTGGGGTTACGAGTGATCATATTTATTAGTGGCTTCAGAAATTAAACCTCTCATGCATGATTTGACTGTGCTTCTGTAAGGACCGAGTGAATAAATGCATCATATTTTAAAACATGGGGTTCAGAGTTACAAGATTTCTGGGCAACTTAGACTTGCAGCGGAGCTTTCCCTGCAGGCTCTTGTACTCATTTTTTGGAGCACTGAGACTGGGTTGGAAAGATGCAATAGAAGGTACGAGATATATCCTGGTCTAATTTTGCAGTAAACTAGAAACCAGTTAGCAACTTCTAATTGAAAAACAAGACAGATACTTAGAAAGAGGAGTACAGCTTATAGCCAGATGCCCAAAACTTATTTTATGCACTGAACTGCATTTCACATAGTTTTTCTGCATATTCTGCTGCCAAGATGGTATGTTTTTATATTGACACTGCTTCACTACATTGTTGAGATTTGGAAGAGGAGCTGGAAGGCACTTGGACTTTTTACAGCTTAGTAAAGGACAGTGAGTTCTTCAGCGCTTTGGAATTTAGATTGAAAATTTTAACTGGATGTTTCTGAGAAGCTCATCAGGGACACAAAATTGATTAAGACTTTCATCCCTCTCCTCCTTCCTCCTGCCCTCCTATTTAGGTTTCTGAATCAACTTGATTAGATGAATGACTGTTCTTAACTTTTCAGATTTGCCTAGACTGTCTCCAGACTAAGGAGGAAGATATTGCATGGGATTGCATTTGGTTCATGTCAGTGAGTTCATGACGGTGAAAACGGGGCATGTATTTTGTTTTCAAATTAGAGGTTACGTTTTGGTGAGGTCCTGCACTCAAGGAGTGATTTCTCTAGCAATTTCTATGGTGAGCGAAAGCCTAATGTGTGGTTGTGTGCCAAGATCAATGGTTGCGTTCCTGCTGCTGAAACTCTTCTGCCTCGGGACTCATGTCATCTCTGGGCTGACTCTAACATGAGAGGCATCGAAGGTATAAAACTGGTGGGTAATTAGGTGTTTTACTGCTGAATATTGATTAAATTATATTATTTAACTATAATATCTGCAAATGGGAGTGAAGTGCAGAGTGAAAGAGGCATTGTAGGCCTGTAGCTGTGAAACGTGAATTAATTCTAACGGTGTAAAGAACATTGGAGACTTCTGCAGTATTTTTGTGAGTGCTATATGTGCCTCATTTTAATTGCTTGATGCTATTCTGCCAAACTGCATGACATTAAGTAAAAGGAAACTTACAATGGAACAAACAGGAAATGAAATAATAAGTGGAGTAAGGTGCCTCTGGAGAGAATGGTGAGGGATTTGCAATAATATTTGAGAAGTTATTAGATGTGAGAGTCCCACCTGTGTGCTCCAGAAGCCTTGTTTTTCTCACACCCATGGAAAGGAGTGAAGGTGGGAAAGGCTGAACGCATGAGAAGCAGGGGCTGGAAGCAGAGGCTTTCAGAGTGGGATACAGAACGAGCGTTGTGTTACACCTGCCTGCCTTCTTCCTGTATCTCTCACCATAGCAAGTTTAGATTGGATGGGACATAACCACAACAAAGAAAGAAACAGTAATTTGTGAATATCTGAGTCAATACTGGTTTCCTGTAGTACTGTGCTCTCTTGAGGTGTCCACCCAAGTTGACATCCATCGTCCCCCCACTCCTCAGTTGTCCTTATACTTCCGTAGCTCTCATTTTCCTCCAGTTCCCCACCATTACTTGCAGCCTCCCCACACATCCCTGAAGCCAGTGAGCAGTACTCTGGCTCTTCCCCCTTTTATGCTTTGAGCCTTCTGTCGTAGACAGTTCAAATTCTGTCAGGCTCAGAATTTATTAGAGGAGCACAAGCTGTCAGACTGTATGGTGTGTTTTCAGCCATCATTAGTTCAGGAGAAAGGCCAGTTTTGGCTAACTCGGTAGGATGTGGGTAAACTCTTCATACTGTGCAAATGTCATCAGCAGTAAAGACTTGTTTGGGTTCCCCCTTCTGTAAGGCGCAGGTGTTGCTATCGTTGTTAGGGCTTCGTAAGATGTTTCCTCTCATGCTCCTTCACCTCTAGCCTTGCCATCAAAAATGGAAGCACCAGCATAGGCTAGTTCTCATCACTCTTACTGTTACACTGCCTAACCCTGGTCAAGTGGGAGAAATTTGTCTCTTTGTAAATGGAACTTCAGTATAATCTGGAATTGTCTGCCTAGGTCCTTCTAAAATGCATGGGCTTTGCAGCGCCACAGTTTGGGGCAGGCGATGTGTTCAGCATGCTGCCGTCATTTGGGGTATACAGAGAACACCGGTCTGCTGGGTACCAGGCTGGCATATACTGTTAGTTTTCTGAACACAATTGTATGTTAAGCCTTATGTTTACCTCTTTGTCAATGTGCCCCCCCCCCTTTTTTTTTTTTCCTTTCCTAATACAATGGAGTTAGCATTTCTGCTGACTGCAGCTCCCACTGGAGCTGATTGAGCTGGTATTTCTGTTCTGTAAGCCTCCTGTTTGTGGTTTCCATAAAGTTGAAAGTAGTTCTTGGTGCTGATCATGTTTTTTTTTTCTGGCCTAAAATTTCATCCCAATTTCATCTGCACCAGATAACCCTTCTTGAGTTTATCTAGTCTTTTCTGAAATTAAAAAGAAAGCTCTATCTATGAAATTTTCTTAATTCTAAATGGTCTCTGATATTTCTGCTAGAGTAAACATCTTTTGCTCTACATGTAGTCTGCTTTTTGGAGTGAGTTTAATATGGGACTCAAGGCATCAAAAACATTTGGCTTATTGAACTGTAAGATGGGAATACTGTTTTTCTATCAGGCCTGCAAGCTCCCTCCTGGTAAGCTGTAGTAAATGCTTAAGCATTGGGATTGAAAGTTTTCGTGCCAGCCTTTTTTGTTTGTTATCTCATCAAAATGTTTAGGGTTCTTTTTGAGAATGAATTTCTGGGGGAAAGAATGTATTGTTTTGTCACTTGTACAATCCCCTTCAACCATAGTGTCATGGGTGCTGCAGGGTAGGTTTGGCCGGAGTCTGCATTTTTAGACAAAAATGGTTCTTTTGCTGCTTCTGTTTAATGCTTGCCAAGTTTAGAAGTCTCTGAGAAGTATGTGCCAGTAATAACATTCTGAAAGCTTACCTGTCATCTCTGTGCAATTAAACAGTGGATGCCCCATCCTCACTGAGCAAGCAGGAATGTTGCATCCCAGGATTATTGGGAGCTCAAACAGACCTTCCCAAGCAGTTCCCTGTTGCTGCAGGCTGAGGTTAAATTGCATCTTGAAACAGAAAAGGGAGCTTCTGTTTCCAAAGCACCAAGCAACCATCAGGCTGTCTAACTGTGGAAGAAATACAAGCCAGGCTGTGTCAGGAGATGGGAAGAGGGAAGGCACGAGACAGTCGGGATTTGGGTATGGGCCAAATCAGGGTGGGAAAGGGAGGGAGGTTGCCTTGGAAGACAGGAGCTTGACTGGAAGATGCTGTGGCTGCTCAGAGATGTGTCTCTGAATCCCTTCTTAGGTCCTCAACTTTCGTCCCCCTCTGGTTTCTATAAGGAGCTACACAAGCCTGACAAAGGGATCCCTGTGAGAGCCTAAATTCTGTCTTTGGAGCAGGGGTTGAGTACCAGGTTTTGGACATTGGTTTCTGCCTGTCTGCATAACATGAATGCTGCCCCTGCATTTGCACTTTGAGTTCTCTCATGCAGAGGTAAGTGTCTGTTGGCACTGAGATGGAGAGAGTGTTTATACTTTTTGTCTGGTAAAATGTTCATGTGTACCTTATTTGAGCTCTGTTTACATATTTTTTTAACTCCATTCTTGCATTGTTTTGAGAAAACATGTTGTTATTAGTAGACATGCACCTGAGACGTGATTTAAATAGGATGAAAGTTATCCAAAACAAGAATTGTCTTGAGGGTTGGTTTTGTTTTTTTATGTCTTCAAAGGGTTTTGATTTACATTGTATGCGATTGAGTTTGTAGTGTGGGTTTTACCCATTCCATACAGGAGGCAGCAAATGCAAATGGTGCGATCTAAAAGCTCACCCAGATTAAATTCCCACTGAACTGCCGTCTTAGACACCAGTTTCACTGATTGTGGTTGTGGATCCTGCTGACCCGTTAAGCTCCACTGCCTTATCCGCTGCTGCATCATTTCTAAGTGTGTTTGGTAAAGCCTTGAGGTTTTGCTGGGGCTTCTGTCAGGAACCATACGTATACCTAACAAGTCACAGTCACAGTTCTGGAGGGCTTGCCATCTGAATTGAGAAAGGCACAGCAGGTGAGTGAGGTAAACCATGAGCAGAGGTAAAACAAGAGGTGAGAACAGGATGGCATGGTCACATATGGCTTTCTTTGGTGTTGAAGTTGGTGGGCAGGGTCGCACTGTCACCTGGTTCAATCTCTGCTAAAAGTGTCAGATGTGCCATATATTCTTCTACAGATGAAGCTTCTCCTCATAGAGTCATAGACTCGCTTAGGTTGGAAAAGACCTTTAAGATCATCAAGTCCGACTGTTAACCTAGCACTGCCAAGTCTGCCACTAAATGGTGTCCCTAAGCACCATATCTACCCATCTTTTAAATACCTCCAGCCACTTATTTCTTAATACCTCAACCACTTCCCTGGGCAGCCTGTTCCAGTGTTTGATAACTTTTTTGGTGAATAAATTTTTCCTAATATCCAATCTAAACCTCCCCTTGTGCAACCTGAGGCCATATCCTCTTGTCCTATTGCTTGTTACTTGGGAGGAGAGACTGACACCGAGATAGTTGTAGAGAGTAGAAAGGTCTCCAGACTAAACAACCCCAGTTGCCTCAACTGCTCCTCATAAGGCTTGTGCTCTAGACCCTTCACCAGCTTTGTTGCCCTTCTCTGGATGCGCTCCAGCAACTCAATGTCTGTCTTGTAGTAAGGGGCCCAAAACTGAACACAGTAGTTGAGGGCTGGCCTCACCAGTGCTGAGTACAAGGGGACCATCACTTCCCTAGTCTTGCTGGCCACAGTATTTCTGATACACGCCAAGATGCTGTTGGCCTTCGTGGCCACCTGGGCACTCNTCACCAGTGCTGAGTACAAGGGAACCATCACTTCCCTAGTCTTGCTGGCCACAGTATTTCTGATACACGCCAAGATGCTGTTGGCCTTCGTGGCCACCTGGGCACTCTACTGGCTCATATTCCGCAGGCTATTGAACAACCCTCCCAGGTCCTTTTCCGCCAGGCAGCTTTCCAGCCACTCTTTCCACCCTTCAACTCCTAGCCTGTAGCGCTGCAAGGGGTTGTTGTGACCCAGGTGCAAGACCCAGCACTGAGCCTTGTTGAACCTCATACAACTGGGCTCAGCCCATTGATCCAGCCTGTCCAGATCCCTCTGTAGACCCTTCCTCCCCTCGAGCCGATCAACGCTCCCACCCAACTTGGTGTCGTCTGTAAACTTACTGAGGGTGCACTTGATCCCCTCATCCAGATCATTGAAAAAGATATTAAAGAGAACTGGCCCCAGTACTGAGCCCTGGGGAACACCACTTGTGACCGGCTGCTGTTCTTTCTCATCTTGGCTTAGACAAATCACAGTGTTTTTTATGTGAAAAAGCAAAGCTTTTACCTCCTCAGCATGCTTTACAGTAGAGTTGCTGCAAGCATGCCTCTGTAGACACAGCTAAAATTGCTTTGAGCTCCCTAGTTGACAGACTGTTAGCAGCACAGTCCCCATGGTGTAAAGGTCAGTGCCAGGTAACCAGGTTCATGGTCAAGAAGTTTCTGGGGTAGGGTTTTCTATTTGTGCTGTGCTGCCAGCTGCACCCAGGATTTTGAGGAGGCTGAAGAATCTATATGCCTGAGTTCATTTTTCCGTGGTAGGCTGACCAGAACCATTCACGCTGTCTGTAATTAAAGCACTCTGTGTGCCTGGATGATGTTGCCAATGGCATCCTGTTGCTGCCAGTGATGTACAGTGTTTTGTTTTCATCTGCTTGCATTTGTCAAATGGCTTCAAGAGGATCCCAACCTGCTGAAGACAGGGGGAGGCTGCTCCTTTGTGGGGAGCTATGGTCATGCACAGGCAGAGGAGCTTCTCTGTGAGCAGGAAGGAGAGTCTGTAGCTGAAGCAGAAACAGACTTTAGTGAGGAGCACAGAGAGTAATGGCCTTTAAAAGGACTGTGTAGAGCTTGTTGCGATTCAAAAAGCTCCTGAATAATCAAGTCAGGAAGCAGAGACCTCTGTTTGGAGGGGTTCAGTGGGCAAGCGTATAGGGTATAGTCCCTTCTTGCTTTTGTTGTCTTCCCT